>JAJJWW010016934.1:0-495394 GCA_023531295.1 Papaver armeniacum | reverse complement strand
GGGCATCTCCTCCTTTATAAAGTGCAGTCTCATCAGTCATCACACAATTATTTTCTTCTCCCTGAGCCGAGAAGATGCCTCTGCACCAAGTTATTTTGCCGCCTAACCATGGCCACAACAGTTCGTGCTTTGGTCAATATGGGCTGTAGGAGTTAACATGGAACAGCCGGTCTGATAAGTAAGCTTAAGTTTTGTTTATGAACGGAAATACAGGAAGGAAAACGGTGTTGCTGCCATTGATTCCCAGGTAAACGGAGGAGATGATTCATGAGTTTGAGAAGAAATCGAAGATGGGTTTTGCTCGAACTTGAGTTTGTGAATGTTAGACGTAACTCAAGCCGAGAGAAGTCACCAAGAAAGTGTTTGCTTCCGTTGAGTCGGTGATGAACGGAATGAAATTAATGAATGTTTGTGAGTCTCAAATGTGATTGCAGAGAATGGGTGTTTGTCTGTATCTCAAATGTGCAGGGAAGGAGCTGTGAAAGGTACTAAATTCTGCAGAGTTCTATCCAGCTCCACATTGCAGGACGCATACAGAGTGCTCGACTAAATGCTTGAATGACTGGCCAGTTTTCTGCAGCTCTTATTGTTCACTGAACCAAGCTGCACTATGAGTCTGTGATGAATGTTAGCAAAAGTTTTCAAGGCCGATATGAACAAGGGACCAAGACTCGATTTTGTTGGGGTTTTGCACGAGTTAATTGGCCTGAAAGTTCGCTAAGAAGCAGGAATTCATTTAGAAGTTCAGATAAGTAGAGACATTGAGATTGAGCTGTAGAAGATTTGGAAAGAGAATGTTCAGACAAGTATAATCCAACCGATACGTCAGTGAAAGAAAGGAGTTGCTGCCATTAATTTGGTAGTAAATGGGGCCTGGTTCAGAGGAGTTTGCGTCTACAAGGGCTTATGAATATTGTGCTTGATACCAGCGAGAACATGACCAGTTTGTGCAACCGTGAGCCATGGGTTCTGGATCTGTCTACAAGGGTTATAAGGCAATGGTTAAAGTCCAAGAAGAACCGGAGTCAGAAGTATGAATGACTCGACTTGGATTTTGGCCGATAAGTCGTGGAAGTAAGAAGATATTAAGCGGGAGAAAGTAGCGACATGCCAGACTTGTTTTGCCCTTGTGCAATCATTAACTATGAGCCTTAGGGCTATGTATGAGGCGTGTCTGGAAAAGGCTAGAATTTGATTTAGAAGTCAATAGGTTCTGAAGAATTTGGGTCTGGAAAACAGGCAAGAGAATCGGTCTTTGCCGTCAGTTTTGAGTAGTGTGTGGCCGAGATTTGAAGCTTTGAGAGTTAGTACTGAACAAGGATTGCTGGGGCTGTTTTAGGTTGAGATATTTCAGGGCAGAAGAGCTATATAAGGGAGGCGCAAAAACACCTACAGGGATCTATCAATCACGTATTCTTCTTGGAGTTTTGCAGAGAGCCGGAGCTAGGGTTTGCTTTCATTTAATATTTTCATCTTCTTTACTTTATTTCATTTATTGATTTGATAATGAACTCCATATTTATGAGTAACTAAAACTCTCTTTGATTAAGGGCGATTTCGAAGCCCGAAATATGAATCTATATTTGATATGAAATAACTTGTTCTCTTGCATTCATTAATGTTATTGATTGATTTCTACCATGCTAATATTGTCTATGGATTATTTGTTAAGGGTTTAAGTTCGAAATTGAATCATTAATTCTTAATCTATTTGCTAGTTTAGATTTTCTTCGACCCGTAATTGTCTAGAGAAGATGAACACAAGTAGCAATATGTGGGTATTGATGATGGGACTTTGTTAAGTACCCATATGTAGAAATCAACACTAGTAGGTGATTCATGCTTTTGAGTTCATCACTAGGAGCAACCTTATCTCACAGAACTTAGAGCACTTGTTTAAGTCAAACCTAGTAAGCGTACCTCTAGGAAACTTGGCAAGTAGGAACCGTAGTCGAGCGCTTCCGTATCCGGTGAGCTAGGAGATAATAACGGAATAGTTGAGCGTACTAATTATTCTAGGGTTGTTAGTAACATGATAATGTGAAGAACATAGCTATCTATCAATTTGGTTTGTATTCCGTGGTCTAGAATGAACCTTTAATCAATTACATCTCATATTTGAATACATTTTACAATTTTCAGCATTTCTACAACAAAATCATCTTTGCTAAGAGTATTTGCATAACAACTTGAACTTCATACCTCCCTTGGGACGATCCTACTTACATTATACTACTTGCTAGTTAAAGAGAAGTAGAGAAATTTATTTTTGCGAGTTCGACACCTCGTCAGTCTTCCACAGAGTTATGCAGTATTAAAGCATGGTTGTCTGCATCAGTGGCTAAAACAATGTCTATCATCATCAGTTGGCTCAAATTTCATTGGTTGCAGGTCTGTTGGCTTATCCTATATGCAGTGGTGCATCTCTATTTTCGTGTTAAAAGATTACTATCATCAATTGATACTTGGTACTTTAAGAATGGTCCAACAAACTTTAATTCATGGTATTACACAATGTCTCCAATTGCAACAACACATGTTCACCAACCCTATTACTCACCTTCTCTTCTATCAATAATGGTTAACACTTATCATCGAACTCTCATCATCATCCTTACGCCCACCTGCTTTCCTTTTTCTTTATATACCTTTTCCACTTTTGGTTTTCAGTCACCTTTTAATCTGCTAATCCTGAGGTATTATTTTCATCGTTTCACAATGTCGGATAATGTCTGAGCATATGGAAGGTCAATTTAGAAGATTATCCTACAAAGGCTAGAGTTGTTACTCACTCTACTACAGCTCTGTCTCAAGGTATTAAGGATTGGAAAATTTGTTTAGCAGGTAAACTCTTTGCTCCAGGCATCATGTTGTGGAAAAATGCTGAAAAGGCTGCTAAATATATTTGGCCTCATCTTAAACGAGATAATCAATGGCAGATAATGGCGAGATCTCTTGAACCTAATATCTTTGCTATTAGATTTTGTTCGACGGAAGACAAAGATGCTATTTTATTTGGAGGAGCATGGAATTTGGATGGTTATCTGATTGTTCTTAGAGACTGTCATCCTTCTTACCCATATCAAAAACTAAACTTTAATACCTCCCCTTTTTGGCTTGAGTACAAATATCTTCTCCCTGGATTTACTTACCCAGAAATTCTTAGCCTTTTTGGTAATGTTGTTGGAGAAACTGTGGTAGTCGAACCTGACGGTGTTCATCCCACTACTTCAAATAAATTCAGAGCGTTAGTTATGGTGAACGTGACTACCCCCTTGATTAAAGGAATTCACGCTGCTAATGCTGCATGAGTTGTAAGATGGGTTGGTTTCTTTTTTGAAAAGCAGCCTTATAAGCTTTGTGATGAGTGTAAGGTCCCGGATCATGATACTCGACTATGTGCAGATCGCAAAACTCGGAAAATTAATATGGAAAGAACTGTGAGGAACTTTGGTCCCGCTTTAGAGCCAGTAATGCTACCAGAAAGAAATTAGCAGAAGTTTGCCAATTTGTTTATGCAACATGGTCATCAGCGATGATCGTATTTGCAAGAACCAACTTCTTATCAACTTGGTCCGCTAAATGGAATGCACATATCATGCTTTACTGCTACTGACTCGCAATCTGATTTGTCAATTGCACCATCTGAGAGAGCGCTACCTCATGCATATCCCTGCAAATTATCATTCTGCAGTTGGTTGTCGTACCTTTACTTGTCGCAAAAGATGTAGGAATATGAATGGGAACTTTGTTGTTTACTCCACTAAACCCGACCCAGGTTAATGGCTAGTCCAGCGGGAAAACATATTTACTCCCTAATCCAAAAAAGTTTTGAAAAGAGTAAAATTACTCTACTAACCCTAACATATAATATTGCGTATGTTACTACATATATTACTACATACTACATATGTTACTAGTATACTAGTAGTAACTAGTACTACTAGTGCTATACTAGTAATGTACTAGTATACTACTAGACTACTATACTAGTATACTACTAGACTAGTATACTAGTATGTTGCTACATACTAGTAGTATGTTACTACATATGTTACTAATAACTTTAACATATGTTACTACATATAAATACTGTTATGTTATGTATCGATACTACATATCAATGTGTAGTATCAACATATTGACACTACATATCAATATGTTATGTACTACATATAAATAAATATTGTTATGTTATATTAACACTACATATCAATCTGTAGTATCAATATATTGACACTACATATCAATATGTTATGTATTACATATAAATAAATATTGTTATGTTATGTATTGATACTACATATTGATATGTAGTATCAATATGTATTGTACTACATATCAATATTGTTATGTTATGTATTGATACTACATATTAATATTGTTATGTTATACTACATATGTAGTAACATATGTTACTACATATTACTACTAGTATACTAATATACTAGTTACTACTAGTATACTAGTTTACTAGTAACATATGTTACTACATATTACTACTAGTTACTAGTATACTAATATACTAGTTACTACTAGTATACTAGTTTACTAGTACATATGTTACTACTAGTTACTACTAGTTACTACTAGTATACTAGTTTACTAGTACATATGTTACTACTAGTATAGTAAAGTAGTTACCTAATTTAATAAACATATTTTTGTTACTACTAGTACAATACATATTAATATGTAGGATCACCATATTGATACTACTAGTATGTAGTAACATACTACTAGTAACATTTACATGTGTTGATACTAATTAGATCTGGAAGGGTGTTTTAGGCATTTAGA
Source organism: Papaver armeniacum (assembly GCA_023531295.1). Classification (NCBI taxonomy): domain Eukaryota; kingdom Viridiplantae; phylum Streptophyta; class Magnoliopsida; order Ranunculales; family Papaveraceae; genus Papaver; species Papaver armeniacum. The sequence goes on along the minus strand of JAJJWW010016934.1, from coordinate 490,594 downwards.
AAATATACTTTATAACCTCCACAAAGTTTTTGGACTAGCGAGTAAATAATCTAGTCCAAAAACATGTTTTTGGACTAGCGAGTAAATGTTTTTCACGGGTGGACTAGCCATTAACTGGGTCATTAAAAACTGGATTAAACAGTAATTCCTACATATGAATTCAGTTGTTCTCTCTGATGATGATCCTGAACAGGCCACTGCTAGTAACCATGCTTCTACTAGTCATCATCAGAATGTAAATGCACAAGCTTCGACGAATCATTAATCTGATGAACATTCTTTCATTCAGCCAATGGAAAGAAACCAGTACTGGGAAGCACAAACTAATGTTAATTTTGAGCTAATTACTGGGACATTGCCGTTAGGTCTCGATTCCTTAATCGTAATCCCAATCTTTCATGAAGCTTTAAAAATGTCGCCTAATTTTTAAAGCTTTTAAAAGATAAATATGAATGTTTTAAGGGGGAATTGAACACCCCACCTCCCACTCTTCTGGAGTAGGTTGAACTGGTGTACACATGCTTTGTTTTTGATAAAAATTAAAATTATATAAAATTAATATAGATATTATCTTCCTAATAATAATCACTAGTTACGATTAATTTATTTATAAGAAAACATCCTCTTCAAACATCAACCATAAAGCGACGCTTCATGCTTTGACATACGCATCGCTTCCTAAAAATGAAAAACGCTTCACGCTCCGCTTGACGCTTTCAATACCTTGCCACTGATGCTGATCAACAACTGTCTATCACTTTTAGTCTTTTTCTCATCTGGTTTTTAGTTTTACTTTGTCTTTCCAATTTTCTTTTCATGAAAATCCTTTCTTGGAATTGTCAGGGGTTTGGAAACCTTTCCACTCGTGACTATCTTCAATTCTGCATTAGTAAACATAACCCTGACATATTCTTTTTGTCTGAAACAAAAACTCAAGATTCTATTAAAATGCAATTTTATTTGCAACAATTCAAATATCCTAATGTCTGGCATGCACCTTCTGTAGCCTTGTCTGGTGGTATTTCTATTGCTTGGAAATTATATATTGACCTTCAAATAATGCATACAACTAGGCATAACATCCATGCCATTTTGCATACTCATTCTCATAATCCTTATATTTTATTAAGTTGTATGTATGGAGCTCATGATACTGCTGAAAATCATGATCAGTGGCAATATTTACTAGATATGCAGCCTCATGTTGATTTGCCGTGGTAGTTATTGGAGATCTTAATTTCAGTCTTAATGCTTCTGAAATTCAAAGTTCTCATAATTCTCGTCATCAACACTCTAGATTAATTAGACCAATTATTCAAAAATTTGGTTTGATTGATTTAAGGTTTTCTGGTTCGGCGACAACTTGGTCTAACCACAAGAATGGTAGTGATTATACTGCTGTTAGACTTGATAGAGTCTTAGTCAATGTTTCTTGGATGAATAGTTATTCCACAGCTTTTTTACAACATATTCCACATGTGGCTTCAGATCATTCGCCGATTATTGTACCAACTTGTCCAGATTTTGGTCCTAGAAACTTCCCTTTCCGCCTTTATAGATGTTGGTTTTCTCAAGCTTCCTGTTCGGATACTATCAACAGTAGTTGGGATCAAAAAAATTTAGGCTCTCATTCCTATTAGCTTACCTCTAAACTTAAGTATACTAGGAATCAACTTCAACTTTAGAAAAAGCATTCCTTTGGCAATATTGAATCTAGAATTCAGTCTATACATCAAGAACTTCAACATTTCACCAGTTTAAATATTCCCACTTCTCATCCCAATGTTACTAATCTGACTAACTCTCTTGAGAACTGGTTATCTATTCAAAAAGATTTTTACATGAAAAAAGCTAGAACTCATGTTCATGATGCAGAAAGAAACACATCTATTTTTCATTCTACTGCCAATTACAATAAAATACGAAATCAGATAGATGCAATTCAAGACTCATTCGGTATTTGGCATGATACTAAAGGAGATTGAAAGTACTTTGATCTAACACTTCTCAAATATTTCAAAAACTATACATCCAGTCACTCATGCTTCTATTTTATCTCTGTTTCATAGTTGCATTACAGATGAAGATAACAATGCTCTACTCAAAGTACCTTCTGAACAAGAAATAAAAGGAGTAGTTTTCAAAATCAGGCCTTGGGCTTCACCAGGACCTGATGGATTCCAAGCTGCTTTTTACCAACAATGTTGGTCTACCGTAGGTACAGATGTAATTGCAATGGTTCAACATTTCTTTACACACAAGTTTATGCTTCGAGATATTAATCGTACTTTTCCAGTTCTTATACCTAAAACTTTACACCCTCAACACCTAATGAGTACCGTACCATTAGCTTGTGTAATGTTAGTTATAAGATTATTTCAAAAATTATCTCCAACAGATTGAAGCCTTTACTCAATAACCCGATTTCTCCTACTCAATGTGCTTATGTCACTGGCAGACATATTCATAACAATGTTATTATAGCGCATGAGCTCATCCATACTATGAAGAAAAAAATAAAAGGAAAAGCTTCTTTTATTGGCCTCAAGTTAGTAACAGTTACTGGCGATTTTATTAGGGGTTTTCAAAAAATTTCATAACAATGTGCATTATTCAACTGTTACTGTCGATTTTATTAGGGTTTTTCATTTTTTTTCGTTTTTTCTATACTTTTCTCAATCATCCTTGGGTGATTTGAGATGAGGGATGATACTGATCCTCCCCAAACGAGAGCTCTTACCTATGCTGAAAATAATTTAGGAAAAAATAACTACCAAAAACATCTTTTGATTTAAGCACGCTTCCAAACCCTACTTTAAGAGAAGGGAAGTCGGTTGTTGTATTACCTGATTCTTTTTATGAAGAAGGATGTGATATATGGAGATTCAGTCTTATTGGTCGTTTAGATTTTAAGGGGTTTAATTTTCAAGACGTGAAGAACAACCTTGAGCAGCAATGGCAATTAGGTCAGGGTCGTGTGCAGTTTATGCCTATGAATAGGTTTTTTTTTTATTATCAAGCTGCAATCAAAGGAAGATAAGGATAAGATTATTAATGTGAAAAGATAAGGGTACCCAAATATACCACAATCTTAAACTTTTCCACCTATAAGTCCTCTTACCGAAAGTGATTGTCTATGGATTGAGTCGAGACAATACAATGAATCGGTATTCACACTTTATGTGATCGTCTATGGATACAAGATCGAGACAATACAACAATCAAAGTGTGATTACTTGACAATAGGTTCGGACTTAACCAAAATCTATAGGATTACTATCAAGTAATACAGAGTTAACGATTGTGTAATTTACTTTAAATTATAATAACAACAATTATAATTGCGGAAAACAAAAGTAAATGACACAACAAGATTTTGTTAACGAGGAAACCGCAAATGCAGAAAACCCCCGGGACCAAGTCCAGAATTGAATACTCTAAGAATTAAGCCGCTATACAAAATCAAACCAACTTCGTATAGTTGAGACCAAGCAACTAAACCTATAGTTCACCTAGTTTCTTCAGTATCCCTGCGCTTCTGACATTCAATAAGTGCACGCACTGGAACAATTCCTTTGGTTCGTATTCCAAACAGTAAAGGAACAACAAATATGTTCGGTAACAACTCTATTCAATCTCAGTGATATGAGTTAGACAAAGGCTCTTCTGTTTAATCCAATAAACTCCTTTGTCGGGTTTAGATCTGTCTATCCAACAACTACCAAAGTAGCAGAGTTTAGATAATGCAATCAAATATAGAATCTACCAAGACGCTATATAGTGATGCCGATCTACGCAACTAAGCAATCAAATCTATCAAGGATAAATCGATTATAGTTGGATCCTAGCCGATCAAGTTTTGTGCACACCAAAGATTATGAACCAAATAAGAAATCTTCTTTGTCTTCAAATCTTCTTTAATCTTCAATAAACACCTGCACACCACATCTTGAATCTCTTGTGATCAATCACGCACAGAACGGAGTCTGTTAACAATGGATTATCATAAGACGTATTTAGATCTACAAACAGTTCTAAAGATCCCGTCGACACTTCGATCTAGTTTGAGTGAATCTTATATCAGAAGAGAAGATTCTCAAGAATAAACAAACTAGGTGCAATCAAAGTTCAACAACCGTTAGTCAATCAAATCAAATCGAAAACTAATAATACTGCAATTATCTAGTTTCCCACCAACGGTACTCGTAGAGCTTCTTGATCCCAAAGAAGTCTTTAAACGAGCGGTCGTAAGAGATTTCGCCTAATTAGGGTACTTTCGTCTCCGAATAGACGGCTCCACTAGTAACAACACAACAAGGTAGTTTTGCTGGCTCTTAGGATAGTTTGCACGAAATGCAAACTTGGGTATTTATAGACCAAAGGAATTTCTAAAACCGAATATTCTCAAGATATGCAAAATATTTCTAAAAACGGTTTTCATAATTCCTGGAAATGCTTTGTCCAAAATAACCGAAATCTCACTAGAAAATCTCCAATTAGTAAATGCACATTACTAATTTTTATTTTCCATAGATATGCGCTTTAATTGCTGGTAATTTAATTTTGTGTCAATTAACAAAATTCAATTTTTCGACCTAATTTTGTCGATTTACAAAAATTAGGTGTTTGCCCTAAACCGGAGCCTGCACGATATCTCGATCCTTATTGGTCGAGACTAAACCTAGGAAAGCTAGAAAACTGGCCATTATGGAGCTAGTATGAGTAGAATCCTACCAAAAGTTGAAAAATAAGGAAAAAAAGGGAGCTGTGATAATTAAAGGCAATAGCAAAAGGGAAGTAGCCGCGCCACTTGGCCGGTCAGTTTTCCCTAGTTGGCGCCTTCCATTACCGACCGGCCTTGCCTCATGTTGTTGTCCGTCAGCCCCTCTTTCCAATCGACCAATCAAATCGCTCTAAAGTTGTATGCTACACTTTTAAAGATGGAAGTAGGCTGGTTGACACGTTCTATTTCTTAAGAAAATAGATCTTGGTCGTCCAAGTTGGTCACTAACTAATCACGACCACACAATTTGGAAATCTCCATTAGCTAACCCAAACTCTTCCAAACTCGCTAAACAAGGTACCGGTATGACAATCGACAGTCCACCTATTACCTTGACCAATAGTATCGCTTCTAGCCTACCAGCTCCTACTCCAAATTGTTAGCCAAAGTAGGCTAGTCGAGCTGCTTCTTATATAAGAAAATTAATCTAAACCGCCTAAGTCAGTCGCGGAAAGATCACGACCACACGACTTGGCCAGTGAATTTAAAGAGCTTGGCCCTCTCATAATATGACTGAGCAAGCTTCATATTAGCTACTGACAGTCCCTCTATTATTTCATCCAATCAGATCTCTCCTAGCCTGCATGTTGCGTTCATAATGGCTAGTCAAAGTAGGCTAGTCGAGTGGCTTTAAAAGGGTCTTAACTAAGTTAACGACATTCCATGGCAGTCTTAAAATGATCACGGCTGTCCAAATTGGCCGGCTTGGATCCAATTCTGGGTGACTAATGGGGTGCCATAATTGTTGTCAGCTGCTCTTCTTCGATCCCCATGGACAAATCACGCCGTCTTTAATTAAATTGCATGGCTACCAAACGATCGATTAAACAAGGCCGGTCACATTCCTTTTTAAGACCGTGAAATCCGTGACCGACTCAAACAGGCTTTATACAAGACGCTTCATAAGCATCGAATATTTTGAGTTGCTTGTTTAAAAGCGATGCTTTACATGCATCGATTATAGACGACATTTCATAAATAATTTAAATTTAACTTAAAAGAACCGTATGTTATTCTTTGAGCGCTGACTCACGACAAGTCTCATTCACACAACTTGACTAGTCACTTAAGATCACTTGCCGCCTAGCTTGCGCGTGATTGGTCAAAATAATTAGGCATTGCAAGCAAGAACCACTCAGCAACTACCATGTAGGACTTGTTTTATTCTTCATGTAACTTACTCCATATTTTCTACAAAAATACTCGAGACATCAAACATGTCACAAATTGGGGGATGCTCATCGGGGTATTGGTCTGACGATTTACAGCGTGCGGCGTGCAATACGCCCATTATGAGAAAGTGTTAGGAAAGGTGTACAGTTGATGGCAGTAGAAAAGTAGTGGATGTAAAGCCGACCAGTCTTCCATTCACAGTAGGGACATGGTTCTTACCATTTTTACACGATCTCCACTTCTCCATCACTCAACTACTTCCACTTCCTACGAGATCAGGGTGTTTATTATGAATTACTATATAATAGATTTTTATCTATTGAACAAGGGGGATTCATTAATGCAAGTACTCAGAAAACACGTAAAACTTACAGCTTACACTTTGCAAGCGGGTTCTACATTCTGATACAAGTCATAAACAACTACACCTTATAGAGTTCATCATTCTGATCTTAACACCTTCTCTGTTTCCCTCCCTAAGATCAACCCTTCTCCTTCATTTTGTGACCGAAACAAGACTGGAACGACCATTTTTTGGTTTAGGCCATAATTATACAGATTGATTTCTCGAATCTAAAGTACTCTTGTGCAGTACATTCTTTTAGGGTTTAGATTCATTTCTCATCGACACACCCAATTTACCATTTTAAGAAGAATCAGTTTTTACTCTACTACACATCCAAATAAGATGCCACTTCCATACCTTATTACTGCACCACTGGTGACTTTAGCCAGTGATAGGTGTCTTAAACACCTTGATTTACTATCTATTGTTTATGCTTTCTTTGTTATTTCTCTTGTAAATTAGTGTATATTACGCTTGTTTTGCATTTTGTAGGTATTTTGGAGTCATGTTACATTAAAGAAGGCAAATAGAAGCTCAATTGATCACTTTTAAAGTTTTGGAATCAAAGTGGTAGCTAGGATACGAGGTCACAAAGTGTCGAAACAGGAAATACTAGAAGTAGACGCCATATTACTGAGGGGCAGGAAACTTATTACTGGAGCACCTGAGAATTATGATAGGGGTTGCCAGTGATGTGCATTTGAGAATTGCTAAAGGAAGACTACAGCCAGATCAAGACAACTCCGTCAGCTTATAATCCTGGGACAGTAACACTAGGTCGACAAAACAGCAGTTTCATTTCTTTTTCTTCAGTTTCATTTATACCTAAGGGTCGAGAGAGAATTTCGAAGTCGAAATGGGAAAGGCATCATTGGTTCGAAGTGTTTGAGTTAGGAGGTATTGGACAACAAGAATCGGGAAAGAAGCAGGTTAGAAGAAGGGGAAAATAGGCAAAATGCCCCAAAATGGGGTGTCACCTTGCCAAAATGCCCCGGACATTTTGAAATAAGTCAAAATGCCCCAATCTATTACTTTACCCGTTAAAGAGAGTTAAATGATCAACTAGGGAATCTTGACTAGTCAACGGGCATCTAAAATGTCAGTTTTAGCCTTACCACATGTTTGTGCGTGTGGGAGAAACCTTATCTTCTCTTCGTGGTCGAAATTTCATTCAGTTTTTGAATCTGAAATTTTTCACAGAGAGAGGTGGAGACCGAGATATGGAGAAGAAAAACACATATAGAGAGAGTGTTAGATCGAGAGGGTGGAACGAGAGAGAGAGTACGAGGGACTTATCATGAGAAGAGTCACAGATGCAGAAGAAATTAGGTAAGAAATTGAAACCTTAAACTTGTTTCGATTGTTGTGTATTTTCGAATGGGTTTTGTAATTGAATTTATAATATGTTTTGTTGTTCTGAAATTAGCGTTTAAAGAAAGAAAATTAGGGTTTTAATTTATTTGGGGATTTTTAATTTCTGAAATTAGGGTAGTTTATATGAAAAGTCTTGGGGTTGGTATGGATGAAATGAAATTGATTGCTGAAATTACAAATGATTTGAATTGTTTTACAGGCTCTAGAAGTTCGTCCTAGTGATGCAGCTGTACTATCCAACATGAGTTTGTTCTATGTTTATTTGAATAAAGGAGATGATGCTTTGGAAGATGTTTGAACGATGTGTCTTGGCAAAGCCGATCGCCAAAGGCTCATTATAGGAAAGGAGTAGCACTCAAACTACTGAATGTATGTACCCGTTATCTTTCCTTGTCAGTTGATTCTGGAATTCTGAAGTTATGAACGATTTGATTGCTGAATGATATTAATGCAGAACTAGAAATCAGAAACAGTAAACTAGGGGATTGAACAAGGATAAACGATTAGAACTCTAGGCTGAAACAATAAGAACGTAGATATTGAGTTTTAGGTTAAACCTAACTCTCTGAAATAATCAATAGATTATAAAACGTAGTAAAAGTATATAAAAGTCTGCCTTCTTTGGACGGCCTAATGCAACTATTTATACTAGAAAGAAAATACTAGAAAGAAACCTAAATAAGGAAAAACTAAAGACTAGGACATTAACGCCCTTTCTTAAGAGACAAACTAGCAAAAGTATCCTAAAATAAACAAACTCTAAAGAGACATATTATGCCCCTGCATCAACCACCCCGATTTGAAAATAAGCTCGCCTCTCGATGAGAACGTTGCCTTAACTTCAAAGATATATCTGTGGGTAGCGTCGTTTCACTCCTCTTCGATAATCCAGTACTTTTCTTAGTTGTCTTTCCAAGCCACTTCACTAGGAATTGTCGATATGGATTTCCACGTCGGGACCTAGTTTCCTTCACATCGAGTATTTCTTGAATCACATCGGGTGGTTCATCACCAAACTCCCTTGCACTGGTTGCTGATCACTTGGTATATCACCAACAACATCTCCATCGAACCCATAGAAGTCATACAAATCAGAAACATTGAAAATGGGACTGATCTGCAAGTCATCAGGTAACTCAAGGCAAGTAAGTACAAAGATCTGCAAAGATCAATATGTTGCTGACCCCTACTTTGGTTCAGTGATACAACAAGTAAGTACATCGCCAACAACGTCAGATATGCAATATGTTCTTCATGATGGTTATCTTTTTCGTGGTAATCGATTATGCATTCCTGTTGGCTCCTTAAGGGAGAGTATTATCCGAGAGCTTCATGGTGGAGGATTAGCAGGACATTGGGGCCGAGACAAGACCCTAAATGCTGTAAAGAGCCGTTATTATTGGCCTTCAATGGACAAGGATGTTGAGAGATTGATCAAGAGGTGTCGAATATGTCAATTTGCAAAGGGACAGTCCCAAAACACCGGACTGTATAATCCATTGCCAGTTCCACACTCTCCTTGGGTACACATCAGTATAGATTTCGTGCTAGGATTGCCAAAAACAGTAAGACAACATGATTCTATTTTCGTTGTGGTGGATAGATTTTCTAAGATGGCTCACTTCATTCCTTGTTCTAAGACTGCGGATGCTTCCAATATTGCGTCTCTTTTCTTTAACGAGGTGGTACGTTTACACGGAGTCCCTTCTTCTATTGTGTCTGATCGTGATGTCAAGTTTCTGGGACACTTTTGGAGGACTCTATGGAAGAAGTTAGGAACTGACTTATGCTATTCTACAACTGCCCACCCTCAAACTGATGGACAGACGGAAGTAGTGAATCGGAGTTTGGGAAATTTACTTAGAAGCTTAGTGGGAGATCATATCAAGAGTTGGGATCAGATTTTGTCTCAGGCAGAGTTTGCATATAACAACTCGGTAAGTCGTACGACCAAGAGAACACCTTTTGAGGTAGCATATGGTTTTCATCCGCAGCACGTTGTTGATCTGGTACCTCTTCCATTAGATACCCAAATCTGTAGCGACGGTGAGGCTTATACTGACCATATAAAGTATACACCAAGATGTGCGAGCAACTATTAACAAGAGCAATGAGTATTACATGAATGCAGCCAATGCTAATCGCAAGAATAAGGAGTTTCAAGAAGGTGAAATGGTTATGGTGTTTATGCGGAAGGAAAGGTTCCCTCGGGGCAGATATCATAAGTTAGCATCAAGGAAGATGGGACCTTATAAGATAGTTAAGAAGATCAGTTCCAATGCTTATATTCTTAAGTATCTTATAAGGTCCCATCTTCCTTGATGCTAACTTATGATATCTGCCCCGAGGGAACCTTTCCTTCCGCATAAACACCATAACCATTTCACCTTCTTGAAACTCCTTATTCTTGCGATTAGCATTGGCTGCATTCATGTAATACTCATTGCTCTTGTTAATAGTTGCTCGCACATCTTGGTGTATACTCTTTATATGGTCAGCATAAGCCTCACCGTCGCTACAGATTTGGGTATCTAATGGAAGAGGTACCAGATCAACAACGTGCTGCGGATGAAAACCATATGCTACCTCAAAAGGTGTTCTCTTGGTCGTACGACTTACCGAGTTGTTATATGCAAACTCTGCCTGAGACAAAATCTGATCCCAACTCTTGATATAATCACCTCAAAACCGACTACACGAACTTGCATTGTTGTCAGCAGCACATGTCGACGACTAAGAGCATCAGCTACCTTGTTCATTGTTCCAGACTTATGCTTTAGGGAGAAAGTAAACTCTTCAAGATAGTCAATCCACTTTGCATGTCTAGGCTTCAATTTCTTCTGAGATTGTAAGTAGCGCAAAGCTTCGTGATCCGAGTAAACCACAAAATCTTTGTGGACAAGATAATGTCTCCAATGCTGTAAAGCACGAACCAACGCATAAAATTCCAGATCATAAGTAGAATACTTTCGTTTCGCTTCAATTAGCTTCTCGCTAAAGAATGCCACAGGCCTGCCTTTTTGGCTCAAGACGGCTCCAATCCCCACATTAGAAGCATCACATTTAACCACAAATATCTTCTCAAAATCTGGCAGAACCAAAACTGGAGCCTCAGTCATTAACTTCTTAATCTTTCCAAATGCGATTGATGCTTCTTTTGTCCACCGAAAAGTTGTTCCCTTAAGACACTCAGTTATAGGGCTCATAATGGTACTAAACCCTCTTATAAACCTCCGATAGAAAGTATCCAACCCATGAAAACTACGCACCTCAGTGATTGATGTAGGAATAGGCCACCACAATCGCCGTCACCTTCGCAGGTCGCCTTTTAAGCCACTAGTTGATACAATATATCCCAAAAATTCTACTTCTTCGCGCAAAAATGAGCATTTCTTAAGATTGAGATATAACTTCTCCTTCAAAAGAACCTCCATCAACTGCTTTAAATGAACTAGGTGTTCTTCCTTGGTACGACTATACACCAGAATATCATCGAAGTATACTACTACAAATGAACCAATGAAAGGACGTAATACCTCTGTCATCATGCGCATGAATGTACTGGGAGCATTGGAAATGCCGAAGGGCATTACAAGCCATTCATAGAGGCCATCCGGTGTTTTGAACGCTGTCTTCCATTCATCCCCAACGCGAATACAAATTTGATGGTACCCACTTCGCAAGTCTAACTTCGAGAAAAACCTAGCACCTGCCAACATGTCCAACATATCCTCCAATCTGGGTATAGGAAACCTATACTTGATGGTGATCTTGTTGATTGCTCGACTGTCAACGCACATTCGCCAAGAACCATCTTTCTTGGGAGTCAATAAGGCTGGTACAACGACACGGGCTCTTTCTTTCCAGTGACCAAACCCTTATGTAGCAGCTCTTCGACTTGTCTTCGCATCTCCAACCGGTGTGCAGGAGGCATCCTATATGCTGCCAAGTTAGGTAATGCAGACCCAGGCACCAAATCAATGGTGTGCTGTATGTCCCTCATAGGTGGCAATACATTAGGTAGCTCTGTAGGCGCAATATCTTCGAAAAGTTCCAACAATTCAGCAATTTCTTAAGGGTATTCTTTGTCATGTCCAGGACATTATTGGATATGGGCTTACACATCAAGGCATAAATCTCACTAGATGACTTACATTCATGCTGGAACTGTTTACAAGTTAACAAACTTGCCGACTGTCCCTTTTCTTCTTTTCCTCCTTGCACGTCTTCTTCCTTCATAGGATGCAACGTCATCTTCTTTCCGTTGCACACAAAGCTGTAAGTATTAGCTTCAGTCAAGTGTGTCATCTTCTTGTCAAACAACCAAGGTCTGCCCAATAATATGTGACAAGCATCCATAGGTGCAACATCACACCACACTTCATCTTCAAAATTGCCGATAGAAAACTTTACTAAGCACCTTTTGGTAATTGGTACCGCGTTTCCTTTCTTAAACCAAGCAATCTTATATGGGTGAGGGTGTTTCTTGGTTAACAAACTTAACTTATCTACAGCTTCTTGAGATACTATATTCTCACAACTTCCACCATCTAAAATCAGTTTGCAAACCTTACCTCCACAGAAAACTTGAGTGCGGAAGATACTCTTCCGACGCCAATCATCCTCCTCGTCATCAACCCTAGGACAAGTAAGAATTCTGCGGACAACTAGATTCTCCCCTCTCACGGGCATCAAGTCTTCCTCTTCACCCTCTGATTCATCATATTTCGGTTCCCCAAACTTTTCTTCATCACTACCATCTTCAATGAGGTTAACTCGCTTCTGTGGACATGTGTATGTCAGGTGATCATCTCCTCCACATGTAAAACACTTGGCCGCCAAACGAGTACTGACCTTGTGGACTCCGCTTGCAGTTGGAGCTGTTGTTGAGGTGCTTGCCCCTTCTTTGCTCTTGTTACTCCAAACCGATGCCTTTGGTGCAGTTCCTCCCCAGTTGGATGTAGCTTTCATTCGACTTGCAGAGTTCCGGTTCTTGAACGGTGATTCACCCTCTCCTCCGCCTTTCAAAGCACATTGATAAGCATCTTCCAGGTTGGTTACCCTTAGGAGACCAAACTCTTCTCGAATGCCTATATTTAAACCCATAATATATCTAGTCATGCGAGTTGTTCTTGATGTTTCATTCAAGCCAACTCTTAGCATAAGATTATAGAACTCGTTGTATACTCCTCAACACTAAGATCACGTTGACGAAGGTTATAAAACTTCTCATATAACGTCACCAGATAGTCAGGTGCAAGAAACTGCTTCCGCAACTTCTGTTTCATGTGATCCCATGTTCCGATCTTCTCATTGCCTTGCCTTGTACGCTGTTCTTCTAACTTTTTCCACCATTGCAAAGCCATTCCCTTCAATTTCAATTTCACAAACAATACCTTGCGAGCTTCAGCCATAGGCTTCCATTCAAAATAGTTCTCTATGCTAGTCTCCCAATCTAGGAAATCGTCAGCATGCATCCTCCCAGATAAATCACTCACTTCAACCTTCACGCCACTAGAGTTCAAATCCAGGGCCTTAATCAACCTGTCTTCCAATCTGTCATTGTGCGGACCATGAACAGCTCGATCATGAAAAGGATTTTCATAGCCGTCGTGTTCATCATCTTCAGGTCCTCCTTCCGGATGACCTAAAGGGTTGCGTCTGCCCTCCGGTCTCTCCATATGGGCATCAGCACGTTCCTGCCGCTCTAGGGTTTGTAACCGCAGCGACATGTCTTCAAGCATGGTTCTTAACTCATTAAAATCATTGTTTCCACCTCTACCTCTACCTCTAACTCTTCCAGCCATAACAGTTAGCTAGGGTTTGGGTTTGTTTTGTTCTAGCGCCAATTAATGCAGAACTAGAAATCAGAAACAGTAAACTAGGGGATTGAACAAGGATAAACGATTAGAACTCTAGGCTGAAACAATAAGAACGTAGATATTGAGTTTTAGGTTAAACCTAACTCTCTGAAATAATCAATAGATTATAAAACGTAGTAAAAGTATATAAAAGTCTGCCTTCTTTGGACGGCCTAACAGCCTATTTATACTAGAAAGAAAATACTAGAAAGAAACCTAAATAAGGAAAAACTAAAGACTAGGACATTAACGCCCTTTCTTAAGAGACAAACTAGCAAAAGTATCCTAAAATAAACAAACTCTAAAGAGACATATTATGCCCCTGCATCAGATATGAATTTAAACATAGAAACATTTTTGTTTGAAAATGATAATGAAAATGTATCCATAAATCCTGCTTAAATTTCTCTTTGCCTTATTTTTAATGTGAGGTGTGTAATAAGAAAAAGAAGACCCTGGTTTTATGTGAATGTACATCTGCACTTAGGAATATTTGGTTTATTTCTATGTTTTTAGTTGCTCTAGTTAAAACATTTGTTCATTTTTGTTTTATGTGAATGTATATCTGAACTCCGGTGTATCTGTTTTTGCCTGCAGCTGTTGCATTATGGAGACCATCCATCCATGATCCATCAATTTCTCTAGAATACTAAGTTCTTGAATACTTTTCCTGTTAGCAACATTAAATTAATCAATTGCTGCAAGGTTTAACCAAAACTACATTCCCTCTTGCCATGTCGACTCTGGAAGATGGGATATTCATATCCACCACAAGTTTGACGTATTTAACTAACAAATTAATTCAGGAAGCCAACATTGTAACACAATTGGTTAATGTGAAGAAACATGATAGATGAGAGAAACAACATACCACTATTTGAATGACATGGACCCTTGTATGTCAGTTTTTTCAAATTTTGCATAGTTTTTTTAAGTGATGAAGTGTTGGACTTAAACAGCAGACAGTGTATATCTATCATTGTTTCGTACTTATTAGGTTGAAGTATAGTGTTTTTCCATATATATATATATGTCAATTTGCTTGCTACTAGTTGATTACTATGCCTTATTCATTTATTTTCGTTCTCTCTGTCAACAGTTGGACAGTAATTACCTAGTGCACCACGAAATGCTATTTGTTCCCAATCGCTATACACTTTTGGAGCAGGAATGTTCACGATGGAATCAATTAGAGGGGGTTTTCCTGCATATGGTGTTGGAGTATTTGCAGGTGATGGCACGGGAGAGCCTAGTGAGACAGAAGTGGGGCTGGCAGAACATCAAGGACAATACACATTTGATGTGTGTTAGTTTGTCAGAAACATTTTGTTTTAGTATAACCATTCTTTTGGTTTGTTCTTTCATTCATACCCATTATTTGTTCACATTGTTGTACATGGATTGGGATTCTTATGCTTCACAATTTTTTTTACTCCCTCCGTTCCGTTTTAGATGACGTTTTAGGGTTATTTTTTTGTTCCATAATAATTGAAGGTTTTCATATTTTTCCACAAAGCTTCCAATAACACCCTTACATTTTGTCTTGGAAATACAAGTTCATTTTTAAATGCACTAATAGTAACTAGTACGACCGTTGTCACGGTGGAAAGGCTGACCGAAGAAGAATCTGAAGATGGGGTTTGTCTACGATTACTTTTGTCCCGTTTCAGAAAAAGTGATACTTTCACCCCGTTTTAGAAAAAGTGATACTTTCGTCCCGTTTCCGAAAAAGTGATACTTTCTCCCCATTTCGGAAAAAGTGATACTTTCACCCTGTTTCAGAAAAAGTGATACTTTTTCTGAAACAGAACGAAAGTTTCATTTTTCCGAAACGGAGCGAAAGTATCACTTTTCCCGAAACGGAGCGAAAGTATCACTTTTCCTAAAACGGGATATCAAAGTATCACTTTTTCTGAACGGAAAATTAGTCGATCCATAATTCAAAATATAGTTGCATGATGTGTTATGCATCCTTTGTGGTGGTTTGCATAATGGCTATGCATTCAATTTTCTAGAATTGTGGCTAAAATGAAAGTATCATTTTTCTTGGAACGGAGGGAGTACATCGTTTTATTAATTGCAAAGGAAATGAGTTGATGCATAAACCAAAATTTTGCTATATAAATTATTATGTATCCTTTGTGGTGGTTTGCATAATGGATATACATTTAATTTTCTAAAATCATGCCTAAAATGATAAATACCTCCGAATTTTTCGCAAAAACTTTAAATTTAATATTATTGTTTATACTCGTTGCGTAGAGTTTTTATAACCTTTCCAACGAGATAAAATTTGTAAAATTCCAAGGCACGGATTTTTAGATATGTTATATTAAATTTTGGTTGCCAATTATACCCCTGAAAAGATAAGATACATAAGGAGTTATAGTAATTGGACTAAAAGGGAGGGACATTTTTGGTTTTTCGGCCCTAACCATTTCCAATCTTTTTATGGTAATTGATCACTTAGATTTTACAAAAAAGTAGCCATATAAAGGTCCTCCCTCGCTTCGCTCGGTCGGCCCAATTAATGCTTGAAGACTTTCTCAAGGGTAGAGATGGAAAATCTTCCTATCTCGCTCCATTTGTTAATCTGCGTGAAAATTCCAAAAACATCATCTAAAATGGAACGGAGGGAGTAATAAATAATAATGAACAATGTGTTGTGTTATTTGATTTCTGAGAATACAGTAGTTTGGTAATGGTCGGTTTGGTAATGGTAGGCATCTGCAGCCGGCCATTATATTCTGTTGAAACGTGTCAGGAATGTCAGGGTTCCTACCAGCGTGGCCATTGGATGCTGCAATATGTGTGTGTCACTATCTTAACTTGTAGGACATGTTGGTCATTTCCGAACAAGGAAAAGGTGTAATCAGTAACATTACGCTTACACGTGCTTTTCACATGCCTCGAATTTTAAAGGACAGCCGTCGATTATACAACACATGGCAGTACGCGACTTAATCCCATCCTCGGGTATAAATGTCTTTTTCCGCACGTGCCATTTCACATGTGCAGCAAATTGACCATTTAACTCATTTTAACGGTCAAAGTAACGGATTGGGGCATTTTAACTTATTTCAAAACGTCTGGGGCATTTTGACAAGGTGACACCCCATTTTGGGACATTTTGCCTAGTTGCCCTAGAAGAAGACAAGTCCTGTCTTTGAAGATGGAGATTAATGAAACATGATTCAAGCATTTAGATTCCATAGAGGTTCAAGAGCTTTGGGTTTTCTCTGGATTTGTAAATGATAGCTAATAAAAAGGAGTTTATGGAATTCGTGAGAGTATTATTGCCGTAAACTCAGTTAAAAAGTTTATACTAATATTGATCCTTGCTGACGAATAGTGAGATTTGTGACTGTTGATTGTGTTAGAAGCTATGGGTTTGTATCAAATTCGTCTATTACAGGGAAGAAATCGATTTGTGTTATCTCCAAAGGTGCAGCCATCATACATTCATTAGCAGTTTGCAGCACACACACAAGGTGTTTGAGAAAAGGTTTGACTGACTGGTTTTGCATCAAGGTTCTTCTCACTACAGGAAAAATCCTTTTTTACGACTGTTGTTTTACGATGTTTACTAAGGCTGCACAAGAACCGGTTAGAAGGACCTGTACCGGCCTGGAACCGAAATTACTGGACCGGAACCGAACCGGTACCGGAGTAACCGGTACAGGGACCGGGAACCGGAGTTGACCGGTACAGGGACCGGTTCTGGGGGAGGACCGGCCTATACCGGCTTGAAAGTCCCGGTTAATATGAGACGTTGATTATATTTGTATAAATCAATCTCAACCATCCATTCTAGGTATGGTATAAGAGATAAGGGTGAAGTCTCGATCTGTTTCTCTTTCACTCTCACTTTTCTTCTTCGTTTTTCTTCTCTGCAGAGCAGCGGCTGCTCTTAATTTATCATCTTCTTCGTTTTGATGATAAAATCAACCCATGAAGATTGAATCTCTATCTTCGTCAAAGAAGAATAAGAAATCCATTCCTAGAAACCCATTAGCAGACGTTAATTTATCATTTTCTTCATCTTCTACTTCTGCTAGTACTACTTCAATTGAAGCCTCATCAGAATGGTTATGAAAGTAACGATATAGGTATGATTCAATCAAGGTAAATCAGTAAATCACTCATCTTTTGTTTGATGAACTATGGATTCTCCATAATTAATTGCATGTTTAGTTTAATTCTTTTAATTGCATGATTGAATCTGTGATAGGGTTTTATTTGAGATGGATTTGGGTTTAGATGTAGATTAATTTTTTCATCAAATTAATTTGTAGAGCTATAAATTGACTTAGGATTTTTTATTAATTTCAGGTTTCATATTAGGGTTTGATAAATTGTCGATGGACTCGTTGCTGATAAATGGAATTGGTGGTGATTAATGGGTTGAGGACGGGATTCGTTGTTGAAGAATTACATGGAGGTTTCTGCTGAGTTGAGCAAGGAGATGGTAGAGAATTTGAGGGTTTTGTGAGGAACAAGATGGTGGTGTTTGGAAGAAGGGATGGATGATTGATGCACAGAGATGAAGAAGAAATTAAGATTAAGGTTAGAATGAGATGTATTTGAGTGAAGGAACAAGAACCTGACTTGTTGCTGATAAATAAATTAGTGATGTATTTTGGTTTTGAACTTCTACAAAAAAAAAAAATATTCTTTTTTGGAGAGCAAAAAAATTCTTTTTGGAGAGCAAAAAAAATATTCTTTTTTCAAAAGGAGAGCAATTGTGCTAATGTTTTTAAAATCACTATTAGCTTATGTCGTAATAGGTCATATTTTTTTACTAACTTTATCCTATGAAACGTTGTAGATTTATCTTATTATGATATCCAACTCTTAGTAAAAAGAGTAGTAATGAAAATAGAACAAAATTTGATTATATGGTATAACGACTCTTGAAAAAGGTTGTGAAAAACCCAGGACATAATAGGTGGAATGAGAGAGTGATAACGGGAAAAATGAGGTACAGAAAATACCCTATATGTACAACACAAATTAAAAAGTACATAGTATCAAAGTTTGTTAACCAAACATGTATTCAAATTAAAAAGTCATCAACTTAACACAAAATATAAAAGGTCCTCAAAAGAAGGTACCGGTCAACACCAAATACAGGGACCGGTTCCATAAGAGAACCGGGCCGTACCGGACTATGTGCAGCCCTAATGTTTACTGCTTATGTCGTAATAGGTCATATTTTTTTACTAACTTTATCCTATGAAACGTTGTAGCTTATTATGATATCCAACTCTTAGTAAAAAGAGTAGTAATGAAAATAGAACACGACAAAGTTTTGAGAAAGAGTAATGATTATATGGTATAACGACTCTTGAAAAAGGTTGTGAAATATTCTTTGTATAACGACTCTTAATAAGAGGTGTGAAATGTATAAAATAAAATTAAAAAAAAAAATAATTGAAGAGAGGTTCGATCCAGGACATAATAGGTGGAATGAGAGAGCATCTACTATTCTTGAACTTGAAATTTTATTGTTTGTAATGTTTTGTTAAAATATCATCCTGCAGAACTCAAAAACCTCATCTGAAACCACTGCATAACATTCAAAAGAACACTTTACGGTAAGAACAATTGCTAAATGAGAATAGATATTCCTGCAAACTAGAACACGCAAGCATAATTTCATTTTACTAATAAAAACCACCATATATAAAATTTAAATGATTATAAATAAATTAAAAAAAATGTTATAAATGAAGGGTGTTCTAACTTCATAAAGCTTGCAAATACAAGCCAGGCCTGCCAGCCATCGAAAAACTTGAATCAGTAGAAAACAACACATCTAAATCATGTTCTTCTTCTTGTTCTTCTTTTTGTTCTTCTTCTTTGATTGAGTCACTAGGATGTCTTCGGCATCTGTTCTTGCGTAAATCTCACTGTTGTCATCCATTGCCTCACTAAGAGTTGAAGTATCTGATGGTTGACAATTTGCGTCTTCCTTTTCATTGTATTCCTCTAATTATGAAAACCCCTGGGTGGTGGTTTCAACACCACATACCACTTATATTTATCCGACTCGTGAGAGTAGAACACTTGTCGGGCTTGTGATGCTAAAATGAACGGATCATTCTAAAATTGATTCTTATCTTCCCCCTTTAATGAGGGCAAGGAATCAACAAAATCATAAAAATTGACATAAGCCGTTGGATCACACAACTTCCAATCTGAGATGTCGGATATCCGAAAAAGATTCCCGTCACAGAATCAAATTCCGTGTGATTTTTTCGTTACTCGACGGAAATGCCCCTCCAACTTTTATACATTTACGGAAAAAACGCAGCTCCTCCTTTTTGATATTCCATCTTCGGTTAAACCATTACCACCCCATCGTTACCATTGCCACCAGCAACACCATCACCCCCACCACTATCATCATCACCAGAACCACCAGCACCCCCACCATCACCAGCAACACCGCTAAATCTTATGCAAACATGGTTACTTCACCTTGCTATTACATAAATACCTCCTCCTTTATATTGCCTCTCTATCACATAACCTCCTTTTTCACCAGCGCCGCCGCCGCCATTACCAGCAGCAGCAACAGCATAACCAGCGCCACCACCACTTCTGCACCAACCACCTCAGCTAGACAGCTACAAAACCTCTCTCTTTATCCACCAACACCAGTAACACTATGCTACCATAACCACCACCAGCACCGTCGCCGCAACCACCGCCCCAAACAAATATCTTCCCAAAATGTAATCAAAGATCAAACAAATTCTTATGATCATTGATGGGTCTGGGATAGGCATGAGAAATTGGGTATTTGAAGGGACTCACAATCTTTGCACAAAAACATTACAAAAAAAAAAAAAAAAATCTGAAATTTCAGAATTTTTTAATACAATAGATAAAATTGATCATGGATTTCAATTAAAGAAACTCAAATGAAGTTTATCCAAAACTCCATTGATTCGAGCAGAATCCAATTTGTTTTTCATTTTTTTCCAAACTACAAAAAAAAAAAAAATTTAAAAAAAACCTCTGCCGATTTTGCAAACATGATCGAACTGTAGCTTTTATACCCCAACGGCTCAATTCATTCCTAGAAGCAGAAAATGAAATTCCACAGTCACATGTGAAGAAGATCAACATTTTGGATCTGGTCCTAGCATACTCGAATACGGAGTTCACTAGATCATCATCTCTTCATCATTAATCCTATAAAATCAATCAAACAACGTGAAAGCCTTACAATTCTGATGGGTTTCATACATACAAAAACATAATCAGTCAAGAAAAAATAAAATTAGGAGAACATATATAAAAATGCGGAAAAAAGAAAAACATCAGTGACAAAATTGTAAGCTTCTGATCCAAAATGTTGACCCGATTTGTTAACATAATGAAATTACCGATTGCCACCAGTGTAACATGCATCGTGTTTTCAGAACACGTAGAATGAATAAATAGGTGGTCTATTGGAATTGAGTATCTCATAACGTGCTGCCAACGGACAAAAATATTAAGGTGTAATAAGAAAGAACCAGTGTCACTTAGTTCGTAAGAATGTTGGGCCATCGTTGGACGGGTTATCCACCGTGAAAGAGTTGGATTTAGTTGTATTTTTTAAGCATACAACAGTTATTTTAGCCCGTTTGAACAGACCGGAAAAATGTAGAAAAGACGAGGTAAAGAGAAAAATGAACATTGCCCAGTATGAAAAATGGATGATGCAAAGACTTTGCCGACGTGCAACGCACGTGCACTCTTACTTGTACTGATGTAAGTTGACTATTGTAAAGCCCTCTTCTACCTTGACACTAAAGTTAGTGTTAGCCCAGTCACATTTAAATATGGGTATTTGAAACATATATGGTGGTAGTCCAACACTAAATTTTTTTTGTAAAACACCATAAAAAGTAGAACTGTTGTTTTCTGACTGCCCTGCAATTAGAGTTTTTGATTCAATGGAAACACCACTACATTGTGTAACTCTTTGGACATCATCAGTATGAAACCTAGTCCCATTGATGACCAAGCCTTTATATGATATGCAGTTTTCTAAAGGCCTCTTCAACAACCACTCTACCATGTCCGATACCGGTTCGCATTGATGAATTTGCATAATAATACATGTATGAGTTTCTTTTAATTTTACTTTTCATCTTAGAATGCATATGGATGAGTTGAAATCTTTCGATAGGAGGCTTCGAATTCCTACTGATGAAGTCCAACTCCTTTCCACACACTCGGATACATTCGTAGATTAGTTTCAACAAAAGGTATGTTGATTAAACTTTTAAAGGTCCTGAACATTAATTTTGCACTCTTCTTTTCCTTTGTTATTTTAAAAGTGATCTACTTCAAAATTCTGTATGCTTTTCTACTGGGCTAAGAGTAAGATGACGAGATGAATTGACACATTCATGCAAAATTACGAGATGAATTGAATGTTGTAGAACTGACTAGGCTAAGAGTAGGATGTTATTAGAAAAAACTCAGCAGATCAAACTAGAATGTCCTGCTTGTAATGTTGTCCTGCCACTACCAGTGACTTTTTTTTCAGTTTTGCATTTGACTATTAGAGTGTCGATAGCAAACTGGCTAGGAGATTTCATTGTGCATCTGTATTAAAGAATTGGCATCATTTTTATACGGAATTAATCACAACGCTAGCAATGAAAAATAGCAAATAAGTGTTTTTGGTTCATGATTATGCTTGTATCTTGATGCAAAGAAAATGACACAATTAGGGACAAAAGAAGGAAGTCAGATTTATGTTCACGTTTAGGAAATATTGCCCGAGTTAGGTGGTGTTAATTGAATTAGTTTTCACTCAATCGTTTGTCTGTCTGTTTCAGTAATTTATGAAAATTTTTGTACATTGGAGGGATATATTCCAAGTGATCAAGTTTGAAAATTTCGGTACAGTTTCCTATGTTTGGATGTTGAAAACCGTGTAGCTAAAATGCAAATTATGGCCCATCATGTATTCGTGATTCTTTGTGACGTTTATATTATGTTAAATAAGTTTATGTTTATAGGTTATTAACTGATATACTATTTGTAATGCACATCAACATCATACTTACATTATATATGGGTCAAATTCTGTTGTATTGAAAAGAACGTATCTATGTGCGAGTTTTAGATCTTCGCTAGACATACACTCATGAACACCTCTGGAAAGTGGACGCCCTGCCGTGTAAAACCATTTTGAATGTCTTGATTATACCTTTGCGTCACTCCTGTTTCAGCTGCTCGGTTCTCATGAACATCAAAAAACCTAACGCACTCCATTCCAAGATAACACTCTACTATTCATGCTTCAGGTAGTGCATAATTTTTTACATATTCTTTGAATGTCTTCATATACCTATAACAAACGCAGCCGTGTTAAAATGTCATACCAATATAGTAATAATAATATAAAAATATTATACCTTTCAAATGGATACATCCAACGGTATTGTACGGGTCCACACAAACGCACTTCTCGAGCTAGGTGAATTGTCAAGTGTACCATCACGTCAAAGAATGATGGAGGGAAGTATCTCTCCAACATACACAAAGTCTCAGCAACTTCTTCTTCAAGTTCTAGTAATCTATCAAGATCAACTGCTCTTTGGCATATTTCGTTAAAATAAGAACATAACCGAAAAATTGCATTTCTTGGCCCCGTAGTTAAAAGTCCTTTCGAAGCTACAGGTAATATTTGTTTCACTAGAAATAACCCGTGCCATGATGGCACACATTGTAACATTTATCTTCCATCATGATGAACACTGAACCTACCTAAATTACCTATAATATGGTGTTAATGTTCGATAAAAAGATTAAAAACAAAAGGTTTTATCTAATTTAATTATTGCTTCTAGTGAAAATATAGTTGGCCTCTAATATATCCTTAAAATCTGGTTAGAATGAATCTCACACATTTCGTATTAGTATTTTATGATACTTTTTTTAGGATTAATTAGGATGTCTGTACATGTATATACAATTACCTATCCTTCCGCTTTCCCTATCATTCCAAAATAAAAATGTGAAAAATTAGAAGAAAAAAAAAAAGGTCTTCATAGAAGGTATTAAAATAAATACGATATTTCAGCCCAAATATATGCGAGTATATATTTTCTGCCTCCTAAAAATACTGACTTTCACAAAACTAATAACTTCCCTCAAATATTCATCGATCTCCACCACGTCTTTGGTTTTCACTTCAGATAAGTTAGTGAAACCCTCAAATTCTCAGGTGATGCATATCAACTAAACGGATTTTAAATCCGTTCTTTGATTTTCCATCTCATCTACTAAATTATTTGGAAAGGGAGATTTAGTGATTTCATATATAAGATTTGTGGTGTGTACGTGGTCGAGGAGAAACCATGTAAAACTCGTTATGTAACTATGATTCTTTTTACATGTTTATTAATTGAAGGGTTTGATTCATAGGAATGTAAATGTTGGTTGTGATTATTTGCACCAAACGTCTTCATATCACCAAGGTCATTTACAAACAATTTTGTGCTTTGATTTGTTTCATTGTTTCTATGTAGGCTATAGGATTTTGTTATTTATAAATGATTTGTAAATTATTTTTCTTTTTGATGCATGATTTAACAAAAAAAGAAAAGAAAAAAGAACTCCTTATCATGGATTTTCTCTATAATTGGTTTTTTATGCACAATCCTTCAGTGGCTGGAGAATAACTTAGTTTTCATTTAATTTTGTGGATTTAATTGAAATCTTTTATTGTTAATTTTGAAAAATTATTTGGTTATTTATTTATTTGTAGATAGAGAATACAATGAAAAAATAGAATAATGATATAATTAAAGCCAAAAGTATTAATCATTTTTGTTTAATTGAATTTAATTTTTATTTATGGTCCTAATTATGACAAAACCCAATTAATATTATATATTCATAATGATAATGATTATAGGTTACAACTGATGCATCCGTCAGATGTATTTCGCTAAGATGAGACTGAGATGGTTGGATGCAACGTTTGTCTCTCAAAATGTTATCCGACCTTAACGGCACTGGTTAGAGTGAACCAATATTACGTGTAACATGATTCTAATAATTGGTTTAAAAAGTGGTATAAAAAGCATGGTAAACTATCTTATCAATGGTCCTTTAAAGAATTGTCATAAGACAATTATGAAGACTATGAGTTTTTCCTC
This sequence comes from Papaver armeniacum, assembly GCA_023531295.1. NCBI lineage: Eukaryota > Viridiplantae > Streptophyta > Magnoliopsida > Ranunculales > Papaveraceae > Papaver > Papaver armeniacum. Next base: position 465,880 of record JAJJWW010016934.1, on the reverse strand, counting down.
TCAATGTTACGGTTCCTTTGAGTAGAATCAATGGGTGGATACATTTTGTTAATATTGGAGATATTGTGCCCGACTAATGATACTTATTCATATTGGAGGAATATATAATATAATCTATTAAAAGGTTACATGTAGTGGGAATATAAAAGTTTATAAGTGGTAGCACAACCTAAAAACAATAACGGCGTATTTAATTAGCATTCTAAGGATCGTCATAGCTAGATGTATCTGGCCATGTAATGGGCGATTATATTCCTTTAAGCCATGTGTGGCATGTTTTGAATACTTATGTCATATTTCCATATTTCGTGTTTACTCACTAAAATGAACTGTACGTCTAGGAATTGTCATACCACGATTATTTTTCTTCTATTACAACAATTCTTACATCATCAAAGATTAGATAAGTATAATTTCAAATATATATATTTTTTTCAATTTAAAAAACAAAATGATATTTTCTATAAGAACTTAAACAAATTAATTTCCTTTAAATTTTATTTTTTATTTTTTATATTTATAGGATTTTCCCCAAATAGGATTTTTTACTTATAAATAAAACCACATTAAAAGAGAAGTACTCAAATAAATGTCACCATTGTTAATAATTTGGGATCCTTATATGTTGAGGACCCAATTAATTGTTTTAAGTCACTTGAGTTGTTAGGTGGTGTCAAAATACATAAATGCCATAGTGGAGGTATGTTGAGAAAATCCACCAAAGGTTAATCAATATTTATACAATTATTTAAGTATTTATTAGTTTATAGATGGAGAATACAATGAAAAAAAATCAAATAATGAGATAATTAAAGTTAGTATTTTTAATTTAGATTTTTTCTTTCCATATTCAGTTTTTATTCATGATCTAATTATGGGGCAACCTAATTAATGCAAAGTCATAATGAAAAGAGGTTACAACTCTTACATCCGTCAGATGTCTTTGGCTGAGATGAAATTGGGATGGTTGGATGCAACGTTTGTCACTCAAAATGTTATCCATCCGTCAAAGGCTCAAAACCCATTCTGTTTTTATTAGAAGAAAAAAGCTTTGCACATAAGGTTTTAAAATAAATACGATATGTCAGCCTGAAATTTACGCAAGTCTGTATTTTATTTCTCCTAAAATTACTGACTTTCTCAAAACTAATAATTTCCTTCAAATTTTCATATATCTCCCTTACGTCTTTGGTTTCACTTCTTATAAGTTAGTAAAACCGTTCAAACTCGCAGGTGATGCAGATCAACTGAATGGATTTTAAAATACAGAGTCGCGTAAATTTCGGGCTGACATATCGTATTTATTTTAAAACCTTATGTGCAGAGCTTTTTTCTTCTAATTTTTCACATTTTTAACGGAATAAAGATGTAACGGCACGACATGAGAAAAATTAATCTAAGTTCATGTTTTTTTGTAGCAATTATCAAACGTTACATAGGTTGACGAAGGTTTATTGTTTCTTATTTTAAAAAGATACGAGTCAAACTATTTTTTTAATAATAAAATATGAGTGTAATAATATTAGTTTTAAATGGTTGTAACTATTAATTTTTCGTTTTGTTGTTTTGTTGCTACATTAATTCTTTTAATTAGTGAACAACCGATAAATTAGTGAAGAACTAATTTTTCACTTGCACTTTGTTGTTTTGTTGTAACATAATTAGTGAGGAACTAATTATGAGGGTCATCAATGCATATATCTGTACTAGAAGGTGGTTACAAATCTTGCATTCGTCGGATATATATGGTTGGGGTGAGACCGGGATAGTCGGATGCAACATTTTTCTTTTGAAATGTTATCTGACCCTCCTAAGATCACAAGTTATTTTTATAAATAAAACCTGCCGTAAAGGCCTTGGTTTGATCTGATCTGTGATAAATGTATAAGTGTTTGTTGAATCACCTGAATTTTCTAAATTACTGGTGGTGCACTTGCAGATAAAAAACTACCATATGTTTCCTCCTCCATTTGAAGACCATGTCTATAGTTTTGATAACGACAGAATTTGTGGTTTCATTTAATATAGAAATTTTAAATAAATTTTTACTCCCATCGATTTTGGTTTTATTGTACAGGTAAAAATCCAGAGCTTAGATTTATTTATTTTTTTGAATTTTAGTACTAACAAAACCTTTTGGTTATAATATGAATTCGTCAATTTTAGGATGCTTGTTCGGTATTATGAAACCAAATAATTCTTCAAAAGTTTCCACCAAGTATTAAATACATGATGTTTTTCAAATAAATATTCGACATTGGAACGAAAAAAGATAATCAACTGTAAAAAAAATTTGCACCTTTATTTCAAAATTACTGTTAGTATACACCATTGATCAACATTAGACTCTATTGGAATTAACATACGTGCACATCATTGTTCAAAATATTTCTTCATGGTGCCTTATCATGTCTAACTGGTTCCAAATTTATTTATTTTTAAAATATTGATAAAGATTTTAATGTTATTTTTATTTATAGGTTGATGAAGGGTTATTAATATATTACAGACAATAATATCAACTATATATACATGTTTGGAACTCCAAAAAATATAAATGATGGTCTTTATTTATCTTTTTGTCACATTTAATGTTTTTTTAAGATCATAATGATGAGAGGAATCTAATTAATGTATGTTCATAATGAAAAGAAGTTATAATTGTTACATCCGTCGGATGTCTTTGGCTAGGATGAGAGGTCGGATGCAACATTTGTCTCTCAAAATGTTATCCGACCGTCCAAGGCTCAAAAACCCATCCTGTTTTGTATTATAGATAAGAACATGGTAACCATGAGACTTAAGGACACCTATGCTATCATCTTTTGAGAAATGCTTACTAAGATCAGAACTATACCCATACGGAAGCTTCAAATTTCTTAGCCTATTATAAAATATAGTCTTTTCCTTCTCAGATAAGGTGTATGGTGCTGGTGGAAGTATTGTTTTACCATTTTTCTCACGCGGATGCAATTCAGGTCTTATTCCCATACTTTTCAAATCATTACGGGACTTTAAACCATCCTTCGATTTCTTCTTTATACTCAATATGGTACCAATGAGACTGTAGGATCAGAATATCGCGACATCAATACTTCGCGAGATTAATAAATGACGACATTGCGAGGGAGTCGCAGGGAAGCAAAATAAATGACGCAATGAATGATGACAGCCAGAACACGAGGAAGATATGAAAATATGGCGAAGTTTAATAGTGTCGCGAGAATTGATACATGTACACTTGCGATATTTCGCAAGACATTCCCGAAAATAAAGGACAGCTTAGCTGTCATCCACTGTGTACTACCCTATATAAAGGGTTGAGTAAATCTGTTGTAGGGAGAGTTCTTTTTGAATTGTTAAGCAAGTCTTTAGGAGAGAGAAAGTTTTAAAGTGATTGTAATTCTATTATTCATTTCTATTTCATATTGTAAAGATTCAAGTATTCAATCAATAGAAATCATAATCATTCATCTTGAAATGACTTAATTGTGTATATTCTAGTGAGGGGTGTAGTGTAGGATTTCCTGCAACTACATAATGGCGCTAGAAACAGGGACTGATTGAAGATAAGAGATTGGATGTTGTCACTAAAATGGTTAAAATCAAGAGTATGATGGATAAATTGAAGAAAATTGGAATCAGAGAGGGTAATGAAGAATTGGAATGTAATATGATTTCAAAATCAATGGTTAATAAATTTCATGAAAGTATCAAAGGGAGAATACATAAAAGAGATTTTGAAGGAAAGAAAATTATCACGAAAGAGAAGGTGTTACCCTTGAAAGAATGGGAAAAAGCAGAGAATTATATTCACAAAGAACGGAGATGTCGAGAAGAGAATTTAAATCACACATCTCCACTAGTGATTACGATAAGTACCAAAGCAAAGAAGAAGGAAAATTAACAAAAACAATGGAAGAATGGGCAATAAGTAGAACTTTAGTGGATACGGGAGTTCGAAAGAATATAATGTATTATCATGCATATAAAAAATTGGGGTACAAAGATGAAGAAATGACTTCCACAACATGTCATGTCTATGGTTTCGGCAAATCAGTAACAAAACTTAAAGGGGAAATAAAAATACGAATTTTGTTGGGAGAAATTGAAACAAATGTGACGTTATGTGTAGTAGAAATGGAATCACCATATAACATGCTTGTTGGGAAGGCCATGGATACACGCAATAAAAGTCGTAGCATCAACATTTCATCAATGTGTCGATTCCCTATCTTGAGTGGAATTGGCGAAATCGGAGGAGATACCGATGAAGGAAGAATGTATCATCAAATCGAAGTAAAACATTATGAAGAACAGGTGAAGAGGCGAAAAGATCGCAAGAAGATGGCAAAAGCGACAAAAAGGAAGAAGGGTTTAGAACATACATGGTAAGAGCGGAAGAAGGAAAAGGAATATGTGGTGAAGAAAGTGATCTCGCAAAAGAAATAAGAGGACCGACGCCCATGGGAGAACCGAAGGCTAGCTACATCGCGGCGAGAACCAACAAAGGAAGTGAATATTGGACCGAAGAAGAACCCATGATGTTAAAAATTGGGACTAAAATGGAGGCGAGATGAAGAAAAAAAGACCGTTTATTTGTTGCGAGATTATAAAGATATCTTCGCATGGGATATGGATGAGATGCCCGGAATAGATCCATCTCGTAGCATGTCATAAATTGGAGATTGATAAAAATGCCGACCATTCAAACAAAGAATTAGAAAAATCGCAACAAAGATATCATCCCCAAATAGAAGAAGAGTTGCAGAAGATGCTTGATGCTTTGGCATTATTAGGCAAGCAAAATACCCCGAATGGATAGCGAATATGGTCGTAGTTCAAGAAGAAAAAAGGAATAAGAATTTGCATAGATTTCACCGATTTAAACAAAGCTTGTCCAAAAGATAGTTTTCCCTTGCCGGATATTCCGCAGATGGTTGAATCGGCGATGAAATGAAAGGATATCCTCCTTGATGGATATAAGGGATACAATCAAATTCCTCTCGCCGAAGAAGACCAAGAACATACTTGCCTTTTTCGCTCCAAGAGGATTATCTTTGTTACACAAAAATGCCTTTCGGTCTCATCGAAATGCCGGTGCAACGTATCAAAGGATGGTGGAGAAAGTGTTCGAACAATGGATACATAAAACACTAGAGGTATACGTGGATGACATGTTAATAAAAAGCAAAAAAGCAAAAGATCATGTGCGAGATTTGAAGGAAATCTTCGAACAAATGAGACATTTCAACATCAAAGTAAATCCAGAAAAATGTACTTTTGGAGTAGCATCTGAAAATTTTTAGGATACATTGTGTCAAAAGAAGGAATACAAGTTGATCCGGAGAAGGTACAAGAAATTCGAGACATGCCAACACCAAAGAACGAGAAAAGATGTGCAAAAGTTAAATGGGTTATTAGCTTCGCTAGGAAGATTCATCTCGAGATCATCCGATAAGTGCAAACATTTTTTCAACATACTTAAAAAGGAACGAAATTTAGGTGGACGGATGAGTGTGAAAAGGCATTGCAAGGAATAAAAGAACATCTAATGGATATATCAATATTACAAAAAGCGAGAAGAAGGGGAGGAATTACTAATTTACCTTGCGACAAACCTCGCATGCACTAAGTGCGATATTATTGCGAATGGACGCGGGGTGGAAAAACCAATCTATTACATCAGAAAACATTCAATGCTGCAGAGAAAAATTATTCAAAAATCGAAAAATTAATTTTGGCATTAGTTTACGCAACGTTTAAACTTCGCATCTATTTCGAAGCGCACACGGTAAAGGTAATGAAAAAAGTACCAATTGAGTCAGTGATGAAAAATTCAAAAAGATCAGGAAGGGTTAAAAGGTGGAATGCTCAAGTAAGTCATTGTAAACTCAAATATGAAGTGTTATCCTCACCAAAATCGCAAGTTGTAGCGGATTTTTAGCGAGAATTTCCATTGGAAGAAGATGAGGCGAAGGAAGAAATGATGGATATAGAAGAAGAACATGGAAATCCAAGGGATTTATTAACGAAAGCCAAATAGATGGGAAATATTGGTAGATGGATCATCAAATGGAGAAGGTAACGGAATTGGGATCATTATAATTTCGCCCGAAGGCAATAAAATGGCTTTCTCTTTCGATTGGAGTTCGCGTCTACTAACAATGAAACAGAGTATGAAGCTATAATACATGCTTTGCGATTTGAAATAGAAATGAAGTTGGAGAATGTAAGAATTACCAGTGATTCTCAGTTAGCTATTCGCCAGATAAAAGAAGAGTATACTACAAATGAAGCATCCTTGAAAAAGTAAAAAAACTTGTTGACGGATTGTCAGCGAAGATACCAAAAATAAAGTGGAGACACATATCAAGAAAAGACAATAGACTCGCAGATGCTTTTGCTTTTATATCAAGTATGATGACAGATCCATCTGCGAGATGCATAAAAATACAGACACTTCAATCACCATCAATCAACAAATAGGAAGAGGAAGAAGCAGAAGTAATGCTCATAGAAGAGGAAGCACAAAGATCCCATTGCGAGGATTGGAGGACATAACTTCATGCTTATCTAATGAAAGGAGAAACACCAAGAAATAGATTAGAAATGCATAAATTAAAAAGCCGTGCAACAAATTATGAATTAAGAGACGGATTATTGTACCGAAGATCCTTTAATGGACCCTCGCTCAGATGTTTAACACGAAAGGAAGGAGAAGCAGTGTTAAAAATGCTACACAGTGGGGATGCTGGCAATCATAGTGGCGGAAGATCTTTAGCACATAAGGCGAAAATGCAAGGCTATTATTGGCCATATATGCATGAAGATGCGAAACAAATATCAAGACATTGCGAAGATTGTCAAAGACACGGAAAGAAAATACATGCACCAGGTGCGCCGTTAACCTCTTCAACAAGTGTATGGCCTTTTGGAAAGTGGGGATTAGACATTGTAGAACCATTTTTACTAGGTACAGGACAAAGGAGATATTTGATTGTCGCAACAGATTATTTCACAAAGTGGGCAGAAGTAAAAGCGGTACAACACATTCGCGACAAAGATATTTTTACTTTCATATTCGAAAACATAATATGCAGATTTGGAATTCCAAAGACAATTGGTATCCGACAATGGGAAACAGATTTGAGGGACAAAATATGGAATTACCGCTTAATGCATTTCAAATAAAATGTGGGAAATCAACTCCTTTATACCCGCAGGCCAACGGACGGTGTAAGCAACAAATAAAACAATCGGCGATATATTGAAGAAAAAACTAGAAGGGCATAATAAGGCATGGTGTGAGCAAGTGCATAATGCAGTATGGGCTTATAATACAACAAGGCGAGAAGCTACGGGGATGTCACCATTTTGTCTAACCTATGGTGTTGAAGCTGTACTTCCGACAAAAGTTATTATTCCAACAACAAAGAGAGAAGCTTGGGAGAAAAATCTTAATGCGGGTAACATTTTAGTTAAATTAGATGAGTTAGAAGAAAAAAGAGAAAGAGCACTACAGAGATATGGAGAATTATCGGCGAAGATTGGCCGAGAGAATATAACAAACGTGTCAAAACACGCGAGTTTCAACTGAGGTGATATGGTGTTACGAGAAACACCAATATATCAGCGAAAAGTGGTGGCAAGTTGGCGAAAAAGTGGGATGGACCTTATATCATCAAGGAGATAGTTGGAACAGGGGGCATATAGATTAATGGATCCGAGAAGGCAAAGATGTGGGCCGAGATTGGGTAGACCATGGAATAGATTATATCTCAAGAAATATTACCCATAGAAGATGGAAAAGAAAGAATAAATTCTGAAATGTTAAATGAATGAAATGATATGAAATGTTCCTGCGACAGAGATATTGCGAAATTAAGAAAGAATGTGCGAATATCTCGCAAATGAATTAACAAATATTAACCAAAAATGAATGATTGAACGAATTGACAGAAATGAATGAGTGAGTGAATGGGACGAACCTTTATGGCGTACACCCTAGTTCGCGAATGATATTTCGTAAGAGGCAAATGTAAGACCTAAAGTGCGTCATATAAGGGGGTATCTCTTGACATGGCTCAGGGAAAAGGTTACACCGCTCCCGGAACCCGAGTCATGGAGATTTGGGGCCCATGAAAGCCTATCCGGAGAGATACCTTGGATTTCCAACTATATATATAAGGTTATACCCTGGTTGGACGCCCGAGGGTCTCTTCCAAGGAGTCGATGTATGCTCAAGGCGCCGGGGTACACGGTTGAGCCAAGAGTGCCTGGGGGCATTTGAAGTGTCTCGGCCATTCTTGGCAAGTCTTGGCATATGTTGCACTCGGCCCGAAGAAAACTCCACTTAGGGTGCAGTCTCGCAACCATAAACCCTATAGGTATAAGGGATAAGAGGCTGCGAAAACAACTGGTTGTTGTTAAGACCGGATGGGAGGAGCTAGTCTTGTATGGCCGATGTACGCCTCCTTGAAGGGGCAACCAGGGAGATGATAAGGGCGGCACCCTCCATTAGGGAGCGGATAAGTGTCACAAGACAAAGAATGTCATGGGGCTTTATATTCGCAAGAACATTTAGGCCTGTCATATTGTCGCAAATGAAATATCCTGCAGAGGCAAAAATACTAAAGAAATGATAAGACAAGATCAATGGGTCATTACATGAAAGTGTAAGGACGTCCTGCGATCTTGTCGCAAGACATCAATGTCATGGGATTTTATGTTCGCAAGAATATTTAGACCTGTCATATTGATGCAAAATGAGGGGTGGCAAAATAAGACCTTTAACTAGGAAGGCAAAATAAGACCACACAAAAACAATGATAAGACAAGATCAATGGGTTAATACATGAAAATGTAAAGACACCCTGCGATCTTGTCGCAATAGTGAATTTCAGCATAAATGAAGATAATAGAATAGCAATCATTAAATACCAAAAATTATACTTGTTGAAAGAGTACATACATCAAAAAAGATGATTGAAGTACATAAAGAAACAATAGCACGAGAAGGAAGATTACAAGAGAAAATCATCTCTCAAATAGTAGCTTTTTCACCGAAGGAGATCTTTGGGGTTTTCTTCGGCAACTTTATCTATATTTTCGCTAATTAATATATTTCCAATGATTCTTCTTCATTTGCGACATCATCGTTGATGATTTTATTGGGAGAGACAGTTTCTTCATTTTCGAGTTCTTCGCCGAAATTATAAATCAAAATCGCTATCAGGAGAATTAGGAACTTCATCATCCCTTACTTCCAGAGGTTCAACAGACACATGATCAAGAGATTTAGATAGTAAAACATTATTCACAAGAGCTTCGGCTCTAAGATGAAATTGACGAAGGAGTGCTTTCTGCTGATTTTTACTCTCTATATCTTTACAGTCACGCATATAGTCGAATTTTCTTTCTCGCCTTATCGCGAGAACGTGCAAGAGAAGCGGTGAGTATTCCATTCTCTTTGCGAATTTTTGAGTAATCAGATTTCAAAGCGATAATGGAGGAGTGAAGTTTTTCTCGGACTACGCAAAACAAAAAAATAAAAGAATTATACAAACAAAAAATATGAAGGCTTGATAAAGAAAGAATAGATGAGGCAAGTCAACTTCTATGACTACCTTCCTTCATGAGGTAAGATGTTGGATTAGAGCTGAACAACTATTCTGCAAATGATCCATGGCATTGTCAAAATTATCTCCAATTAAACCTTTCAGACGTGATCGCCAACTTTTTTCGTTGGAAATAAGTAAAGCATTTTCTTTTGAAAGGGAAGAGTTGGACTTTTCTAGTTTGGAACATTGATCCTTGAATTTGTTTGCTTTTACACTTAAGGTTATTCTACCCTGAATCAGTTTATCCTTCTCGGCAGTAACTTCTTCAAGTTGATTTCTCAGCGAGCAAAGAGATTGTTCTTGCTCTTTACAATTTTTGACAAACATCATATTGTTGCGAGTAAATCGCCACCTTGTTTAATAGAGTTCGCTTCTCTTGAAAAAGAGTTCCATTCTCATCTGATAAAGTTTCCAACTCCAAATTAGCTTTAGTCAAAGAATAAGAGAGGCGAGATAAGTCGTTACTTAATGAGTCTTGTTTCTGAGCTAAATCAGCATTTTCTTTAGAAAGATTATCTATATGATCAACAGAATATGTATAAAGATTATCTAATTGGTTATATTGCTCCATCCAAGCATCTCTATCAACTCAAACTTCTTCAAGTAGATTCCAATCGATATATCTCCATTTTTCGTTTCGGTTTAAAGCTTGAAGGGCGAACAAGGACTTGAGTTTAAAAAAAAAAAAAAAATGGACAGTACAGAGGCAAGAGTATACCTTTTAATTCTTCATTCTTCTTGCGAAGATTATCACGATCTAGCGAAATATTTTGAAGTTTTTGATTCTCAAGATGGAGAGTATTACATTTTGCAGTCATAGCTTGGAGATCATTCTTCAAAGTGTTAATTTCTTGTTCCAAGGATGTTTGCGAAACTCTATCAGGACCAAGGTGTTTGCTCAAAATCTCGCAAATATCAGACTTGATAGGATCGACAGAAGTCTTCTTAGCATCGTTCACAATATCTGATAGGACTTTGACGGCCACATCTATTCCTTCTAAATTTTCCTTAGTAAGAGGGATTTGCTCATAAAAGGAAGTAACAGTGATAGAAGAAGGGAGAGATGAATCATCTTTTGTTAAAGGAATATCACGAGAAGAAGAAATCTCGGGAGGGTTAATGATTGGAGGAATGGTAGAGGCATTAACAATGGAAGAAGAAATAGGCTCATTCGCAATGGGACTGTTATGAGGGAGTTGATCTATGAGAAATTCAGACATAGAAATGTTATCTTTGGGAGAAGTAGTAGGGATTTCTTGCGAAGATGTCGCAGTAGGAGTTGTAAGTTTGAATGTAGGAAAAGTGACAGAAGGCGCTACGGGTTTAGAATGGCGAGGCTTCTTGGGGGACTTATCAGCATTTTTGTCATCCTGCGAATTACAAGCTAAATAAGAAACAGAGGCAACAATATTGTTATTAAAAAATAAGTGTTTCTTAAATACCTTGTTACTCGCAGGTTTTCTTTTAGAAGCAGTGGGCTTCGATTGCGAGCCTAGGGAGACATTGGGATTCACAATGGTTAGTGCTAGGTTTATTCTTGCTAAAACAAAAATGGCAGAGGAGTCGTTAAAAGAAGAACAGTATCAAGATAAAACAACTTCAATAAGAGAGATCAATTATAAAATGATCGAATTCAGCAAAATTAACAAACCTTGATGCCATAAAAACAGTAGCAGAAAAATAATAGCAGGAAAACGATGAAGAAGATGATGAAGAAAAGCAGCAGAAAATAGTTGCAGACAATGAAGAAGATGAAGTAAAAGAAAAGAAATACTTTCACAAGGAATCTTCCTTTAAATAGACGAGAAAAGAGTAACCGGATAACATTAAATGTGCCGGTAAAAAGGGAAATTTTAGACACGTGTAAGCAGTCATTCCTGAATTCACGGAATCTTGTCGGCAGAAAATTGATGGAAAATCAACGATTGCGGCATCTCAAAATATTGGTTCTCATGACATTCTCTTCTTCGCAGAGAAGACATGAGAAGAGGCAAGATGTAGGATCAGAATATTGCGACATCAATACTTCGTGAGATTAATAAATGACGACATTGCGAGGGAGTCGCAGGGAAGCAAAATAAATGGCGCAATGAATGACGACAGCCAGAACACGAGGAAGATATGAAAATATGGCGAAGTTTAATAGTGTCGCGAGAATTGATACATGTACACTTGCGATATTTCGCAAGACATTCCCGAAAATAAAGGACAAACTTTAGTTGTCATCCACCGTGTACTACCCTATATAAAGGGTTGAGTAAATCATTGTAGGGAGAGTTCTTTTTGAATTGTTAAGCAAGTCATTAGGAGAGAAAAGTTTTAAAGTGATTGTAATTCTATTATTCATTTCTATTTCATATTGTAAATCAAGTATTCAATCAATAGAAATCATAATCATTCATCTTGAAATGACTTAATTGTGTATATTCTAGTGAGGGGTGTAGTGTAGGATTTCCTGCAACTACAGAGACTTTCACATACATTTTTCTCTGTTGCATAACATCAATATTATGCCGTATTAACAAATCCTAAGAAGTAATAAACATATAATCAGTACAGACACAATGGTGGATTGTATTTTGAAAAGATGCTGAAGCAATTATTAATGAGATGAATAGTTTTGCAATTACAACTTACCTTCTAGTAAGGCAAGTCGAAAAATATCGACCGTTTCGTCCACAACCGAAGCTCAGTATCACCGTCATCTACACCTGCACCAGAACCAGCACTACTTTGACCCGCATCGATAACAACAGCCCTCTTCCACTTCCGCTGTTCAGTTTTACCATCATTTTCACCCGCGACATTAGTCTGACAGACATCTGTAAGACCAACTCTTTTCCACTTGTCATTGCCCTTTTTCTTGTTCTTCTTAGTCATATTTTTCTCCTATTTCTCTTTCCTTTTCTCCTCTTCGTTCTGCTTTGCTTTCCTAAAATCATTCACGATAGTACTATGACGTTGAAATACCTCAACACCAGACATAACTGGTGGTTTCTCCTTCTTATCAATCTCTCCATTAAACCAGCATTGCTTCCTGCGAAGAGGATGATCATGAGGAAGAAATATCATATGATTCATGTACACAGTTTTGCGACTAAATGGCAACCAATTTGAAAGTGAATTTTCACCACAAACAGGACAGGCTTCCTTCCCTCGATAAGTGCATCCAGATAGATTTCCATATGTTGGCACTCCAAACTATGTTGTTCTATCTAAACTAGGTTTTAACTATTGATTAGTACAATATGAATGTTGATTTCTAGGTTCACTTATGTAGTTAAGGAATATGAAATAAACTAGGTTAAACCAGATCAATTTATTATTGATATGTTATGATGTTGGTAAAAAAACTAGGTTGTGAAATATACTTTACATAGTACATGTAGATGCTTTGGAATAACTATTCTGTATTTGAAACGGGTTTTGAATGAGATGTACTAGGTGTTAATCTAAGCATGATCTTGGTGTAGATGCTTTGGTATAACTATTTTGTATTTGAAATGGGTTTTGAATGAGATGTACTAGGTGTTAATCTAAGCATGATCTTGGGTAACTTAATTCGTATGAATATACATTATTTACCACTGTATGGATATGCATTATTGTATGACAAATTAAAGTTGGTATGGCTGAATATAATCTAAGAAGGATCAATTTTTAGCAAATGATGCTTCCAATTCATTATATTGCTGAATTTAGTTTTACCAACTTTTGTTGCACTTAATTGTTTTTGTTCTTTTTGGCGTTCGACTTTGAACAGTCAGGTGCTGCGAGCAACTATAATTTGGCTGGTCATAGAGACATCAGTCCTATAAGTGGCGGTCCAAGCGGTTCCAGTCCTAGCAGTAGACCAACTGGCGTGCAAGTGCCGAAGATAGATCAAGCCCGCAAGTTACTGAGCTGGTACAATGAAGGGGAGGTTGTCGTTGATGGCAGAATTCATGAGACAGATCCAAAGAAGAATATTCATGGGATGCCTATAGGGTTTGGTGTCTACAGCGCATGGGTTGATCATCCACTTGTTGATGGTGCTCTTCTGTATAGGCCAACATCAGATTTGAGGTGTGTTCTTAATGCGATAGGGACAACTATTGCATGGCCCAAGGAGTATATATCTTTTGAACAAGCATAGCTGGTCTAATCCTTAGAATTTTTGGAGACTGTTTAGGTGGTAGGGTATATTTTTTGGGGTCTATATTTTTGGTGCCTTTTGTCAAGGTTCAGATGTAGAACCTTAATATTACTGGATGCATTTTGGATCTCTGTTAACCCATTTAGAGTTTGTCCAGGGAATATGTTTTGGGGTATATATTTTGGTTATCTTTTGTTAAGGTTTTGGTGTGATACTTAATTATTGGATTTAAAGTTAAGATTTCAATATTAATTTAAAGTTTAGTTATTATCTATATTTCAGTGTGAATGTGAATTCTTAAATGTGCAATATATATATATATATATTGGATATTAGTGGTTTGGGCATAACTGTGAAGAAATGTTGTTATAGAAAGAACCATGACCATGAATAAAAGTTGTATCTACATGATGCGACTTCAGTATTTTAGAGTCGTGAAAGAGAATCATACTACGATGATCAAAGGTTGTGAAAATCTGGTATGATGACATTTGAAAGACTTGTAGCTACAGGATACCACTTCAGTTTTCAAGAGTCGTGAAAGAAAATCATACTACGAAAACCAACGGTTGTGAAAAACATGATTCACAACAAATGATAAGTGTTTGAGTAATTTCGAAAGACATTCACTACTAATACAAAGGGTAGTCGAAAATCATATGACAACATTAGTACGACGTTTTACAAAGAGTCATCGAAATTATGGGACTTTCTACAACCCCCATTCTACGACCTTATGGAAAACATCGTCGTAGACTTTCGACGACGCTTTTCAAGTATAGTGTACAGGCTTTTTTCCTGTAGTGTCTGCTTCTAGTCATGGGTTCCAGTGGCTCATAAGTTCAGCTGAGAGAGATGTTCGAGGTTGAGACAAGCGAGGACAAACAACATGAGTTGGACACAATATTTGGCTTAAAATCAGTTTTGTGTACCAAGGATCAGACTCGATCTAGAGACTGGAAAGAACACAACACAATTGGTAAGAGTTTGGTGAGATTCTGACTTGCTTTGTTGCCGAGAATTTAATTCCAAGTTTTGTTGCTTCCGTCGTTGATTACTATGGCTGAACGGAGGAGATTGAGACCTGATTTTAGAAACCGAGATGATTTAGGAAGGATGGGTTCGAATCAGATTTGAAGGATAATAATGTTATAAAAGAAGAACGAGGGTTACAACATACATCTCATAACCCCTCCTTCACGACTGCTTCCATCACCAATAGAGAGGAGCTCTGCTCCTTTCCAAGCCCCTCTAGAGACACCAATTGCATATCCACCTGCATATACCTTCATATTCATCAACTGCATACCACTTTCCACCAGTGCATATCACCGTTACACCTGCATACACTCATCACCATTCCATTCCATACCACATGCATACATTCACCACTAATTCGCAGGTCCATCAACCACTTGCAACAGCTTATAGCAATACAAGTACCTGAACCTGGACCTGAAGAACATAGCAGCACATTCACATACCACAACCACCAGTCCGCTTTCCACCATCCATTCGCAACGCCACCAATACAGCTGCAGTCTGCCAACATTCTAGCTCGGGGAGTTTACTTCCATACTACCACCAACCACATATTGGTTTTTTTTTTACAGCCGCAGTCAGCCAACATTCCATCTCGGGGAGTTTACTTCCATACTACCACTGGCCACGGATTGGGTTTTGTTTGCGATTTATCTTGCACATATCCTGAATCTTTTGAATTAATTATTGAGAACGTGAACTCCATTATGTGTAGCTAATTTCTTGTTTGGTTGGGGATATTTCGAAACTGTGTGACTTGTCTTTGATATTTTATCAAGTTGATCTTTCTTCTTATATTGTGTTATTGTTTGTCTTATGCCGTTCTTATGACCATGGATTGTTTGAAGGGTATTTAAACAAACAATTAGATATCTTTGTAAAAAATTTAAGAAATATTTTTACAACTCCAAAAATCATGCAATTTGGTGAGGGTAACAATCAATATGTATTAGCTTGTGTTAAAAGAATTCAACAAAACTCTTCCTGAGTTAGGAGATAAACCCAAAATTCTACAACTCGACAAAATTTTAGTTTTTTGTTCTTTCATTGTTTTGTCAAATATATAAAATTATTTTTACAATTCCAAAAATTATGAAATTCGGTGAGAGTAATAATCAAGATGTCTACTACTTCTTGTTAAAAATATTTAACAAAAATTCTCATAAGTTAAGAGATAAACTCAAAACTCTACAGCTCAAAAAAAAATTAATTTTTGTTTTTCCACTAAAAGATGAACATCTTTAATTTTTTCTAAATTAGTATCAACGCCGATCATTCACGAACCATTCAATGATTCAATTTTTTATCATTGAAACCAATGCTTTAAGACTCGTTCCACTATACTTAGTAGTTTGATTTATCAACAATATTTTTCTTTATTGTTGTTACAAATATTAAACTAGCGGATATTGTCTTGTGATTGTTGGGTTACCAACAACAATAATGAGAATAAATTGAATAAGCACAAGCGATACTCAGATTTATTTGCTGCAATTTGGTAGATGAATCACGTCGAGTAGCATGCGGAAAAAAATATAATAGAGGCACGTATTAGATACGTTCACCTAAAGATAATATCACATGCTACTCCTCTAAACAGAGAGATGTTATAGCTTCTTTGACGAGTTGCCTCTAGGATACAATAATCGTTAGCATTCCTCATTGTAGCATACAAGAGAACGCCCTAAGAACTTGGAAGTTGAAATCAAAGTAGTGAAGTTTCACACAAAACACACAAAGAAAATTAGAAGTATAAACTCTTATTGTTTTTCTCTTATCTTTTTCTACAACTTTGAAAATGGGTTATGACTTGCTTTTGTAGAGTACCAAAAATCAGTCAATGATACAAACGAGACAACGTTATACATCGGGTGACATTGTTGGAACCAAGCAATTATTCTTTAAAAATATGAGAAGCATACAAAGAAGAAGAACAAAAGTTATTAATCTTTTCTCATTTTTTTCTCTCTTCTTTCTCACTTTAGAAAAATATGTAATGGATTTGCTTTTGTAGAGTTCAGATTCGGACCACGTTACAAATGAGAAAATATTGTAACAAATAAGATATTCTTCCCAAACACGAGAAGCATGCAATGAAAGATTGTTTACCAAAAACGAGAAGCAAATATTCTTCACATCGTTAGAAACAAAAAAAAATTCTTCAGTAGAAAATATTCTGCAATGTTATGTACAAGGAAACATTTATAAGGAAAGATGTGAAATATTGGAAACAACTCAAGCATGCGTGACACAAATATCAAAACAAAACAGACGCATAATGTTTGTTAACTCGTGTGAAAATGAAACTAATGTTTTAAGCATTCACTTGAAAAACATGTTAGGGTGCTAGTGGTCTATGGGTCAAACCACAATAAGTGCTTTAATTGTTTAAAAAAAAATTAAAAAAAAAATCCAACACAATTAACCCAACTTTGACCAAACAATTGTGAAAAAACGATTCAAAATTAGCAAAAAAAAAAAAGAAATACAGAGTATGAGATAAAAAATACATTAAACTAAAAATATATCATGATTTTTAACAATTAAAGTACAAAACAAACTCAAAGAGAAACTAACTAGTACCTTTATATATGAATCCTATTATTGGGGCTTTAAACGGTAGGTTTTTTTGGGGTTGTATAGGGTCATGAAATAGTAATCCATAGAACCCCTTATCCTGATATATTATGTAATACCTAATCTATCCTCAATTTGATTAGTGCTAATTAAAATGATTAAGCTAATTAATCAGTATTAGTGAATGGATTAGACTAATCAAATCATTAATCTTTTGGAAATCAAAACTTGATTTTGCTGGATTTTGATTTTAAAGAAGGAAAAATGGTGATTTTGGTGAATTTTTTTTGAAAAACTTTAAAGAAAAATGATTAAACCTTTCGTCACAAAACTCGGGATAACCTTATAATCAACTCCCAACAGCAATTTTATCGATTCAAATCCGTTAAAATTCATAGCAAAATCTGAATATTTTAGTTGTTACGGCTGGGAAAATGTGTCGAACCAGCCGTAAATAGGTAATTACGATTGGAAACTGAGGAACTCACATCCGTGAATACGAATAAAGGATGGGAAGTGAAGAAATTTTGGCCGTTATTGTGCCCAGAATCGTTTTTTACCCAGAATCACCTAAGTCTGTATTACTGCTGGGTTAACAGGTTTAGAAGGCAATTTTTCCCGTCCATAAATGAATATGTAAGTTGAGAAATTTTGAGTTTCATCATGAATACATACTACGATTGAAAAGTAGTAATACTTTCATTAATTACACCACAATAAAACCCATCACATATTTAATAGATACCCATTCCAAAGTTGGTTTTAATAACATCCCTTTCGATGTATCAAGAAGTCTTTGATGATGGCGAATTGAGCTTCGAAGTTAAAATTATAACCTTTCCATTTTCTCCATTCCTTCTTATCTCGAGCTACGACTTCTTCATCAGTCTAACCTCTAAGTCGAAGTTGTTTGCACATACGAAGTAAAGCCATATATTCTTCTACTTTTTTTGCGTATGTCTGCAAATCGGAGATACAATTCAATGCCATCACGGTTATTAGTGTCACCTGTTTCACTACAAAAAAAATTCAAAAATCTTACTCCAATACGATTAACTTGGTAAACCACATTTCCTTCATTCTTCTCCCCCTCTTTGGATAGCATAGTACAAAAAATTTGCAAAGAAATAAGTCTTCTTCCAAAGTAAAGTTGGGTTTATCCTTTGAGTACATTGCATTGAGTTTGTAGGGGTTTTAGTGGAGATTATTGATGTAGAATGTGTGATTTTGATTTGGAATGGGTGGTTATACGGATGTGGAGTTTTTAAATAAGTGGTTGAACAGCTAGAACCTTCTATAGATCAGTTCAAACGGATCTATTTTTCAAAATTCAAAAAACTAGCCAATATGATGTGGTACAAAAGGAAAATGTGGGTGTTTACGTCTAGGTCGACCAAGCCTTAATTAAGTATAACCCTGCAGGTTTTGTGGTGTGTCAAATTTATGGCTAGTAATTCTGGCCGTAAATCAGAGTTGTTACTTTCTGTCAGAATTACAACCTGGATATATAGCCGTAACCAGGAGTCATTTTCTTTTTCAGTTATCATAATAATATACGGATATGTATTTACCAACCATAAACATATTATGGATGATGTTCCTAACCGTTCTGCCCTTACGGCCAAGAACTAGAAAGGTCGACAAAGCCGTAAACCAGAGTTGTTACTTTATGTTAGAATTACGGTTTGTAGTCCTAACCGTAACGCAGTTACACGTCCTGGATATGTAGTCGTAACCAGGAGTCATTTTATTTTGGGGTCACCAGAGTAATATACGGCTAGGTATTTCCCAACCGTAAAATACTATGGATGGTTTTCCTAACCGATTTTTGGGTAACGGCTGGGAGTTTCTAACCGAAAACATGTACAAGTTGTTTTGACAACAATTATATGCATTTACGGTTAGGTTATGTGAAGCATCGACCTAGCCTAAAGTGCCCAAAATTTTTAATAAAATGGAAAAACTAACATTCATTCATACATGCGAAGTTATAAAAATCCATCCGGCCAAATCCATAATCAAACAACAAAAATAGTAAATAGACAAAGTCTTAGATAATAAAAAAATCCATGAAGTAAAATACTAAAAATCTGCTAGATAGTCATTCACTGGATTCCTCCTCCGAATCCGAGCGCAAAAACGCATCCAAATCGTCGTCATCTTTCTCCTGTTCTACAACTCTAGCTTTTTTACCTCTCCCACTGCCACCTTGAATTTGAGTTTTTTTTCACCTCTACCACGTCCACCTCGAGCACTTGTTCCAGCACGGCCACCTTTTTCACCTCGACCATGGTCACCTTTTTCACCTTTTTTACCTCCACCTCGACCGCCTCGACTACCTTTTCCTTTCTTTGATTGAACATGCTCACCGGAGGGAGTATCCGAGTCGTCAGTAGAATAAGGAGACCTATCCCTCTTACCTCTCCTTGGTCGGTCCTCTTCATAAGTATATAGACCTCCTTTGTCAGGATTATTATGGCTTTAATTTGATTCCGTAGTAATCTTTATTCAGGGACCGTTAACTTCTCACCTAAATTAATCATACGGGTCATGTCCTCGACTACCCAATTAACTCGTTCAACCTATTTTTTAATATAAAATACACAAACTGTAATTATTCATAGATAATTATAAAAAATAAACATATACAAACATAATTAATAGTATACGTACCACCATCTCCCTCCAATCACTTTTTTCATTCCTTGATGTCCTTGATTTTGAACTCTCTGCCTTCTTGAAGTGTTTCTTTGCTTCCGGATCCAAATTTTCCACATAAGGATGAGACCACTCTTGATACCATTCCATGTAATTCTTATCCTCAATGGAAGTGCCATGAGAAGTTTCAAGCGCTCTTCTACTCATTTGGTTTACTTTTTCGGAATGAATATCCCAATGATCGATCGACGGTGCTGGTACATAGGTCAGTTTGACATCTTTGTCCTTAAATTGGGAGTTGGATATGCTCAGTTTAAAACACGAGTCTTCATGTACTATTTTCTGAACAATACCAATTTGACGGAGCGTTCTACGAGGATCTAAAATGACGAACCCAGTTGAATGAAACAAATGTCCTACATAGGTCGCCACATCAGAAAATACTCTATCACCAACTTCATCTTCTCCATCCTCATCAAGTTTCAAATACGGATCAAAAATAACATCATCGATAGTCAAAGCATCCAACTTTTTCCTCATGTCGACCATTTCCGTCTCTTTAGCCTTGTGTTGGGTACCTCTAAAGGGGTATCTTGGTTTCTCTAGAGCCCAATTCTTATTCCGAGAAGGCCTCAAGCATTTAAAATGGTCGTAATCCTATGAATACGGAAAAAAATAATTATAAATAAGATATTATACACAAACCAATATAAAAGTAAAAAAAAAAAAGCATTTGTAGTATTGAAATAAAAAGATACCTGGATAAGAGCAACACATCCCGTAATCTGTGTTTCGTTCCACCTAGAAGCTTTGCAAAGATTTTCCATCACACTAAAAAGCAGGGCGGTTCCCCATGAGTACCTAGGTACCCAGTTTGTTTCCGAATCGAGACTGAGAGTCTTCAACCACTGCAAATAACAAGCATTTACTTTATTTCCTTGCAATCGGGGAAAAAGACGGTCCCAAGAGAGTGCAAAAAGTAAGCTATAGTTGTATGTCTAGCTCTTTCTGCGTTCATCACCACCGCTCCACTAACAGTCTTGGGGCCAGAATCCCCAAACTTCACCCTCAGAAGAACCATGTTAATCTTCCTTGTCATATTAACTGTTTCAGGACGTTGACCCGGTACACTAAATGGCCTTAGCTATAGGCACGGTTCTGTCACCTATCTCAAACTCTTCTTCCGCTTTATCTTTGCCCCACCCAAGACAGTCTTTCGCCAAGACATAAAGCTGATCAAAAGGAATAGAATTGTTGAAACCCTCAAACACATATTTTCCTTCCAAAGCAAGACCGGTGATTTACTTTGCATCATCCGGAGTGATAGTCATCTCATACAACGGGAGTACAAAAGTCATGGTTTTGGGCCAGAATCTTTCTCTAAATCCAAAAACAGTCACAACATCATAGGTCTTCTGCAAAGCCTCGATTCCAGACCAAAACCCCGAAGCTTTTACCAAAGCTACCACATCTGGATGCTCTATATCCAACGGACAAAACTTTCCTTGTTGGTGCTTTAGTTTAGGGACCGTTTCATCGGGAAACTACAAAGAATATAAAATTCTGGTTGTTACAATTAATTATATCCATAATAAAATGAAAATAACATATGATTTATTACCTTTGCGGCCATGATGACTGGTAACCAAACAAGACGGATCTATCTTTTGGCTCACCCCAAGGTCTCACATTCTTCTTGGAAGGTAAAAACACCATAGCATCAATGATTTGTCTTGCCGTTTCTTTTGGTGCACACTTCTTATTTTCCTTCTTGTCCTTCTCCACTACGGTTTTACCTTTATCAATAGCAGTACCACTTGTTTCGGCCAAGTTTTCTTCTTCTTCATTTGGTATTCCTTCATTTCTTGCAGCAGTGCCAACTCCAACTTCACTTCCTCCAGTAACACCAAGTCCACCTTCACTTCCTCCACCTATGGAAACTCCACCTTCACTTGCTCCAGCAGTTCTAGCTCCAACTCCATTTCCTCCACCTTCACTTCCTCCACCAGTCACAACTCACTCTACTTGCATTCCTTGCGTTTGCACCCAATGGTTTTGTGTGACGAGGTTGCAGAGTCGAGACATTACAAGGTGTTACTTCTTGTGTTATTTTCTTCCTCCTTTCATTTCCTCTGTTCAAACACAAACAAGACCAAAAAAACAAAAGCAAATAAGTAAATACGGTTGGGAAATATAGACATAACCAAGCCATGACAACAAACACGGCTAGGAACAATTGACAGTCCTAGCCGCAACAACATTTACGGATGGGATATTTAGTAATCGACCAAGCCGTAACACCAATAAAGGCTTGGAAACATAATTTGAGGCTTGGATACTCAAATTACGGATAGGAAAAACCTAGTTGTGAACACTACCGCTGGATTAATTTTCAGCACAGTAGAAGATACGGCTAGGAATAACCTAGCCGTGAAAGATACGGATGGGACTTTGAGGTTTCGACCAAGCCATTACACATAAAACGTCTAGGAAATAAGACTTACGGTTAGGAAATAAAATTACGGATAGGAAAACCTATACATAAATACTACCACTGAAAAAAAAAATCGAACACAGAAGAATATACGTCGAGGAATAACCTAGCCGTAAAAAACTTGTTACGGCTAGGATAAATAAACTCTCGTCTGCCTCTCATATGTTACGGCTGGGAGTTCTTAGATCCCTACCGCAAACCTTATTTACGGCTGGGAAAACAAGAACTCCCATCCGTAAGCAGTTTCAGAAACTGTTTTTTCATACCTAAAATTTTCGAAACCAACTGAATAATCAATAAAAACGCTTAAATAAAGAGTGGGTTTTTCAATTCATACCTTATTGCAGTCATATCAGGAGTCTCGGCGACTAATTCACCTCCTTCAATTACTTATTTTTGATCTTCAATTTTATCTCTGTTGATGGTGGATTTTCAACAAAGGTCAAAACCGTAAAATCATGATACTGCATGTTTCTGATACGGCTTCAGGCATGTGACGATTCATATTTTACGAAGCCATGATGAACATGTCTTTCGAAAAGCCTCCACTAGCTGAGCGTTCAATCCCTGGCATTTCATTGTGACCTCTATGCAGAATAACATAATTGGGCGGGTTCTCCGTAGATTGAGAGCTTAACGCCTTCAGGACGTTGGTGACACTCACTGTTCCCTGACTACACGAAAGAGACCCACCTTCACAAAGAAGAATAGTTGGGCGGCGGACACCTTCAGGACGTCGGTGACACTCACCGTTCCCTGACTATTGATAGACGCATTTATGTGTCTATTTTGATCTCGATTTTCTATATTAGTACCCACTTTTGTATTTATTTTGGCATTTTATGTTTTTGTAGGTGTTTTTGGAGAAATATGATTTTGCGGCGAAATTGGCTCGAAAAGTGGATTTTGCGCTCTTGGGAGAAAACTACTAAAGACACCCCTCATTTGGATAAGGGGCACCTCATTGCTAAGGGGCACCCATATGGCAACTGATATTGGCACACCAGAATCGGATAAGGGGAGGTCATCCTCTTCGTTTGAATTTTT
Source organism: Papaver armeniacum (assembly GCA_023531295.1). Lineage (NCBI taxonomy): Eukaryota > Viridiplantae > Streptophyta > Magnoliopsida > Ranunculales > Papaveraceae > Papaver > Papaver armeniacum. The sequence continues at coordinate 442,305 of JAJJWW010016934.1, read as the reverse complement.
GAAAGTGGCGCGAAAATGTTGCAGCGTGTAAACAGATTTTTGATTCGATGTTTGGGCTATCTCTGGACAGATTCAATCACCAGATTTAGTTGGGCTGGACTTGAAGTAACTAAACAGGATTGGTGAAGAGATTACTTTCGAAAAAACAGGGTTGAATCGTCGAGTTGGAGGAAAACATGGAGATGGATATTCACGGGATTATGTGACTGCGTTTTTGGAAAGTGCGTGGAGTTTTAGTCAAGGAAATATATTCTGAGAGATTTGACAAGGTTAGGAAGTTGGAATTGATACAGAAGCTGCATAAGAAGAGATAAAGAAGGAAACAAACATCGGATAAATAAAGATACTCTCGACATTATTTTGATCTGACCATTGGTAGTTACGTGCAGTGGGAGAAAAATATTCTTCACGGATTCGTATCTTCCAAGTTTGGGAAGTTTATAACAACTCCAATACGCGTTAACAGATAGTGAGGGTGATTTTTCCGATCCTTGGCAGCGAAGAAAAAAAAGATAAGTTTTTGGAAGGTTTCTTCGTGATATTTTTTCACCTGTTGTGTATAAATAAGATCTTAAGGACGCAACAGAGGGGGTCGAGAGTTTGGGGACGATAGAATCGGAGCAGAGAAGCGCAGGTGAAGTTGCAGGAATATTCACCTGCTGCTGGTGAAGAAGAGAAGCTGAAGAACATTGGACAGACGAGGACAATCGCAGAGGCGATCTTATTTAAACAAACAATGAAGTATCGTTGTTCAACAGATCACATATATCCCAAGCTTGTCATCTTTTCTCTGTAACAGTTCAACACCCGTTGTAACAGTTGTTTGTAACGTTACTGCAGCGTTGCAAACTGTCTGCTTTATTAGTTTTCTCTTGTTTTTCACCTATTTGAGCTATGAACAACTATTTTGAGCACGTGAATAATATGAGGATCTAAACCCCAATACTGAGATGACGGAGGAAGCCATTTTTCACGCGTGTGGTAATTCTATTTAATTCTTTCATGACTTTTGCATGGATTATTAATTGTTTTATGGTTTTTATTGAGTGATTGTGATTTCAATTGATGGGTCATGCTTTCTTAAGTGTTTTGATGTCTCATGCTTTAGATATACAATCACTACTTTCAAAATCTACTTTCGGCAATAAATTAGAGTCAATTACTTGAGCTATGGATGTCTAGAATTATTAGTTGAACCACATGAATATAAGAATTGGTGGAATCCCGAGTCTTATTACCTCTTGATATTTGTGACAAAACTTGTGTACATATTTTCTTTATTTTAGCGTTTTCTCTTTTTAAGTCTTAAATCGAGTCTTTACAAGTCCGAGTTGAACGAACTTTATTTATCACTTTCAAAACTACATCAATTTTTGGCGTCGCCAACGCGGACTTGTATTTAGGTTTTAGGTTTTAGAGTTATTTCTATTTTTAGTTTTTAGATTTTTTGTTCTCTTTTACGCCTTTGGTATTTTTCGATTCTTTTCATATTTGGAGCGAAGCTACAAGGAAAGAAAAAGTTCTATAAAAGGAAAGCATCGCCAAAGAAGGAAAGAAAAGAGGAATTCAAAAGGAGTGAAGAAGAAGATTTTGTATATAGCTATTTTGTTTTATTTTTAGAAACTGTAAATAGGGTTGTATTTTTGTAAGTTTTCTTTTTCTTTTTGGACTTTATTTTTTTTGGACTGCAGGGAAGGACGATAGTTACGATACTGTCTCGGCCCCTCGGGTTCGTACACTGACATAGGAGTCGATGTCCTGAGTCGACTTCAATGGTTCATCGCCCGTCTGGTACGGGAGGTAAGACTCTATCCACCCACGAATCCCCTGTCAGTGGGTTTTATTTTGTGTGACAACTCACACCCCTGCAATAGAATGTCGAACCGGTATTACAATAGCCAATACAACGAATATCCGTCTGATTTTCAAAATGGACATTACTTTGACCATAGTGTGAATAGTGGTTGGGAACATCAAACTTTTGGAGGTTATGGTTCATACCAGAGTGAGCCCAATTACTATTCGCACACCCACCAGTCATACGAGCAAAACAATCCCTCTATTTATCTATAAGAGGCTCTCAAGAGTTATACCTTATTTGTGAAGAAAACTCAGTAACATTCTTTCGGACCAAAGATCAACAAAGATGTCTCTAGAAGAGACTCTTAAGCAATATACTGAGAGTACAAATAGGATTGTAGAAAAATTGGCTCAGAATAATCTTAATTTCCAATACAGTGTTTCCAATAGTACCCTTGAAAATAAAGATAGTTATTTGCATAATCAAGATGACAAGGATATAATTGGTAACACTACTTTAGATGAGGTTCAACCATTTTCATGTTATTACAATGATGATTATGATGATGAGAATAGTGTTGATGAAGAATTTGAAATAAGTAGGCATAGTGATCAGGAATTTTCCACTCCAATTGAGCTTTATACTGATAATTTTATTTCTAGTTCAAATCCAAATAATTTTAATGATTATTCACATATTCAAAAGGACGAGGATTTGACAAGAGATACCCCCGTTTTAGACAATGTAGTATTTCCTTTTGATTACGAAGCTAATAATGGTTTAGAGGAACGAGTTTCTTCTGAGAATATTGTTTTAGAGTCTAGCGATTTAGAAACATTAGTCTTAGACAAAGAAAATGAACTCGTCAAGATGAGTGAGGATGTACCTGACTTAGAAGAATCAATTGACCATTTTCAGGAATCAGATGACCTTGAAATTAGGGAAGTTGTGACTAGTCTATTCTAGAGACACTGAAAACTCTAAGTTTAGGGGTGATTATCATTCTTCATGTGCTTTAACTCTTAGAAAGGTCCCTCACTTGGGACTTGACATATGTGCCTCAACCATTTTACAAGATTATCTTCATACACGTTTTCCTGAACCTAATAATGTCCAGGACGAAATTCCGTTGTTAGAAACCCATCCTCTGGTTGATGTGGTTTATTCAGGCTATGATACCCAGATTGATTTTGTTTTCCCACCAAATATTTTTCAACCAATTATGGGAACGTATAAGTTTCAGATGTGTCAATTATTAAGTTTTGAGACTGAGCCTAAGTAATTTAGGAAATTAGTATCGACACATTTTCTTATGATTGACCGCCAGTTTCATCGTGGTCAATTGTGTGAGTCAAAACTGATTGACTTTAAGGATCCGCAATTATTCAGGTTATTAGTATGTGCTTCTAAGTTGTTATTTGAGTTTTACAGACTTTACAACCTGAACCGGATCTTAGCTTTGAGGAAATGCAACCCATGAAAATATTTTATTTGGACCCAGTTATAGAACCTGAACCTGAACCACAGCTAGATGTAGTTGTTTTAAACAGGAAACTAGACAAGGGTGTGCTTTATTTGTTAATTTTCTTGGCATGTTGCAGATTCCTTTTACTTGTAGCTCTATTTGGTTTCGATGACCCACAGAAATTTTGGATATTGCTTTATGATTTTATAAGGTGACTAATCCTTTCTTAGTCTGGCTGAAGACGTTAAACTTAGCACTTCTTGGGAGGTAACCTAATACTCATGAAACACGGTAATATCTTTCCTTATTCTCTTTTGCTTCAAATTAATGGTAACAGTTTCTCCTTGTTCATGCTTTTAATTTCATCTTTAGAACATTGAGGACAATGTTAGATTTAAGTTTGGGGGTATGGGAGAAAATTTTAGTTTTTAGTTGCATTATTAAACTCCAGAGCCTAGAAATTTATGCTTATTAAGGATGGCACTAACCAATCTAAGTGGATGGAAGCATTTTGGTTATAGGAGTTGAGGAACCAATCTGATTATATGGAAACATCTAAAGAGTCTATTCATAAAAGCACAGAGCTCAGGTGTTAGAAAAAAAAAGAAAAAAAAACATGGTAGTTTCTCCATATCTCGTTGAATCCTTTTCACTTCTATTTTTATTTTGTTTTCTTTAAAATATGTTTCTCTAAGTGATTAGGTGGGGCTCACGATTCAAGTTGTTACCACTACTAGGGTGAAATAGAGTGATTGAGATAAATAAAAAAATATTGAGACCAGACCATCAGACTAACCGGAATAAATTCAATAAAGTCGACCACTGGAACCCTTGTAGATGCCAGTTGTGTTCACCTACAGTTAGGATTATCGACCACTGGTTCCCTTGTATATGCCAGTAGTGTTGATATTAGTCAGACTAGTATCTCAGTCCATTAGGATAGGTTCATTTTGGCAGTGGCCTTCAGACAGATATGACCTTAGTCAACATCAAAACCATCTACGTTTTTCTCTACATCCATCTTCTTAATCTATCCATGTGACTGGTTGACTCCGGTTATGATGTCCAGAAACTATCTGAGTAGAGCTCTGTGACTTATATATGAATTTTAGTATGCTTGAGTGCAAACTCGTGTACAGCAATTGGAATTTCGCATCAGGGTACTTCCTCCTGTAGTCAATAAGTATGCCAACCAAGGAGATTCTTTAGTGCCTTCCAAGGTTCTACATAGATAGATAGGGTCTGGAGTAAAGGTTTTGTGGGTATATCTCTTGTAAGCCCTCCCGAGACTATAACTCGACCACTAGGGCCACCTAGGGGTTTAAAGGCTTGTTGCATACGCTAAATGCAACCGACGATGCCTGCGACAATGAGTTAGGATTTATTTTCTAGATTTGATTTGCTCGGGACTAGCAAATAATAAGTTTGGGGGTATTTGATAGACGCATTTATGTGTCTATTTTGATCTCGATTTTCTATATTGTTAGTACCCATTTTTGTATTAATTTTGGCATTTTATGTTTTTGTAGGTGTCTTTGGGGAAATAAGATTTTGCGGCGAAATTGGCTTGAAAAGTGGATTTTGCGCTCTTGGGAGAAAACTACTAAAGACACCCCTCATTTGGATAAGGGGAAACTCATTGCTAAGGGGAACCCACAGGGCAACTGATATTGGCACACCAGAATTGGATAAGGGGAGGTCATCCTCTTCGTTTGAATTTTTGAAAGTGGCGCGAAAATGTTACAGCGTGTAAAAAGATTTTTGATTCGATGTTTGGGCTATCTCTGGACAGATTCAATCACCAGATTTAGTTGGGCTGGAATTGAAGTAACTAAACAAGATTGGTGAAGAGAATACTTTCAAAAAAACAGGGTTGAATTGTCGAGTTGGAGGAAAACATGGAGATAGATATTCACGGGATTATGTGGCTGCGTTTTTGGAAAGTGTGTGGAGTTTTAGTCAAGGAAATATATTCTGAGAGATTTGACAAGGTTAGGAAGTTGGAATTGATACAGAAGCCGCATAAGAAGAGATAAAGAAGGAAACAAACATCGGATAAATAAAGATACTCTCGGCATTATTTTGATCTGACCGTTGGTAGTTACGTGCAGTGGGAGAAATATATTCTTCACGGATTCGTATCTTCCAAGTTTGGGAAGTTTATAACAACTCCAATACGCGTTAACAGATAGGGAGGGAGATTTTTCCGAGCCCTGGCAGCGAAGAAAAAAAAGATAAGTTTTTGGAAGGTTTCTTCGTGATATTTTTTCACCTGTTGTGTATAAATAAGATCTTAAAGACGCAACAGAGGGGGTCGAGAGTTTGGGGACGATAGAATCGGAGCAGAGAAGCGCAGGTGAAGTTACAGGAATATTCACCTGCTGCTGGTGAAGAAGAGAAGCTGAAGAACATTGGACAGACGAGGACAGTCGCAGAGGCGATCTTATTTAAACAAAGACAATGTAAGTATCGATGTTCAACAGATCACATATATCCCAAGCTTGTCATCTTTTCTCTGTAACAGTTCAACACCCGTTGTAACAGCTGTTTGTAACGCCACTGCAGCGTTGCAAACTGTCTACTTATTAGTTTTCTCTTGTTTTTCACCTATTTGAGCTATGAACAACTATTTTGAGCACGTGAATAATATGAGGATCTAAACCCCAATACTGAGATGACGGAGGAAGCCATTTTTCACGCGTGTGGTAATTCTATTTAATTCTTTCATGACTTTTGCATGGATTATTAATTATTTTATGGTTTTTATTGAGTGATTGTGATTTCAATTGATGGGTCATGCCTTCTTAAGTGTTTTGATGTCTCATGCTTTAGATATACAATCACTACTTTCAAAATCTACTTTCGGCAATAAATTAGAGTCAATTACTTGAGCTATGGATGTCTAGAATTATTAGTTGAACCACATGAATATAAGAATTGGTGGAATCCCGAGTCTTAGGACCTCTCGATATTTGTGACAAAACTTGTGTACATATTTTCTTTATTTTAGCGTTTTCACTTTTTAAGTCTTAAATCGAGTCTTTACAAATCCGAGTTGAACGAACTTTATTTACCACTTTCAAAACTACATCAACTATGTGGAGAGACCGTGCATAGATTCAGGCGGTTCTCCGCAGATTGAGAGCAGTAACGCCTTCAGGTCGTAAACAACACCCGTGACTCCCTGACTATGCACCATTCAGAATGGATGTGACGCTTTAACTGGCTAATATCTTTTCTGTATTAGATTAATTCTGCCGTGACATTCACCACTGAAATCCCAGAATGATCTATTATTGCTCTTATTCCATGGCCGAATCCACGCCCTGATCCCATGAAATGGCAATAACAATTTCTCCTCTTCCATGGTCGAACCCACGGCCTAATCCCATGGAATAACAATTACAATTGCTCCTATTCCATGGTCGAATCCACGGCCTGATCCCATGGAATGGCAATAACAATTGCTCCTATTCCATGGTCGAATCCACGGCCCGATCCCATGGAATGGCAATAACAATTGCTCTGATTCCATGATCGAATCCACGGCTTGATCTCATAGAATGGAAAGAAACTACTACATTATCTCATTATTCCGATTTCATCTCATGAAATGGTGATAGATAATTTTAATTACTCTGATTTTATGGTCGCATCCACGATCCCATAGGATGGTAATGCTTGCTTTATTATGCTGAATTCATAGACGAATCCACAGCTGATCAAGCCGGGATCATCACTGAGTAAGCCCCACAAAAATGGTGCAAGTGTATTCGACAATGATGCACGACTGAGCACCCGGATGCATGGTAGGCTGGTAAAAGGGTTTCGCCTACGTGTTAACTGCAAGTGCACAGTGCTTATTGGAGGCAGGGCAAGTACAGGTCGATCCTCAGGGAGATGGGGTTGCTGTAGAGTTGATCTGAGGCTTTACAAAACTGATTTTTTAGAGAAGTAATACAAATATGAGCTGTTGGGTGTCGATACGACTAGTTGAAGTTGTTGTGACTCTAATTTAAGGCAACAAATGAACAAAAGGTGTTGTAACAGATGGTTGAGTGGCACTAGGGTGATTGAACTCACCACTTAATCCTATACTAAGGTAAACAAACTCTATTTATGCTCTTGTCCTTCTCTTGAAGGTCTCAGGTGGAAATTATGCCAATTGAATTCACTAATTCTCCCCTAGTATTGGTTGTCTTCTTACAATACAACCAATCACGGGATAATTTGCTCATCAATTAGCTAATAATCCTAATACAATACACACAGTAAGAACATGAATTGAACATGAATTAACTCATTATAAGATTAAGGGTTTATTCTACACCCTAGTTAATTAACTTAGAACATGATACAAATATTAAACTCAGTTCAAATTAGGTTAACAAAATAAAACCCTAAAACTGACTGACCTCTCTCTCATGAAGAATATCTCAATTTATACCTCACAATCACTCGAACAAGCAATTAATGAAAAACCCAAACCTCTTTCCTCTGCTAATTCGTCTCTGACTCCATTGATTTGATGTTGGAGAAAACCCTAGCTCCAACTATCTCTAACCTAGCTTCTAGGGTATGGAGAAGCTATGATAGAGATAACTTGAGATATAGTGGCGGAGCAGGCGACTGTGGCTGCTGCTGTTGGTGTCAGGGGATGGAGATGGTGGTGGCGAAGTCGGCTACTGGTATGGTCGGGGGAAGAGAAGGTAGGGTGGTTCTCTGGAAATGTCGGGGGAGAAGAAAGAGAAGATGAAGGTGAGGGGAGTGTTTGGTCGATGGGATGAAGGGTTTGGTAGCTTGGGTGTGAGGCGGAAACAGCGAACTTCGATGCGCGGGTCGCAGCGAGCGTTGGATGCGGCTGATCCAATCTTAACGGCTCAAGATGGGATGGGTTTGGATCCGGATTGTGGGTCGGGTCTTGGATTGCTCAAGCCCATGTCTTTGCAAATGGGTTGCTACTTGTTGGGTTGCAACTGATGCGCGCGCGGGCTTTGGCTTTCTTCTCCATAGACGCTTGCCTCCAATTTTCTGCTCTTTTGGCTCCTTAATTTCTCCGAGCTTTATTTACTACCTAAAAACACAAAATTAATTAGTACAAATATTTATTCTTGAAACAGGGAAAATACAGAATTTGGGATAATATTTGATTTCTGAGCACAAAAGATGAGTTAAATGCCAATAAAAAGGTGTAGAAATATGCAATATTTGGCACTCATCAAATACCCCCAAACCTGAATTTTACTTGTCCTCAAGTAAAACAGAAATTAAGAAATCCTAACTATACCACTCGTCGCTGGTCTCTCGAATGCATTTAGCGTATGCACTAAGCCTTTAAACCCCTAGGTGTCCCTAGTGGACGAGTTGTAGTCTCGTGAGGGTTTACCAGAGGTGTACCCACAAAACCTTCTCCAACTTCAGAGTGTAAAAGAGTCTCAAGCATCCAAGGAGCTATGAGGACATAGAGTTTATGCATGCTAGTAACACGAAGTTAGAACTACCAAAGAACGCATTCTCATCCTTAAGAGTTGAGCGAGAAGTAACCATACCATATGAAAGAATTCGGATTCGATAGTGATCACAAGCCTCGACTTCTGCCTCACCAATAAGGTTTTATGATAATTGCACTCAAAAAGACCGCTTTTTAGTCTCTCATGTGTGCAGGCAGGAGTAAAGAGAGAAATCATGCACACGTTGAAGATGAGAAGGATAACCTTCCGAAATAATTTCTGAAGACTCCACAGAGTTGTGGACAAAAAGAATCTTTTTCTGATGATCTCTAAGAAAGGAAATCAACCATTAGCAAGGATGGGAGTACTCACTTACCTTCTCACCCAATCGGCAATTAATATCACTCTCTCAGCATTCATAGAAACGTCTTCAATCTTCGGTCTTCAACTGCTGATGATGAACTTCTGAACTTCACAAAAACTTGACAAACATTTTTTTTTTTTTTTTTTTTTTTTAACATGAAATGAAAATAACAATAAAACTACTAACCAATTTTTTTTTTGTAGATTAACTTGAAATGAAAAAAAACAATAAAACTCAATCTTCCACACTTGTATTGTCTTGATTTCACAAACTTCATTAATTCTCATCATATTTTATTTTCTTTGCATTGTTGCATGTAAACCTTGGACTATTTCAACTTTTCTTCAAATATTCTGATGATGCTCCGCTTGCTGACGACGATGTGTTTCTATGAATCTGTTGATGTTGTTGAGAGGGAGAGAGTGATGCTAACTGCAAATCGAACTACAAGAAGGAGTTTTCATCTTTAAACGTCACCCTCATGATTGACGAAATTAGCACTCAAGAGATCAAAAATAGTGCTGAAAGTGGTGCGAAGTTGGGTAGCTCACCATTCCTACCCGGAATCGACGTACGGTGACACACACTCTAACAGATTTTTTAGAAAGTCACAAAAAATTGAAGGTCGGTGCCTCGCTTGATGTAAAAATGGGTAGTCTCCACTATGGGTGATCACAATTCTACTACCGAATATCTATACAGCACCTAATTCGCCCTCCGGTATGGTTAAATCCAACTTTAACGCTCTAATCAACTAAGAAACCCGATTGTGTTCTCCAGTACTTCCAAGTTCTGTTATTTCGGTCAGGCTCTCTATGTAAACATAGCTAGAAGCATGCTAGTGACTCTAAAATCTCTAAAAGTTGGAGGTTTTTATGTACATATTTACAAAGAGTTTTTTGTTTTTGTTTTTTTTAAATAAAAGACTAAAAACTCTATATGCAAATGCACCCCCAAACCTAAATCAAACATTGTCCTCAATGTGTCAACAGATGATAAGAATTCAAAAAGTCACATACCAAGAGAACTATGCTGATAAGAGAAAATGGAAGAGATTACCGGTATGTCGGCGGGAGCAAGGTTAGAACTTCATTAGTGAAGGCTAGAATCCAACATTCTCAGCTGAGATCATATTGGATTAGCACAATAAAAAGAAGACTCAACCGATTCAAGATAGAAAATTTAACAAGCCCTACTGGATTATATACAAGAAAAATTCACCATACACCAACAATCTAAAGAGTTGAGGATCAACCCAAAAGAAGATATGCAGAGACATCAACAGCCTTACACAAATATAACATGAGAGTGTAAGTAAGATTGTATAAGTGAATGATTTTCCCCCAAACCTAAACTTGTCAACAAATGTGCTTTTGAACACAAAATCTTGCAATTTTAAAGGCAGATCATGCACTAGGTCTAGTTCAAAATGGACACTTTTAGGAACGGGTAGAGATACACATTCCAACTGTGGCTCCCTACAGGTGTTATACTTTGATGCAAAATAGTCCAAGAGGACTTGAGAAGCACAAAGCTCTAGGCCTAGATTAGGAACTCTCAGAATAGTTGGTTTAAGATTTTTGTGACAGGCCAAACCTAGGTTAGGTGGAAATCTATCAACTTGTGACATGGACAGGGGGCCACATGCATCCAATTTGCTCTTATTCATTTGGCTCTTAACATCACTACACACTCTTCCTGAGTCAGAGATAAGAAGTGTAGTATCATGCTCACAATCATTGAACAAATTAGCAAGTCCCAATTAATAATCATCATCAAATATTTAAACCTCATGCATAAGAGAACCAGGAGACACATCATGCTGTAACCTAGGCATGGAATCAGACACATCAAAGTTGTTTTCATGCATAGTATCATTGGTGTCAACAAAAATCTCAGCATTCCCCAAGTCACAAATAGGTGGTATAGCATGCTCTCCTTCACAGAACAATTGCACAGACCCAAACTCAGAGTTAACATCGCATGCATCTGCAGATTTAGAAGAGGTCTCATTCATGTAAGTTGGAGCAAAGCCTAATGTCTCTGAGTCCACAGGCTCCACCATATTTTCAGCATACACATGCTCTTCTAACATATCATATTCATCATCTGAGTAATATGCATACTCATCCCTATTGATAGCATTGGTGTTTTTATTCAACTCATTTTCCTCTAGGTGAGGTTCATATTCAACATTAGTGGATTGACTAAGGGCATACTCCCTTTCTACATTTTGTAGATGACTGAGATTCATCCTTAAGAACATGTTAAGTTGTTCAATTGAAGGGGAGTCTTCACTAGTGGGTATGCATGCTTCACATGAATGATCATTGCATGGTTGTGCACAGGGTTCACTACACAAAGGAAACTCAGACATGTTGCTACATGGATGATCTTGCATTGCTTTCCATTCAAGTATAGCATTGTTTTGCTCTATGAGTTTGATATTCTCCATTATCGACTGCATACAAGGGTTTATTGAAGGACAACATTGTTCAACCTCCCATGGTGGTTGATGACACATATGCGCATAATGATTAGGGTATGCGTATTCAAGCTCCTGACCCTGAGAGGGTTCATAATACTCCCTAAAATCATTATGGTCTGTGGGGGATTCATATTGTGAAGCATACCCATAAACGCTCTCTACGCTCTCTACGCTTCATCCCTAATGCCATCCAAAAATCCTATCATGCCGAGTGCAATAACTTTGGTCACAAAACAAAATAATATTAGCCTAGCATACATGCCAAATACCGCACAACTCCCGTAATGGGTAACTAGAGCACCTGAGCCGGGCCACGAGATGAGGCTAAGAAAATAGACAGCGTTTCTCTCATTCGAGTTTCAAGGTCATTCAAGTGCGGCACAGCTAATAACAAATTCAGTTAGCCAGTGTATAACTCAAATGTTCACAGGATTTTTCCTTTGCACACAGATTCAAGGATGTATTACTGCTCAGCCAAGACACAAATGCATACGCATAGAAGCCGATGCTTATAAACAATGATGACCCTCAATCTCAGGCATTACAGATAGACAAGCCTAGCATAGATGCACTATCAGGGGCATGTGCATGGATCCAAGATGTTGCAAGGATTGGGTGACTATCTTGGCGGGGATCATGGCTCAATAGTGCAAATATCACTTGAGCTTAGCCTAGCCAAGTTGAAGTCAACTAGATGTTGACATCAACTCATCGTTGGACAAAACCTCCCCGTTGTGGCCTGCTGAGATGTGCGGCTGAAGGCTAGCATCTACTCCGCAAAGAGCATATGTCACAAACAAAATTGCACTCTAACCGAAGCCCACAATCAAATTGCTCAAGACCAAGACCCACACCGCTGGCTGTTCAAACACAACCGGCTGCACCAACAAACTCTAATTGACCTATGTGATGATTCTTCGTCCCTAATGCCATCCAAAAATCCTATCATGCCAGGCAATAACTTTGGTCACAAAACAAAATAATATTAGCCTAGCATACATGCCAAATACCCGCAACTCCCGAGAATGGGTAACTAGAGCACGAGAGCCACGGCCAGATGAGGCTAAGAAAATAGACAGACAGAGTTCGAGTTTCAAGGTCATTCAAGTGCGGCACGGCTAATAACAAATTCAGTAGCCGTGTATAACTCAAATGTTCACAGGATTTTTCCTTTGCACACGATTCAAGGATGTATTATTATGCTCGACCAAGACACAAATGCATACGCATAGAACCGATGCTTATAAACAATGATGACCCTCAATCTCAGGGCATTACGATAGACAAGCTTAGCATAGATGCACTATCAGGGGCATGTGCATGGATCCAAGATGTTGCAGGGATTGGGTGACTATCTTGGCAGGGGATCATGGCTCAATAGATTCAACAGGTCAACATGTTATTCAAGGTTTCACAAATCATGTGCAAAGATGCAGGGCAGATGGAACAGATGCAAGAGATTTCACTCAAGTAGTAATGCACGAGTAGAGGAGAGCTCAAGATTTCAAAGACAATGTAGATATGCAACTCGCACATATGCGACGTATAAACAAAGAAATGAACAATGTCACACTTTACAACATGCTCAGAGTGTCAACAAAGTCAAGTGATCTCAATTCTCAGAGGTTATACACAGATTATGCTCAAAAATTGCAGGGCAGATGAAGTCAACAGGATCAGTTGATAGGGTATCAACATGGTCAGTTGATCCCAATTTTCACTGGTTTATGTACCAAAATGTAAGGTAGATGGCTCAACAGGTCACACAAGGGTGTAGAGGGCTCAACAGGGTCTGTGGCATCACGTCTGAGTTGATATCATCTGTCTCAGTTGACTTCAACTGGGGCTGCAGCTAACTTGGCTATCCAAGTAGCAGTTCGACTCACACAAACTACGAAGCTGGAGCGAGCACGTGCTTCAATTTTCACAGGTTATACTCGGGTTACACACAAGCACAGGTTTCGAGATGGCAACAATTTTATTCAAATGTCACGTAATCAAGCAAAAATCCCGAGAGATTGAGCAATACTCAGCAAGTTAGCTAGTTATCATGCATTCATGCCAATACGTTTAAGAACATCACTCAACATATTATGGGCGTCGGTCAACCAAGCAGTTCGCAAGGACATGTTCATGGCATGGTGAAACAATCATTCAGATAGCAACTAATTCACTTAATTAGTTCATATTTATGCACAAATTCAGCTATATGTTGCGAGGTTGTTATGCACAAGAACTAGTTCAAGACATGGAAGGATTCTACTTGGATTTCACAGATTATGCCATGGTACCACAGTGCACAAATTCAATGGATGCAACGTTGATGTCAATGAGTGCTATTAGCTAACTTGGTTATCCAAGTTGCAGCTCAGTCTCACAGCTACAGGGGATGGAGTTAAGCACATGGCACATAATTCAGGAATGGAGCAATCCTTAGCAAGGCAGCTAGTTTTCATGCAAGCATGGTTCACAGATGCACATACAGAGATGGTTTTGACTCAGCTTCCTCAGGAGTAAGCTTATGGGAGTTCAAAAACTACAAATAGAAATTGTGTATGCAGCTTCAGGGTGACATGCTAGCATATATGTAATTCCGCTATCAAGGGTCCACTCACATGAATGTTATAAATTGCAGGGGCTGCTCAGGGTCTTGTAAAACTCAAGTTCTGCGCCATTTCCTTCTCTTCCTTGGGCTTGCTCAGCAGAGGTTACAGGTACCTGCTAGCTTAACAAAGAAATCTCAGTTCCGAGAAATGTGCAGATCAAAGCAAGGGGTCAATATTGATACCGGCATAAACAAATACGAGTAATTTACTGCATGACAATGAGTTATTCCACTTGGTTGCTTAGGGCAGTCCGAATGTGAGCAAAGAAAAGAAAAGTTACATGGTGCAAAAATGTGATATTTGACAGGGAAAATGAAAAGTTGTGATGCTTATTTGGACCGACAGGGGAAGGGTTGACACAATATGCTTGATATATCACAGGATGATGAAATGCACTTACTTACTCTACAACATGTTAATTTTTACAGATGCTTAGCTATAGATGCTCAGTTGATAATAAGATGATTACACTAAGTTACACTAATAAGGCAATGATGCAGAGATGCAGAGTTTGTGAATGTAAGCTACAGATGAGGTAAACAAGATTAGATGAAAACTAGCAGATGTATAAATGCAATACCAGAATGCAATAAGGGACTGAAAAGGAAACACACAGATGTCAAACACATGCAACTAATCTACAAGCAAGAAGCACTAAGATGATACAGATATGCAATAGAAGATGCAAGAATGCAACAAAAACAGAAAAGTGACAGTTAAGTTACACTAACAAAAGTACACAGATAGATGGTTAACAACTAAGTTACTCTAAGAATGACTAAAAACAAAATTAAAGGCAAATATATACAGGGGTGAACTGAAATTCAGTGAAGCAAGCAAATGATCAATACAGCACACTACCAAATCCCCGGCAACGACGCCAAAAACTTGGTAGGCTGGTAAAAGGGTTTCGCCTACGTGTTAACTGCAAGTGCACAGTGCATATTGGAGGCAGGGCAAGTACAGGTCGATCCTCAGGGAGATGGGGTTGCTGTAGAGTTGATTTGAGGCTTTACAAAACTGGTTTTTTAGAGAAGTAATACAAATATGAGTTGTTGGGTGTCGATACGACTAGTTGAAGTTGTTGTGACTCTAATTTAAGGCAACAAATGAACAAAAGGTGTTGTAACAGATGGTTGAGTGGCACTAGGGTGATTGAACTCACCACTTAATCCTATACTAAGGTAAACAAACTCTATTTATGCTCTTGTCCTTCCCTTGAAGGTCTCAGGTGGAAATTATGCCAATTGAATTCACTAATTCTCCCCTAGTATTGGTTGTCTTCTTACAGTACAACCAATCACAGGATAATTTGCTCATCAATTAGCTAATAATCCTAATACAATACACACAATAAGAACATGAATTGAACATGAATTAACTCATTATAAGATTAAGGGTTTATTCTACACCCTAGTTAATTAACTTAGAACATGATACAAATATTAAACTGAGTTCAAATTAGGTTAACAAAATAAAACCCTAAAACTGACTGACCTCTCTATCATGAAGAATATCTCAATTTATACCTCACAATCACTCGAACAAGCAATTAATGAAAAACCCAAACCTCTTTCCTCTGCTAATTCGTCTCTGACTCCATTGATTTGATGTTGGAGAAAACCCTAGCTCCAACTATCTCTAACCTAGCTTCTAGGGTATGGAGAAGCTATGATAGAGATAACTTGAGATAGAGTGGCGGAGCAGGCGACTGTAGCTGCTGCTGTTGGTGTCAGGGGATGGAGATGGTGGTGGCGAAGTCGGCTATTGGTATGGTCGGGGGAAGAGAAGGTAGGGTGGTTCTCTGGAAATGTCGGGGGATAATAAAGAGAAGATGAAGGTGAGGGGAGTGTTTGGTCGATGGGATGAAGGGTTTGGTAGCTTGGGTGTGAGGCGGAAACAACGAACTTCGATGCGCGGGTCGCAGCGAGCGTTGGATGCGGCTGATCCAATCTTAACGGCTCAAGATGGGATGTGTTTGGATCCGGGTTGTGGGCCGGGTCTTGGATTTCTCAAGCCCATGTCTTTGCAAATGGGTTGCTACTTGTTGGGTTTCAACTGATGCGTGCGCGGGCTTTGGCTTTCTGCTCCATAGACGCTTGCCTCCAATTTTCTGCTCTTTTGGCTCCTTAATTTCTCCGAGCTTTATTTACTACCTAAAAACACAAAATTAATTAGTACAAATATTTATTCTTGAAAACAGGGAAAATACAGAATTTGGGATAATATCTGATTTCTGAGCACAAAAGATGAGTTAAATGCCAATAAAAAGGTGTAGAAATATGCAATATTTGGCACTCATCGACGATGAAGTTTTTTTGAATCGACGATTAATCGTCTCAAACGAATAAGAGAAGAAGAAAAGAAAGAGGGGAGAAAAAGAGAGTAGGAAAAAGAAGAATAAGAAAAGAAAAGAAATCTCGTCGGTGGTTTCTTTTGGTTTAATAAATTTCAATTTCTTTTTATCAGATTAATTAGTTGAGGGAAAGATAGAAGGGTAATAATGATTGAGGATATTTTTGAACTTTTACATAAAATAGGTCCCCATATCCACGTTTTGGTTTTGATTATGATTTTAAGCCCGCAAAAACTCATCCCCTACAGCCCCAATAATAGGATTCTTATATATATGATCTTTTTTTTTTTTTTTTTTTTTTGAACTTAACCATTGATCATTTTACAAACCATCAAATTTCAGCAATTAAAAGATACACATACTTAAAGTATGTCGTTCTGAGTACTAGGTGTCGGCATTCAAATAGGGGCCACATACTTTAAGTATGTGGCCCGACCACATCCTAACCGCATCGCCCATCATATACTTCTGGTATCTTACCGTCGGTGGAAAATACCATTTCTCAGTTTTGTTTCGATTGTTTTTTATATTCTCTATCTACGGTGAGGTGGCAAAAATTGAAATATTTTTTTTTTTTTGATAAAGGGAATATTTATAACACTAGATAAAAGATAATACATTGTTTTGTTTACAGATAACACTTAACCACCTTTCCTTTCTAGATTTATCCCAGAATCTAGAGTCAATATGCACATTCGCATATTTGATAAGGAATTTAGCTAAATTGTCTGTTAGATTATTACAAGACCTCCGAATATAGACAAAGGATGAACTAGCTAGAGAGTTTATGGAATTCTGAGGTTGAAGCAAAACAGCTTTCGAAATCCAATTAACAGCAAAATTGTTCTTCCTTAAACTATTGATGACATTCCGATTATCATTGAGGAAAATTAGATGTTCATTTCTGCGGTGCTGCACCCATCTTGTTGCTGCTCTACATGCCCTAGACTCGGCTTATTCTGCACTAGAAAACCATCCTGTTCCACCTGAAAAATTGACAAGCAAATCATCACAATTCAATTCAACTAAATCATATGAAAATTCCTTAGTTCTAATATTAAACGATGCATCAAAATATATGAAAGCAGCCTTTTCCAAATCATATCTACTTTTATGAATACAAATAGGGTGAATTCCTTCACACTATTTAGGGATCTGTTGTCTTTCTACAACCTGCATCTTTTTGCCCATATATTGTGGACTGTCCTTTTTGATGAAGTCAATCAAATCATAAGGGTCAGGCCTAACATTGTCGAAAACCACTTTACATCTATATTTCCATATATACCAGAGAACATATGAATAATAATCTCTATTAATACTATCCTTAAGCCACATAATACACCAATTCTTGTAAGACATGTTAGCAGCATTATATAATGTAGTGGAGATGGATAAACCCCTCCAAATAGCTTCGGTAAACACACATTTAGTGAATAAATGATCAATACTTTCACTAACCAAATTATTACACATAGGACAGTGAGTGTCAATAGGAGTATGTCTACCCAGAATTTCCCTAACAGGAAGACAATCACTTAGGGTTTTCCATAAGAAAATCTTTACTCTAGGCATAATGTTTAGTTTCCAAATACCTCTCCAATCAACATGAGTGTTAACATGATTTCTATCACAGAGAAAATTATAGGCAGATTTTACAGAGACCGATCCATCCTTAGTACCGATCCATTTTATAGAATCTTTCTTATTAGAATCACTAACCATATCAAGCATTTTAATGTTATTGATAGTGTCATTATCGAACACACTATGAATCAAGTTGAAGTTTCAATTACCCTGACTATCTATTATATCAGCAACTTTTGAGACTAACTGAGTGCAATTACTGTTTTTTGGTTTAGGACAAACACCTCCAGGCAACCATCTATCCTCCCAACGTTAATGTTTCTACCATTACCTATTAATAGTGCCTCATCTCTCCACGCTTACGAGATGACACTCTATCTTGCTATCAGAGTCCTTATCTGCGCATTTGCTCGTACATGACACCATTGGAGCAAATCGAGGATTCTGAAAATGCCTTTGTAGACCGAGTTCAACCACTGATCTCGTCGACTGAAAATCACCATCTAATGCTTACCGCAGAACATGACTGTCCCTCACTAAGCAGGGGACTTAATGTTGATGGTAGATTTTCAACAAAGGTCAAAACCGTAAAATCATGATACTGCATGTTTCTGATACGGCTTCAGGCATATGACGATTCATATTTTACGAAGCCATGATGAACATGTCTTTCGAAAATCCTCCATTAGTTGAGCGTTCGATCCCTGGCATTTCATTGTGACCTCTATGCATAATAACATAATTGGGCGATTCTCCGAAGATTGAGAGCTTAACGCCTTCAGGACGTCGGTGACACTCACTATTCCATGACTGCAGGAGAGAGACCCACCGCTACATAGAAGAATAGTTGGGCGGCAGACGCCTTCAGGACGTCGGTGACACTCACCGTTCCCTGACTATGTGGAGAGACCGTGCATAGATTCAGGCGGTTCTCCGCAGATTGAGAGCAGTAACGCCTTCAGGTCGTAAACAACACCCGTGACTCCCTGACTATGCACCATTCAGAATGGATGTGACGCTTTAACTGGCTAATATCTTTTATGTATTAGATTACTTCTGCCGTGACATTCACCACTGAATTCCCAGAATGATCTATTATTGCTCTTATTCCATGGCCGAATCCACGGCCTTATCCCATGAAATGGAAATAACAATTGCTCATATTCCATGGTCGAACCCACGGCCCGATCCCATGGAATGTCAATGACAATTGCTACTATTCCATGATCGAATCCACGGCCTGATCCCATGGAATGGCAATAACAATTTCTCTTATTCAATGGTCGAATCCACGGCCTGATCCCATGAAATGGCAATAACAATTGCTCTGATTCCAAGGTCGAATCCACGGCCTGATCCCATGGAATGGCAATAACAATTGCTCCTATTCCATGGTCGAATCCACGGCCTGATCCCATGGAATGGCAATAACAATTGCTCCTATTCCATGGTCGAATCCACGGCCTGATCCCATGGAATGGCAATAACAATTGCTCTGATTCCATGATCGAATCCACAGCTTGATCTCATAGAATGGAAATAAACTACTACATTATCTCATTATTCTGATTTCATCTCATGAAATGGTGATAGATAATTTTAATTACTCCGATTTTATGGTCGCATCCACGATCCCATAGGATGGTAATGCTTGCTTTATTATTCTGAATTGATAGACGAATCCACAGCTGATCCTATGAATTAATAATAAACAACTATTCATTTTTATTACTCAGTTTCATGAATTATTCTCCACTGAATTTCATAAATTAGTAATACATACTCAATAATCGGGCATCTGGATCATCACTGAGTAAGCCCCACAAAAATGGTGCAAGTGTATTCGACAATGATGCACGACTGAGCACCGGATGCACGAACGAGCATCCAAAAAATATGAAACAATGAGGAATCCTACGCAAAACAGGAGAAAACAATAAATATTAATAAAATAATAAGAGGCGCCCAGGGCTGGGCCCACCGGCCGGCCGGCCGTGCCCTAGCCATGGTCGGTCCATGCCTCTTCCATTATTTTCCTTATTTTTTGTTATTTCATGAACTCATGAAAACTCCTTGGTTTTATCAACTTTCCTTGTTTTTGCAAAAACTCATGAATCCTTCATAACTTCACGGATTCATGAAATAATGTTATAAAATAAGGAAAGGTGTGCGGGGCAACCAAGCCTAGCCGGCCATGCCCGAGCCGTGGTCGGTCCCACACCTCACAATCCTTAGCTTTTATAATTATTATTCCCTAATCTCATGAAACTCCTTTGTTTCAACAAAAACTCATGGATTCTCCATAACTCCAAGGATTCTCCATAACTTCCAGGATTCATGAAAAATAATATTATAAAATAGGGAAAGGTATGCGGGACCGGGCAACATAGCCGGCCGGCCATGCCCTAGCCGTGGCTGGTCCCACACCTTGCAATCCCTAGTCTTTTATAATTATTATTTCCCTAAATTTATGAAACTCGGTTTGAGCAAAAATCATGATTTCGTCATAACTTCTCAAATTTTGCTCAAATCATGAAAACCAAAAGCCAACAGGTCACACGACCGGCTAGCCTCTCACGGAAATTTTAAATGTTAAAATACACTTATTTTAATATTTACAAAATATTGATCAATTGAGCATACATGCTCATTCCAACAAAAATCAAGAATTTCAGTCAAGATGAAACTCTTCTGAAAATTCACAACTTTGCTCGAACGCACATCAGAAAATACTGAAACTCTCAGTACGGAGACATTGGCACCACGGAAACACGTGCATGCCTTCATGACCGACCAGAGTCATCCTTAGGGATTGCACAAAGCCGGTCCCACACGTTTGCATAATTCTGACCTAATTTGCTCAATTGCTCGTATTGGGCCCAAACTATCTCCAATTAACCTGGGGATTGCTCAAACGACCAACAACTGGTCACGTGACCACCCAAAGACGGTCCCATGCTCTCTTGGTCGGTCCCCATCTTTCATACCTAGGTTTTATCACCTAATGCTGAACCCAACAATATTTCAATAAATGATGAAACCAACATTTAATCATCATTCTTTCACCAATCCTCAAACTAAGAACCCTGGTGCATGCTCACTCGAGCACCGGGCACCACATGGACGCCCATCATCCCATGTGGTCGGTCCCTCTATCACTCATGACCTATTTTCAGCGATTCATCAACTATGATCTGAAATTAGGGTTTTGAATATATGCTCCAAGAATCATCACTCTAAGCACGATTTAAACACTAATGAATTTATGATGGATTGAGCAACCAACATCTAAATTAATCATATAATATTTGGTAGCTTACTAATATTTTAATATTTTATTGGGTCACATCACCAATAAATGTTTCGTCGAATCGAGCAATACTTGCTCTCGTTGCTCAAATATTGATCCAAATATAAATATTTGGTAATTTATCGAAAATTGTCGAATTGAGCAATACTTGCTCAATTGCACGACAAATTATCAACATTCAGTAATTTGCCGAATTGAGCGATACTTGCTCAATTGTACGTCAAATCATCAACATTCATTATTTTGTCGAATTGAGCAATACTTGCTCAGTTGCTCGAATATTGATCCAACTATCAATATTCAGTAATTTATCGATATTTCGTCGAATCGAGCAATACTTGCTCGATTGCTCGAATAATCCACATATATTCGATAACTCATCAATATTCAACAACTCGTTGAATTTACAATATTTGCTCGGGCGAGCAACATTAACATTCATGAATCGTTGAGCATTTGTCAAACATGCTCGATTCAACAAACCTAGACTCATTGTCTAATCAGTCAACAACTGACAAACTAAATACACGTCTGTCATGCAGACTTCACGATTCATGAGACATCAATCACGTCAAATTGGGGGATAACAACTAGGGTTTTGGTCCTGCGGCCTACGAGACGTGGATTTCATCCATGACGAAAATGTGCGTAAGTTGTGTAAACGGTTGAAGGAGTTATCAAAGTAGTGGGTGCACGATCTGTCAAGTCTCCACACGACATGGAACTGACTTTACCACGATCTTCCACTTGCCCACTCTTCCACTCATGAAACCTTCACACTTACAAGGATCAAGGTGTTCACAACTCTGACAATATAAATAAGTCTCTGAATCCATGATTGAGGACAATGAATGATCACTAGCTATCATCAATCGTCCACACATAACTTATCGAGTAACTACTCTCAAGAATTCATCAATCTATCGGAACTTATTCGAACTCAACAGTTCACCAATTATTGTAGAAACCTTCAAAACATCCACAATCCTTGATCATCATTGATTCCACACAATTCTCGGCTTCCTCCTACGAGATCAACCCATCTCCCTCTTTGCGGCCGAATTGACTCTGGAACGGCCATTGACTTGGTTTAGGCCGGAGTCCTACAGATTGATCTCTAGAATCTAAGCACTCACTTTGCAGTGTATCTGTGTAAGGTTGGGCAGTTTGCTCGGTTCGAGGAGTCTCGACATGCTCGTCTCTTCATTTCCCCAAAAAACTAGCAAACCGTTTTTTCCCCATCCACAATCTCCATCAAATGAAGATGATTTCTTTGGTTCAGGAGGAGGTGGATTCGACGATGATTTCCCTGGCTTTTCCTTTGTCTTCATGGTTTTATAAAATGAATTTAATCGACGATGAAGTTTTTTTGAATCGACGATTAATCGTCTCAAACGAATAAGAGAAGAAGAAAAGAAAGAGGGGAGAAAAAAAGAATAGGAAAAAGAAGAATAAGAGAAGAAAAGAAATCTCGTCGGTGGTTTCTTTTGGTTTAATAATTTCAATTTTTTTATCGATTAATTAGTTGAGGGAAAGATAGAAAGGTAATAATGATTGAGGGTATTTTTGAACTTTTACCTAAATTAGGTCCCCATATCCACGTTTTTGGTTTTGATTATCATTTTAAGCCCCCAAAAACTTATCCCCTACAGCCCCAATAATAGGATTCTTATATATATGATCTTTTTTTTTTTTTTTTTTTTTTTTTTTTTGGGAACTTAACCATTGATCATTTTACAAACCATCAAATTTCAGCAATTAAAAGATACACATACTTAAAGTATGTCGTTATGAGTACTAGGTGTCGGCATTTAAAGAAGGGCCACATCGTAACCGCATCGCCCATCATATACTTCTGGTATCTTACCGTCGGTGGAAAATACCATTTCTCAGTTTTGTTTCGATTGTTTTTGATATTCTCTATCTAAGGTGAGGTGGCAAAAATTGAAATATATATTTTATTTTATTTTTGATAAAAGGAATATTTATAACACTAGATAAAAGATAATACATTGTTTTGTTTACAGATAACACTTAACCACCTTTCCATTCTAAATTTATCCCAGAATCTAGAGTCAATATGCACATTCGCATATTTGATAAGGAATTTAGCTAAATTGTCTGCTAGATTATTACAAGACCTCCGAATATAGACAAAGTATGAACTAGCTAGATAGTTTATGGAATTCTGAGCTTGAAGCAAAATAGCTTTCGAAATCCAATTAACAGCAAAATTGTTCTTCCTTAAACTATTGATGACATTCCGATTATCATTGAGGAAAATTAGACGTTCATTTCTCGCGGTCTTTGCCCATCTTGTTGCTGCTCTACATGCCCTGGACTCGGCTTCTTCTGCACTAGAACACCATCCTGTTCCACCTGAAAAATTGACAAGCAAACCATCACAATTCAACTCAACTAAACCATAGGAAAATTCCTTAGTTATAATATTAAACGCTGCATCAAAATATATGAAAGCAGCCTTTTCCAAATCATATATACTTTTATGAATACAAATAGGGTGAATTCCTTCACACTATTTAGGGGTTTGTTGTCTTTCTACAACCTGCATCTTTTTGCCCAGATATTGTGGACTGTCCTTTTTGATGAAGTCAATCAAATCATAAGGGTCAGGCCTAACATTGTCGAAAACCACTTTACATCTATATTTCCATATATACCGGAGAACATATGAATAATAATCTCTATTAATACTATCCTTAAGCCACATAATACACCAATTCTTGTAAGACATGTTAGAAGCATTATATAATGTAATGGAGATGGATAAACCCCTCCAAATAGCTTCAGTAAACACACATTTAGTGAATAAATGATCAATACTTTTACTAACCAAATTATTACACATAGGGCAGTGAGTGTCAATAGGAGTATGTCTACCCAGAATTTTCCTAACAGGAAGACAATCACTTAGGGTTTTCCATAAGATAATCTTGACTCTAGGCATAATGTTTAGTTTCCAAATACCTCTCCAATCAACAGGAGTGTTAACATGATTTCTATCACAGAGAAAATTATAGGCTGATTTTACAGAGACCGATCCATCCTTAGTACCGATCCATTTTATAGAATCTTTCTTATTAGAATCACTAACCATATCAAGCATTTTGATGTTATTGATAGTGTCATTATCGAACACACTATGAATCAAGTTGAAGTTCCAATTACCCTGACTATCTATTATATCAGCAACTTTTGAGACTAACTGAGTGCAATTACTATTTTTTGGTTTAGGACAAACACCTCCAGGCAACCATCTATCCTCCCAAACATTAATTTTTCTACCATTACCTATTAACCAACAATGGTTTTCTCTTATAATATCAAGTCCTCTACAAATACTATTCCAAACCCAAGACCTAACTGATTTCTTCTTATAATTAATGGGATCAGAGTTAGGAAAATATTTATGTTTTAAAATGATACACCATAGTTTATCTGGGTTTTCTATTAATCTCCACGCAAGCCTGATAAGTAAGTCCAAATTGAATTTATAAGGGTTCTTGATACCTAAACCCCCATTAGTTTTACTAGAACAGATAAAACGCCAGGCTTTAATGAATAAACCTCTATTACTTTTACTTTTTTCCCACCAAAATTCTCTTTGTAGAGCATCAATCTTATCTAGAGTTTTCTTAGGAAGAAGAAAACACATCATCTGATACATGGGTATAGCACTGGTTACATAACAAATCAGAGTAGTTCTACCGGCTTGCGATAACAATTTAGCCTTCCAGCCTTGAACTTTACTATAAACTCTATCTAGCAAATTCTGATAATTAAAACTCTTGGATCTATTGAAGAACTAGGGGGTCCCTAAGTAAGTATCATTTTTAGTTATTCTACCTACTCTAAGGATCCTAGCTAATAGCTTACAATGCTTTTTTTCTACTTTTTTACTAAAATAGACTCCATATTTTTGATAATTTATGACCTGACCCGAAGAATCACTAAAAAATTTAAGAATATCCAGCAAATTCCTAGCTTGGACTAAGTTGGCATCAGTGAATAAGATGGAGTCATCTGCAAAAAATAAATGGGAAATCGGAGGATTCTTTTTAGTTACTTTAACACCATAAATTTTACCACTAGACTCAGCATATAAGAGAAGTTGCGAAAGAGCTTCCATACATATAATGAAGATGTAAGGCGACATAGGGTCACCCCCCTTATTCCTCCGGAGGGGAAATTTTTTCACCGCGAACCATTAACTAGAACAGAGGCCGAGACTGTAGAAATACAACTATAAATAAGATCACAGAACTCATTGGAAAATCCTAATTTTTTAAAGACAAATATTACAAAATCCCATTCAAGCCTATCGAAGGCTTTGGATAGATCAAGTTTGAGAGCCATATGGCCAGTTTTCCTTTTACTTGTTTTCATAGTATGAAGGATTTCATGAGCAATGACTATATTGTCCGTAATTTGTCTATTAGGAATGAAGGCTGACTGGTTTTGAGAAATAATCTTTTCTAATAAAGGCTTAATTCTATTAGCAATGATTTTGGTTATAATCTTATAGAGGGCATTACTAAGACTAATTGGTCTAAAATCACACTACAAGAAAATGGGTATTTAGTGACAAATATTTTTGTCATGGAACTACCTTGTTTAGTCACCAAATTAAATTTGGAACAAAAAAAAAAATTGTCATCTAATCATCGTCGTGGAAACTTTATATGGCCACAGGAGATAAATTTGGCGACACCGAATTTTTTGTCGTTGTATATGTCTTTGAATGACTAGTATAAATTGTCTTCAAAGTTAAAAAATTATTGTCAAAAAGGTTTCTCTTTAAAACTACATTTGGCGAGAAAATATTTTTGTCATCATATATTTTAATGACAATTCATATTTATCTCAATAACATGTTACGGTGACCTTATGTTTTGTTTTAAACAATTTTTTTACCATCAAGTATTCTCATCTCCTCAAAGACTTTTGATGACCGTTTTTCTTGTCCTCGAAAACTCTTTTAAGACAAATATATTCGACAATTAAAAGCACGTTTTCTAAACAAAAAAGAAATTGTCTCCAAATAAATTTTATCGACTGATATATTTGGTTGAGAAAAATTCTTATGTAAACAATGAATTTGGTCTTAAAAAGAAAAATTTGGTGATAAACTACATTGTCTCAAATTAATATTTTTTAGAAACAAATATATTTGCAATTGAAAGTAATTTTTATAGACAATTCTTTTTGAGACCTAATAATTTCTTGTAGTGATAAGAAAAGTTGTCTTTCAATCTACTTTTTGGAGACAAATATATTTCGACGTTAAAATGTTATTACGATAACGAATTTTTTTTTCATAAAAACAACTTTTGTTGACAATAACTTCCGTATGCAATTATTTTTAATAACCTATATTTTGGCCTTTAGAAAAACCAAGGTAGACGAATTTTCTCGTCTCCAAATACCTTTCTTAAGTGACGAAAGACATTTGTATCTAATTTGTTCTTTCTGGAAACTAGCATATTAATTTTTACATTTATTAAATAAAATATTAAAATATCATTAGATAGAAAAACCATTTGAACATAATGTTAAACTAATAACTTGACACTGAATGCATTCACAGGTGCTAAAGTATTCAAGAGACAGTACTTGTACGATACTAAAAATACCTAGTACTTATATCAGTTTATTAACCTGGCGAGATTGGGGTATACTCAAACTAATTGGGGTATACCCAATTTTAAGTGGACATGTGACCTTACTAAGGGGAGGCCAAAACGTGGTAAACTTACTTAAATACCCCTACACTAATCAACCTAAAACTAAACTCTAAACTTAAAAACCAAAAACTGATTAACCAAAAACCTCTCCTCTTCTCTTTCATTCTTCTTCTCTAAACCCTCTCATCTTCTCTTTCATTCCAAAAACTTAAAATCAACCAAAATTTTGAATTTTGATTTTCTACCCAAAAAAATGGTTGATTCTAAACGATCCAAAGCAGCAAGAGAGATTCAATCTGGTAACATGAAAACCTCCAAATCGTAGGGAAAAGGTAAGGGAAAGGTTGGAACGAGTAAACCCAAGAATGCAATCCTTGAAGATGCCGAAAAGAAACCTCTAAAGGCGAAAAGAAGATTGTAAGTGATTTATAAACTCAAACCCATTATTGTTTTGTTGTATATGATTGTTAGATTAGGTTAGAAATCGAAAATTATGATTTTCGATTTGTTGGCCGGCAAGGTCGATACTTGAACAACATGCCGGCCATTGGTATTTTGAAAGAGCCGGCATGGTCTCAGGATGAATAACATGCCGACTTTTCATCAGAGCCATGGCGCCTGTTTGACAATAACCAGGGCCGGCAGGGTATATTAACCAACCATGCCGGGTTGTATTTGGTCGGCGTTGTTTTTGACTTGTACCATGCCGACGTTAGGCATCAGAAACCTTAATTTCCTAATTTATTAGTCGGCATCTTTCATAGATAGTACCATTCCTAAGCGTTTTATTAGTCGGCGGGGTAGTTGGTTAACAACATTCCGGCTTTAATGTAGTCGGCAAGTGTTTTACTTATCGGGCTTGCCGGCCAGGAGGTCAACGGTGTTGTGTTGTTTGTTTTCATATATCTTATTTGTGCATTGTTTAGGTTCCCGTGAGGAAACAAAAGAAGAACTACCTTGTCTTGTTAACAATGCGTAAGAGCTATTTGAATATTTGGACACAATTTATCCCAATTTAGAAGAACCTAAAGATGAAACCAAGAGAATTGCCCGTTTAGAAAGTTATGTTTGATGGGTAAGGAAAATCCAAGAATTTCTAAGGTTTTATGAACAGTCCTAGCAATCCCTCAACTATAAAGAATGCACATCATCGAGAGGAGGAAGAAGAGGAGGTTGATCCAAGAACTTTTTTTCGGGCATGTGACTTTTCCGGAGTGAACCCCTATTACAATGAGGATGGTGACTACATAGGCCCGGTGAAGGGGAAGGGAAAAGCAAAAGTCGATGCTTAGGTGAAAAAGCTAGTGATGGGGAGGAAGATAACAACAACAAGAAGGATCCATGAAATTCTTAAACTTTATTATGTTTCACTTGGTTTAGAAACTTAGATTGTGGTTTGAACTCTTTCATTATGTTTTGAACTCTTAGATTGTGGTCTGAGACTTGTTAAACTTATTTGAATTTTCAGTTTTAGTTGCTTTAGAAGTTATTCTTTTTTGTGCAGTTTTAGACAAAGTACTTTAGGCCGGCATGGTAGGAAGTCTACACCTTGCCGACCTGAATGTTAGTTGCACCTTTTAGGTACAAAGTACAACCCATTGAATGCTCAACGGCTAGAAATTTCAAAATCAAGATATTAGGTATGTTTTTATTATAAAAGCATTCCCAACTTCATCTTCAACCTTGCATAAAGAATGGAAGTTTCACCACCAAATATTTGTAGTCTTTGTACACTTAGTGGTCATTTTGCAAACGATTGTCCCTTTGAAGGAAGCAAATGCACTATTGAAGGTTGTAAGGGATTCTTATTTCTCATGAAAGCTGCAATAGGAGGTGTATATCGGCCGTATGCTTCGAAATGCACTTGTTGTGGGTTTTTCTATTGGATAGATGAGCGCGTAGCTCCGTATGAAGATGAAGTTGCTAAAATCAACCTTATACCATGCACGATCCATGTTGCATGACGGTAAGATGAAGCTAATTACCTCTCCTAAGAAATTGTGTACCGGTAAAAGATACTATGTATGTCCCAAATGTGTTAGGGTTAAGTTTTTAACGTTTTTATGCTTTAATTAAGGTTTGTATCCGATATATAGTCGGCATTGTCTTAAATTATAAGCTTGCCGGCTCCCACTTAGTCGGCATTATACTATATTAAAAGCTTTTCGACGGTTGTCCTGTCGGCATGGATATTATAATACACCTTACCGGCTTAATAGAAAATAACATTCATGAACAATTTGTGAGGGAGTTCTAAGCCGGCATGGTTCTGCTAAATAACAATACCGGCGCAATTAAAGCCGCGAACTTCTCAAAACCAGGACCGTGTCGGCTCAATAGTAAAAAACATCCAGAACAATTTTTTAAGGGAGTTCTTAGGCGGCATGGTAAATTTCATAAACATCGCCGTGAATAAAGAGCCGGGAGCTTGTCAAAAGCCGGACCTTGCCGGCCATATCAGCAGACTTTTCTGTCTTGTCATGCATTATGGCTGTAGATCAAAGAAATAATACCGTGCCGACCACAGGATAGCGGCAGCTTGTCAAAAGCCGACCTTGCCGCCCATATCAGGCAGCTTTTTCTGATCTTGTCATGCATTGCGGCCAAATCAAGAAATAATACCGTGCTTGACCACGGGATAGCCGGCATGTTTTGGTAATGAATATGATGCCGACCAAATGAGAATACACCCAAAAAAAACACATCTATTTCATTCATTCGTAGCACTCCAAAGTACATTACACAAAACACGCATGCGATTACAAAAGTACTCCAAAAAGTACGAATGTTTTGTCTAGTACTCCATTGTACACTACACAAAAAGTCGCTTTATTCCCTAATCATATTCACTCCTCACTCAAATCTATTGGAGGGAGTTCATTCAAATCTATTGAACCTCCTTTAGTCAAATCTATGGGACATTCCCGAGACTCATCTATAACATTCCAAAGGGCCATGTTGTCCTCATAAATTTTCATCCATTCCTTGCTCTTGTTGTTTGTGAACTTCTCCCACAAACTAAACCTACATAGAGGAGGTAATGGACATTCCTTATTGAGTTGTAGACCAATAAAATGATTTTTATCCACCAAAGCCATGACAATTCTTCTATGCTTGAGTTGCTCCACGCAAACCGCATGTTTCGGTGCAAATGCTATAGATAATCCCTCACTAAAAAAATGTACCACGCAATTCCAAGTATCTCGCCAATAGATGGCCACACTCCGGCATTCTCAACCAATGCTCCCATTTGATCGGTGCGTTTCCCTCCGGCCTTTAACACTAGTTAGCAAACCTTTGAAAGTTGCTTCTTTTTCCTCCATGGAACCTTCTAGAATCATTGAGATATGGAACTCCTTGTCGTGTTCTAGTCGAGCGGCCATCTTCTTTCTAATGTATTGGCATTGGGTGAGATTCTCTTCAACCGCTCCACTTAGGTGTCCCAATTGTTGCGAGATAACGTGAAACCCACAATTTCCATCTTTCGAACATCGTCGGTACCAATCACGAAATCTTGAATAATTGGAGGGAGTTGAGTACGATACTTTTGCAAAACCGGTTGTACTACCTTCTTTGGACGACTTTTTTCTTCGCCACATCTCCTTGGCTTGCTTGGCTCTCAAGAGGTAGAGTTCCATTTGTATTCAAGTTAGAGACGGTTGGTGTAGTTAAATCCTTCTTTGGCCGACCCCTTTTCTTTCCAACAAATTCCACGCTTGCTTGACTCTCAAGAGGTAGAGTGCCATTTGTATTCAAGTTAGAGACCGTTGGCGTAGTTGAATCCTTCCTTGGACGACCTCTTTTCTTTTTAGCGGGCTCCTCCTTGTATTGCGCCTCGGTATAAACATGTCTGGATGGATCGCACTTTGTACTCAAATGCTCTTTAATGTTTTCCCTTTTGGATTGATCACTATTTCTACTTAAAAACTCTTTGATTTGTTCTCCTTCGGATTGATCTTGATCGCAATTTGTACTCAAAAACTCTTTGATTTGTTCTCTTTCTTCCGCCCTCGTCTTTTTGGTAGTTGGTCTACCATTAGGATCTTGTTTCTCCTAGTCTTCAAGTTCTTCCATAAAAGGGTAAACAATCGGCATCAACTTGTGCTTCATAGTTTGTTTGTCCAACCTATTCAACTTGGGGTATTTTTCGAGGATTATTCTCCCAAGTTCCATGTCGCCAAACTCTTCACCGGATCTTCTCTTGGAGCCGGTTTGAAAGATAATTGCTTCCAATAGGGATCGATATCATCAAGAGGAATGGGAGTTTTATACCTACCAAGCATATGACGACATGGAAGTCCGATAGCCTTCATTATCCTACACTTACAAGGAGTGCTCGGTCGTCATACTTTTTATACTTTTTAAACAAAGCGAGATGTTTCATCATAAAACGTATTGCCCAATGCGATACGTTGCAATGTATACCAACAAGCATCCAATTATCCTCCTTAAACTCCCTCAACTTCCGGAAGCTACTTTCTTGGAATTGTTTTTTTATCTTGTTGATATCATTATTAGTGTATTCATGGATAGCATGTTGCACCGTCACAATCCCATTTTGACTCGTGAAAAGTAGACCTTTTAGTCTCCCATGCGCTTGCTCTACCATACTTGTGGATTCAAGTTTGAAATGTTTATAGTCGTAAGTATAAGCATACACAAACCTCTCTTTGTGTGGACTCAACCATTGTTTTTTGCAATATTCCACTACTTTGGGGTAATTAGTCCCCCAATCATCCTCGAAATCCTTCAAGTTTAACTCATATCTTCCCACACTCATCGACCAAACCACCTTATCCCACGCTTTCATGAATAACCCAAACTTAATCTCACCTTCTTTCCATTCTTCGTCTTCTTTCTCTTTCTCCTTCTCTCGCTCCTCTTTAGTTAGTTTGCTAAGACGTTCATCTTCCTCTTTTTCACGTTTAGTTCCTTTCTTTGATTTCGGTTTTTGGATATGACTTCTACAATTCTTTCTAAGATTGCATTGTATATGCCAAGTGCAAAGGAAATTTTGTGCATTGGGAAAGACTATCCTCACGGCGTTCATTATTGCTTGCTCATTGTCGGTGACTATAACCCCGGAGTTTCGTCTTCGTGGTAGAGAAGCTTCAAAGTTTCCAATGCCCAAATATAACTATCATCCTTCTCACGATCCATAAAACACCATGCCACCGTGAACGATTGCTTATCCGAGGTTTGTCCTACAATGTTCAACAAAGGCATGTTGTACCTATTCGTCTTATAAGTACAATCCATGAACAAAACTTGGTAAAAGCAACGCG
Organism: Papaver armeniacum; assembly: GCA_023531295.1. NCBI lineage: Eukaryota > Viridiplantae > Streptophyta > Magnoliopsida > Ranunculales > Papaveraceae > Papaver > Papaver armeniacum. The sequence goes on along the minus strand of JAJJWW010016934.1, from coordinate 409,888 downwards.
CCAATTGAATCATATCGGGATGTGCAAGAAAAATACGATCCACCTTCCCCTTCGATGACTCATGGTGTCTCACCGTGTAGTTGTGTTTGTGTATTAACCATTGTGATTCTTCCATCACCTTTCTTCCATCCCATTCAATTCTTTTAATAGTTGCCTTGGCCGCATAAATTGTAGACAATGAAGAGAGGTTATGCGGGTCGTCCCTCTTGAACTTACTTAGGAGCTTACTTGGTTTAATTCCCCAACTTGTTCTTACTTGTTCGAACTCGTGCGGTTTCAACTTGGCAACTTGACAATGCCCAACAAGAGTGTCCGGATCTTTATGGCTATGCCAACCAACATCAACTCTACTCATTCTCCACACGTTGTCGGTATCTTTGTTCCTCCCAAAAATAATCTTGAATGGGCATCCACACTTCTTTGACTTCGTCTTGTACACCCTAGTCGTCTTCTTATCATACACATAACCCTTCCTCTTGTGACTTTCCTCCGGCAAACCATAACACTCGCATACCATTTCAAACCGCGTATCTCTTTGTTGGGTGTTTTTCACTAGAACGCACATCTTCTCTTTGGCTTTCTCAACAATCCAATTGACCGCGTCGTCTTTTTTCCTTCCATTCCAAATCATTAGCATAATGTGAGGAAGTATCGGGACCCCTAATTTTCTGAGCTTGAGGCTGATCCTCCATAGGTACTAATGCCACAATCTACAAAACATCAAAAGTTTAGTTGATGTGTATTACCACGGTCGGCATGGTCGACATATAAAACAATGCCGCTAAAAAGACCTAAGGTAATAGAATATAAACATTGCCGACATGAAAAAGCCTTCTGCAAGGTATGAAAACATTACAATGCCGGCGACGCATTTTCAAGTAAGGGCTCCTGTGTTTCAAAAAATGAAAGTCGGCAAGGTTCAAATTTTCTACATTGCTTAGGCGCGTGGTACTTGCTCATGAAAAGTCAAGCACGTTGTTCAAAGTAGAACCACGCCGGCTTTTATGGCCGGCATGATCGACAAGCGTCGACCTTGCCGACCTCGCATGCCCAGAATCGAAAAAAAAACCAAAATCGATCATTTGCATGGAAAATCACAATCTTCACGGCGTAGGTTGTCTACCTGATTACTTGCAGCTCCATTCTCTTCTTCTTGGTCATTGGATTCTTCGTTTGGCTCAATACATTCATCACTTCCATACCCATCATGAGTTTGAGGAAAATAAAAGTGAGGGTCATGCATGTAATCCATTCGATCATGGTCTCGGTAGATCATCATACAAGTACTCATATGTAGGAGGAAAGTTAGAAGACTCCCCCACTTCAAAATCGGGATTAGAATCACTCATCTCACTCATATCACAAATTTCACAAAACCCTAACTTTCCCCCCCAAAATCTCCTCTACTCCTTCATACTAATTCTCTCTCTAAATGATTTCTAAAACTTAACTTATAACTAAATCAACTAACTAATCTAACTAATTTAACTAATCTAATCATTTTAGTTAAATTAGAGTTAATCATTGTGGGGGCATTTTAGCCATTTACAAAAATATAGGTTAAGGGGTGGCTTGGTTTTACTTCATAATGACCTGATTTTGTCTTATTGGGTATACCCCAATTAGTTTGGGTATACCCCAATCTCGCCAGGTTTATTAATGCAGCCAAACTAACATAAAAATGTGCGGCATCTTCATCTTCAAAGGTTGGAGCAACAGACGGATCAACAACTAATATTTGACTGAGCCGTTCTGCCTGAAACTTGTGTTGGCTTCTTTAATTTGATCCATTTGCTCTTTGACTTTGTATATCATGATTTTTTCTTCCCCTAAAACTGACAATCAATTCGTGGAATTCGTGTATATTATGGCTTCTTTAGTTTTCCTTTGACTTTGTATATCATGGTTTGAATTCGTGTTTTTTTGAGTTTAAAAAGCCTTGTTTTCCCTTGAGTTTTTAGATGTACGGTATGAACAATTCTGACGGTGATCTTTTTGGCCGTGTCTATTTAGGTGTCACTGCAACTCGGCGAATTCCTGAATTGGTTAGGCTTTCTCTTTACTGCAAAGCAAAGTTGCCATGGTAAGGCCACACACACTTTATACACACATCTTAATTTTAAAAAACTTCATAATTTAAAGTCTCTTGGCTTACTGTTATTTGAAGCATCCTTTTTGTTTATTTTAGTAACTTAAGATGGATAAATGTTGGGTAGAAGAGCGTGACGGATTGCGTGATAAGTATGTCTGGTGTTAAGTCTTTTATTCAGATGACAAAGGATTATCTCTTAATTAAGAATGAGGAATTATGCAGTTCCCATGTAAGAAGTGGGTAAACCTAAACCACCCTACTTCGATAGATTTAGTCGAACATCACCTGTTCAAAAATGGTATGGCAGGTAGTTATAAGAAATGGGTACTTCATGGACAATCCTACCCAAAACCAATCAATGGCTAGCCATGATAATGTCTTTAACGGTGATACACCTCATTTTAGAAGTGAAAATGAAGGTGTAATTCAGATGTTACATGACCAATCAAGCAAGGTGCGCGCCTTTTGATAGTCGATCAGAAATAGGTAGTTGCGAGGAAACTTTGGGTGAAGTGGATACAAAGTTTGCCGAACTATTAAGTTAGGTGAAGCTAAGCAAGCTGATTGTACATATTTCTAATGCATCTCATCAACTTTCCCTGTAGAGCTAATGCATCTCAAAGTGCTCAACTGTTGGAGCAACAAAAGTTTTGAGATGCAGCTTCAGTTGCTTAAAAATTCTTTTCCAAAAGATGATAAAATTCCAAATTCATATTATGAAGCTAAGAAAATGCTGCATGATCTGGGATTGGGTTATCTATCGATTCATGCATGTAAAAATGATTGTGCTCTATACTGGCAGGAACATACGGACAGGGGTGATTGTCCATTATGTAGTGAGCTTAGGTACAAATTCAATGATGGCAAGGGTAAGAAGATTCCACACAGTACTGCGCTATTTTCCTTTAAAACCAAGATTGCAGAGATTATTTGCTTCAAAACATACAGCTGCTGATATGAGATGGCACAAGGACAGACGTGTTAATACTGAAGGGGTTTTGTTATAGATGATGATGATGATGGTGGGGAGGAGGAAGAAGAAGAAACATTGTTCAACTATAACAATGATGTGGTAGATGAGCCTGTGGATATAGAATTAGTTCATTACTACTATTTTACTTGAAAGAATCTAAATATTCATTGCTATTTTACTTGAAACTAGATAGTAGATACTGTATCAAACCGTAAGTAATTCATGGCTTTGCATTATAATTAGTTTCATAAATTATTTTTACAATTTTATTTTCAAGTTTATGTGGTTTATAATAAATTCTTTGGAATTTATGTATATAGTTATGTTTCGGTCCCAAAATGTTTAAATGTTCATTTGTTTATATATCATTCTAGATAAATTCTTTAATATCTATATCTATGATCTGTGAAGGCGGAATTATTTATCGTCAATCTTTTCTTTTGATGCCTATAACTTTTATCGTTGTAAATTATTTCCACCGACAACTATTCTCTTTGTCTCTACCGTATAACTAATCATAACAACAACTCATTCTATCACGGCAAAACTTATATTATTTTCAGGGATTATTTTTTTTCGTGGCAGAAAAATCGCGTTAGCATTAATATTTTATTTTTCGTCTAAAGTTTATATTGTGGCAAAGTACTTTAGACGCAGAAACATTATGGGACGAAATCTCATCCCGTCACAATTAAATGTTTTTAACGACCGACGGATTTTGCCATCCTATATATATTTAATGAGAAAACAAAGTAGTGGTTATAAATTATATTTCTTGCGACGAGTATTTATCATAGTCAGTATAAGTAAAATTTATGACAGGTAAAATTCTCACCAAACAAATCATCGGCGACAAATGAAACTATGACAAGGTGTTGTTGTCATCCATACTTTTGACGACAATTGTAAAGACAAAATATTTTTTTTTGCCGTAGAAGGAACATTTGTACTAACAATTTTGCAATTCGTCACAAGTGAATATGTTTACTGACAAAAAAGCTTTTGATGGAAAAACAATTGTCACTAAATGCCCATTTTCTTGTAGTGTCACTAGGAGTTTTAGGTGTTTTAGTCTTCGGAACGAGGGAAATAAACGAATGATTGATTTTTTGATTAAATCTTTTTTCTCTAAACACTTTCTGAACCCAGAGAACTATGTCCTCTTTAAGAAGTTCCCGGTGTTGTTGATAATACCCAGGGGGAAAACCATCTGGCCCTGGCGCCCCCCCAAGCATTCATCATAAAAATGGCATCCTTAATTTCAGTCTCACTAAGTATTTCATTCAGTTTATTATTATCAGACAAACTTATGGATGGTTTTAATATTTCGTCAAAAACAGGGTCAGTGTCATTTCCATTAGAATTAGCAATGCTCTTAAAATTATTAGTTAACAACGAACTTAGTTGCTATTGACCTTCAATCCAGAGGCCAGAACTATCTCTCAGAGAATGAACCCTATTGTACCTATTTCTATCAGAGGCATACTGATGAAAAAACTTAGTGTTATTGTCATTTTCCTCAATCTATTTTTCTTTGACATGCTGACCCCAATACGCTTTTTCTATTTCATACCAGTTAGATAGGTCATTCTGTAACTGCTCAATCTTAATTTTTGTTTCTAAACTATAGGGTTTTCTATTTTCAGTTTCAATGTTCTCTAGTGTATTGGATATATTTCTAAATATATTTCCAAAATCGGCTTTATTCCAGGCTCTAAGATCACATTCTAATCTCTTAAGCATCCTAAATATATTATTGTCCTTATTCTTACTTGTTTGTATAGATTTTTCTATTAAATTACTATAATTCTTATGTTTCATCCAACATTTCATATACCTATACGGCTTCACACATTTATCACCAGCTGGGATAGTTTCCAGAAGAATTGGAGCATGGTCTGAGGCAACCCTAGTAAGATGTTTATTACAAGATTTTGTAAACATTTCTAGCCACTTATGATTAACCAAAACCCTATCTATTCTTTCCTGAATATGGTGTTTATCGGTTCTTTTATTAGTCCAAGTAAAGGGGAGGCCATTAAAATTAAGGTCTACTAATCCTAAAGTTTGGATACAATGGAAAATATAGGAAAAACTGCTAGTAGATGGATTATTTCCACCTTCTTTGTCATCTTTATGTAAAATGAAATTCATGTCACCTATAATAGCCAAAGGAGTATTTAAATCACTTATGCTTTTAATAAAATTCCATTGCTCATTCCTAAGGTTCACTACACCAAATTCCCGGATTAGTAACAGCAATTTGTAACGGCTTATGGGCCGTTACAAATTTCCCGTTACAAATGGCCGTTACAAAAATTTCGTAACGGCTAGAGCCGTTACTAATTTTTCAAAAATTCGTAATGAGAGACCAGCTGCCGTTACGAATTTTTTTATAGGCGTGCCAGTCACACGCTTGGTCACACTTGTGGCGTAACACTTGGAGTTTGTGCGTGTGCCATTCATATGCGTGATATTATGTTTCCGCCCTAGATGAGTTATACTAGGGATATTTCCTCCCATGAGTGTGCCATTCACATGCGCGAGTTTGAGAATATAACCCTAGTGAAATGAGATCGAGTTTCATTTCTTTGTACTCTTTTTTATCTCTTCTTCCTGTCTTCTCTTCTCTTCCTCCCAGCAGATGCAACCCTAGTGAAATCTCTTGAATGTGTTCAATCATCGAACCATAGTAAGTGTTTTCCAATCTTCAATCATCCAACCGTAATGAATTGATGAAACCCTTGTAAGTATTTTTTTAATCTGTTTTTCGAATTTTAGGGTTTCATTTGTTTTCAATTTTCAGGGGAGAGTGGTGGAGCTTTCATTTTTCTGCAAAATCTCGTCAGGAGAAAGCTAGGGTTTCAAAAATCAAATCAATCCTTAGCTTAGATTAGATTATCTCAAGATTTAGAATCGGCCATATGTAATGAGTTTGATTTAGGGTTCATCCTTGAATCGGTGAAGAAAACCATTATGAGTTTTTTCTTTAGGTGTTTTTGTGTTATAGATGAGAATCAAAATCATCATAGGAGAGGCATATTTTGTAATTATCCTTGTTCATCCAATACACAAATCCAATTAGGGTTTATATTTGATTTGATTGATTTTTTATGGGTTTTAATTTTCTGTTCATGTGCTTGTTTTTCTTTTGAAGAATTTCTCTGAAGGTATTTGAAGGAAGTAGAAGATTGGTGATGATAATGAGGTATACTATAATCTCATAGTTATCCCCTTTGTGATAAATTGCTTGATTTTCATCAATTTTAGATTGTAGGTATACTCTAATCTCATAATTTTAGGTTCGTATTGATTTGTTTTTAGGACAAGCTTGTTAGTATCATAGAAATTTATGAACCGTTCTTTGTTATTTTGACTTGTCTTCTTACTTCATTTGGCATCATGATTATACTCTCTTGGAATTGGAACCGTCAGGTCATTGGTTCTAAATCAACTGATTCTCACTCAACAAGTTGTGCCTAGCACATAAATCGACATTGTCTTCATTTCTTAATCTAGAGCCTAAGAAGCTAAGCTAAAGGCTACTTTCTCTCGCTTTGGGCTTCGTCAATTACTGCATAGTCTAACCTGTTGGACTTTCAAGGGGTTTGGGATTGGCTTAGAGAGACAGTTTAAAGGTGGACATCGTGCAACAGTCTAGGAGAATGATTCACACAATTATTACTTGTGTCATAGATCATATAGAGATTGAGCTCCTCTACTCCTTTTATGGTCAACCAAAAAACCTAAAATGCTGAAGGATTGCCTATTCATTGAGTAAATGGCTAAGGATGTGACTATTCCATAGATCGGGTCACCAATGTAACTATAGAGCCTTCACTAGCGCCCTCAATCCTAACTCAGTAGTTCTGCAGCTTCTCTCTGCCTTAAGATTTTCAGTGATCCAACCTTGTTTTTCTTTCATTTCTCTGTGTGATCTTCACAGTGTTCAAAAAGTGTGTCGGTGAGGGTTCTATAATGTAGTTTAATCTCTTAGATTTCTTGATTTGAGGACTGTGTGCCATCTACTGGATTTCATGCCGAGTATATTTCTTGCCATAGATGAACCTCGAACACCTAAGGGAGGCGAAGAGGCCATTATGTGGCCGTGGATCATCTTAGGCCAAGGAATATAGGCTTGGTATTTATTTATTTTTTCAAACGCACTTCGGCTACATTTTTTTGAATGCATTTCATTACTATCGGTCTTTTTCACAGCGAGAATATTCAGATTGATTCAAATTGATTCGAATAATTGATTCCGAAATGCTTCTCTTATTTGATCTCCACACCCAGAAGATTCAGTTCATTCGATTCCCAACTGAATGCACTCTTCGCCAATTCCTGCATAGTCTAATCGTTCTCGTTTGATTCCCTCAGGCCGCCATGATATTTATCCCAGGGACATGGATTATCAGCTGCGTTCTCAAGTCGACAACATGGTTTCTCTAAAAACTTTCATCCCTAAAGGAGCTGAAACTAGTAAATTTAATTGTTATGATGATTTTAATTGTGCTCTTGACAAAAATCCTGGTATGGGATATATGATCACGGGAAGAATAGAAACTCAGTGAAAATATGTATTTTTGGATAGTTTGTATTGTATTATTGCTTGACTGCAGTAATGGTAGCTGAAGGGTTAAGATGCTTTATTGGAGTATATGGGTGTGATTATATACAAAATTGAAAACAAGATAATACAAACAATTGCTGGGTCTTACATGCTCAGCGGCCTCAGCCTTTTATTTCGTCACAGATGGGCAGGTGCTCATTGATGAAAGCAATCACTATGTTATGTGTTGAGGGATCTCACATAGAATCGCTGAGTTTTGGAACTTCAAGCTGATAGAAACTTCTACTGCAGGGTTTTAAACTTCAAGCTGATAGAAACATCTGCTGCAGGGTTTTGGATGCTTTTTTGGAGCTTATGTGATATAAATACAAATTTGAAGCCAATGCAAACAGAGGACGTGGCGTCGGTACTTTTAAGTTCGCACTTGACGGACCGGAGGAGGAATTGAGGTGAAATAGCAAAACGCCGAATATCACCTTAGAAACTTAGACAGAAAAAACTAAGAGAGATGAGAGACCCATCGTCACGCCTCTTTACTCTTTACTCTCTATTTACTTGCTCTAGTTTAATCGAAATTTTATTGTTTACCAAAATGATGTCTCAAGTTTAATCAATTATTAGACGAAATGATGACTCCCATCTCGGGTACTAATTTACGATATAAATTTGATAATGCCATCTTCACTTTTCTGGTTGTACATTTAGTGTTCGATATCTTTGGATACTAAGCTCATTATTCTTTCCATGTGTTGTAGGATATATATGGCAGTTGACCAAGATAAGCCAAGTAGAAAGAAGGGCATAGGTGAAACTCGATCATAATTTGTACTGAACGTCGGTGAAGTCGGTGAAGTCGACAAGCCTCACAACCAAACCGAGAGATAACAACTTGTCGTGGTCAATATAAGGTTATCTAGCTACCAGTTAATCTTCCATCTGAATATGTACATTTACCCCTAAATTATAGAGCGTCCAAATAATCTTTCAGAAGCCTCTTCAAGCTTCCCCATTTAGCTCAATTCTGGCTCTTCAAAATGTTACGGTAACAATATTAAACTTTTACTCCATCCATGTTGATATAAGTTCATACGCAGAATGAGTGATATTCGATTGGTACCTATATGCAGTAATGACAAGGTCTGTCCCTTAAAGAGATATATCCTGTTATTCACACTGATTTTCTAACACTGTTGTAGAACTTGTTAGTATTTGTATTTGGTTCAATGAGTAGAGGCCACAAGGATAAACTGGTAGTAAAGGAGGCACCAAGAGCAGTGAGTATTAACTTTCTTGAAAATCAATCTTAAAAACTAGTGCAACATATACCGTAAGAGCTATGTAACATGTGGTTGTGTAAACACTTTTATTCATATTAGTAAACAACTATGGAGTATGAATTATGAAACTGAATTTGAATGCTAGTGAGCAAGCACGATGACAACTTGCCCAAAGATAGAATGAATGTAAAAAACTGTTTAGTTACTTGTCAGAATTTGATACTTAACAGAATTTTTTTTGGTACTTAGAATTGTATTCTTTCTTAATAGAACTGAATGAATGTTGATGTAAATTGATTGAAGCAATTATTGTTGAATGTGGATGGATTGAAAGGTTTGTACAGGTAGTATTTGGAATTCCGGTAGAAAATGTACTGCCGGTCTCCGGCAGAAAATGTACTGCCGGTCAATATTGCCCTGGTCAAAATTGATTTTGACCAATTTTGACCAGGTCAAGGTTGACCGGCAGTAATTTTTTTGCTGTTACAAAAAAGTTCGTAACGGCTCTGAAATACATTACAACAGCCTCGTTGCAAAAAAATTTGTAACGGCCCCGAGTGATTACCACGTGGAAAATTAAGAACGGCTCAAGCCACATTACGAGGGCCGTTACAAAAAAAATTCGTAACGGCCACAAAGCCGTTACAAAAAAAATGTAACACCCACTTTTGCAACAGGCGAGGGCCGTTACAACCCGTTTTTGTAACGGCCTAGTTCTGTTTCTAATCCCAGAATTTGGTGTAGTGGTTATTATCTAAAGCACCATATATGAAAGAGATAAGAACATCCATATTATCTTTAAAAACTTGAAAATGAAAGATATTGTTTCTAAAAGATATGAGTTTTGCAGAAACTCCCTGATTCGAAGCAATAGCAAATCCCCCCTATTTACCAATCGAGGGGATGATAAACCAATCTTTAACCTGCAGCTTGTTAAGAACTTTCTCTACTGTTTGCATGTTAACTTTTGTTTCTGATAGGAACAACATGTCTGGTTTGTGTGTTTTAATAGGTGTTTTAAATGATCTTGTTTCAAATTTGATCTAATCCCCTGAAGATTGCATGATAAAACCTTGAAGTCATCCCCATATTTCTTATCATCCATGACCATGTTAAAGAAAAGCAATTTTTGATAAAAAAAAAAGGTAATATGCTATTAAATGCACATTTCAAGAATAAGCATATATGATAAACAATATCTAAAATGGACTCTTTAAGGGAATCATCATTGTAAATATTATGCTTGAATAGTCTAAAGAAAAGTATAGCAATAAGACAGATTATATGAGATTTGATTTTCCATTCAAGAGAAAAATATTTTGGATCTAATTTGTAACAGAAATTGTAACTGGTTAAGAAGTTTTCACAGTTTACCTCATGAACAGTTGCTTGATGCACAGGGGTAGAATTATTAGGGCTAGTATCAGCTTTGGCCATCTCCGGAGATTTCTCATTCATCATTTCAGCTTCCCTTTCAGCTTCTTCTTCTATAATACTCCGGCAGAGAGCATTCTCCTCCTCATTAGTAATTATCTCAGCAGATTTTCGAGTTCCCCCAAAAATAAAGTTACTGTTATTTTTCTTGATAATGACCCAAGAATCCTCCTTCTTTCTATCCATTACAGAGTATTGACCTAGGAGCCTAAACCAGTCTTCTTGCTTTCTCTTTTGTTTGATTTCCTTCTGATTAGCTCCACTATTATCAGTAATAGGAGAATTTCCTTTAACTAATCTTCTTATTTCTGCATTCACCCTATCTTCAAAGTTACTGCTGCTTCCTTCATCAGTAGATTCTCCAGCCCCACATACAACTCTCCTTCTGTCACCAATAACACTTACTCCAGTCATCTCATCATTATTGAAGGTGAAACTGTAATGTTCATCTATTCTCCTTCTTTTTGTACCTCTACTTTGAGAATTTTCTCTATCAATTTCACTGTCAAATATTCTAATTCCAGCAGAAACAGATGTTAAGTTATCCATTCTAATATTGTTTTGAGTAGGCTGAACTGGCACATTTGTTTGCTCCTCTTCTTCATTATAAACAAACACTTTGGGACAATTTCTATTGTAGATTCCTCTTCTTGCTCTGCATTTTTCCTCGGAATGAACAACATCTACATGCCAACACCTAAAACAAGTACCATGTGGAATTTCCATAAAGAAAATTTTCACCTTGATTGTTTCTCTGTCATTTGAGTCAATAAGGATAACTTTAATTTGATAGATAAGAGCCTTTCCTTGTGAAATATCAGCAACAATATGAGCTTGAAATTCTCCTTGATCATTCAGAGGACTAATGAGAGTAAGCACTTTTCCCACTTTATCATCCACTTGTTTTGCCACAAATCCTTTTTCTACTAAATCTCCTCTTAAAGTGAATTTGACCCAATAATCTTGAGCTGTAAAGTCTACTTCTTCCACTCTAGCTTCATTGTTCCACATTCTCATAGAAAGAAGATAACCTTGGACTCTATTTGGTATTGAATAGATAGCAGCAGCAAAATCGGCAGCATTTGAGAACCTAATGATGAATATCTTGGGATCAGCTGTCTTCTTTACAATTATTCTGCCAGTTGGAGACCAAGACAAGTTAAGAGCATGTACTACTTCTCCAGTCTTAAGACCCCTAGGATCATCACTTTTCTTTATTTCCTTAAAATTTTTGACAATGACTCTAGGAAATTTTCTGTTTTCTATATCAATCGCAACATTTCTAAGAAACTCTACATATTTCTTAACCGAATTCGTAAGAGGCTAAGTATTATCCTCTAGAATATCAGTAAGGTGTGTAATGTAGTTCCTAGTTGGAACATCAGACATTTCTCCTGGTAGAAGAAAGAAAAGATAATGGTTTTTTGTGTGAAGTGTAAAAAGAGAAGCTGTGAACTTGGTAATTTGTTTCTTTTCTGTAAAGGTACACTGAAAGATGTGGCTTATGGAGTTTTTGAGACTATTAAGCATATGTTTTATGTATATATAGATGTATTCTCTGAGGTTATTTGACACTTGTATGCAATACATTTAAATTTAAATTTTATTGACACGTGTTAATATTACATCGCCAGATCTTCCTTTTGGCACGGATCGCGTGGATCCCGATGTTGATCCACGGGCAATTTTTAGTGGAAATCTCACATAAAACAAACCATTAGGGGTTAGCCCAGTTGGCCAGGAGCCTGACTCTCAAGTAGGAGATCAGTGGATTGAGTCTCCGCTCAAGAGTTTGGAGAACTCATGAAAACTCCTCTTTATGTAAATACTTATATGGGGTTATGGAGGGTTGGATATGACAGTGGGACCAATCTAACTGACTGGATTCGGGTAGGTGTATAAAAAAAGAAGAAAAAAAACTTGCATAAAGCATTGAATTTAGGAGCTGGGGCAGCGGTTCGTGTATTATTGAACAAGATGTCCAATAACTTTCGTTCCCAAATTTGGTCTCCCCCTTCAGTTTAATTAGCCATTAATGGTTTGCTTTTTTATTTTGTCGAACCAAATCACAAAGTAGCGCTTGAGAAGCGTTTTGAGGCGCAAAAAAGGGGCACGCACGCTTTTTAAAACACTGCCTCCAAATGCAAACATATGCTGTAACTGCAGATAATTCTCTTTTTACCCATTCCGGTAGTAAACGAGACTAAATGAATTTGCAATTAGAAAAAAAAATGATTAAAAAGAACAAGTAACTATTCCCACCCCAACCAACTGCCCAAATTGGGCACCACCTATGTACAATGTGCTTACCGTTCTTTAATGGACAAGCTCAAACACATTTTATCTCATACAGCATACAAAATGAGCATTTATGTCGACCTTCACTTCGAGTAACTTATAGTTGGGTTCATATCCAACAAATTATACTTCACCTCCCTCCATGCAAACCATACTACACCAAAACCATATAGGAAAACTCAAGACTCGCACCACAAATTCCAAATATATGGGATAATAATATATTACAGAACCAACATGAAGTCTCAATAAATTGTCTGAATCATTAGCATGAAATGACAAACACAATGCTTTAGTTTCGCATAATATGCACACTTGGGAGACTACTCCTACCTTAGATGATGTCATACCTTCTCTCTAATTTGATTGCTCCAAATGTCAGGATGGGTTCCTTTGGTGTCAGTCGAAGTGGAACCAGAGTTGTGGCTTCGTTGCTGACTTAGCAGTGGTTCAAATGCTCTACCTCTAATAGCTACATAATCATCATCGCTTTCATAGTCGTCTGGATCCTTAGTAGAGACCATTGCTCGTAGAACTAGTGACAGTAGCAACGACAAGGCCTGAGGTATGGAAAAAGATTGATGCAAGTAAACTGTTAACATACACAATCCCTTTGAAGATAAATATAACTCATAAACATCGGTTTTACTCCAAGAAACCAAAAAGATCAATATAGTAAATTTATTGAACAAATTTACTAATTTATTCCTACTACATTATCATCTGCAGCCTAATCACACAGTCACTCCTATCCCTAAGCTTAAACTCCAATTGATCTATCGTAACTTGCCATGTTTTAGGTGTTTGGGGTATTCGGTAACAAAGCAACTGGAGAATCTTTGTGGCCAAAGATCAGAATGAAGAAGTGATATGGCTAATTGTCAAATGCAGATTCTTCTTTGAGCTATCTTTCTTTGATTCCCATGCAAATTTGTTGTTTAATACATTACCGCAAGTAAACCATAAAAATGGAAAGATACTATGGTGCTGTAGCCCAAGTTTATGTGGTGCTTGGATGACATCTACCCGATGATGTGATGTCTTATGAGTACTAAGTGCTCACATGTGTGAGCTTGATTGGCACGTTCATGTTGCTACTCTAACGTAGATATCTAAGTTCTCAATACTAAGAATAAATGGAAGAAGTACAAGAAAAGAATACCTGAGTTATAACCACAGCTACTCCAAGCCACTTGCATACACCGGTATTATCTTCAATAAACAATCGAAGACAATCAAGTTCTCCGGTCGAATCACGCGGAAGATCCTACACACGAAACACAACTCAGGTAAAAGACACTTATTCTACAAAAACATCTTTAAAGAAGGTAAGCATGCATAATAAAGAAAATGAATCTACCTTATCCCATCGTTTATCAAGTACAAAAAAAGCCACCATAATTGCTTCTAGTAAAATGAGCACCGTATTGAGCAAGGAGTACTGAAGTCGTTATGAGGTTAAGGAGGGACATCTAAACACTTGGGATGATAACATATGCAGAACTCTCAATATTATAAAATAAGAAAGCTAATGCGGAAAGAGCTTCAAAATATGGAATTTGGTGCCTTCTTTTTGGATAACATCCAATGCAGCAACAGAATAGAAATCGCTAATTACATCCAACAGCTTGAAATCATATAGATATAATCTTGAACTTCTAAAATATCATTATCAAGTTTATACTTTTCCTGATCATAGTGACTTACGTCGAGATCCAAATAATCTTCATGAGTTTTCACTCATCGGAAGAACATCAATGGAGAAAAAAATAAAAAACTTATAAGAAGGATACAAAACATAAACAGCAGCCATTGACTGATTCCGCAGCAATGAGGCCAATGAAAGTAACTGAGCATAACAAAATCCCAATTCCCATAGTGGTGTAGATGAACCTGTGACAACAACAGTCTTATATCAATACAAACCCTGACTAGATTATAACTGGAGTAACTTGCACTTGATTCAACTGAGAGATTTCCACAGTATATTTCTGCACTCATACTTATTGAATATACCTGAAAACCAACACGTCAAATCCTGACAAACATAACAACTAGTGTAGCTTGCAGTTGATTCAATTAAGAGATTTCCACATTACATATCTCTGTGCTTATATGTGTTTCTAAAGCAACATACCTCAAAAGCAACATGGCAATTCACCTAAAGTGCACCATTGCTGAATTTATTAAGAACAAACCGTACCAGTAATCTAACATATGGTGCTTTTCAAACGAAGCATCCAAATTCATATCCACATAAAACAAGCACATCACAAGTTTAAGCCCCCAGAATCCGAGTTACGAATTGGGGCATATCTAACCACAACTAAAAACAGAATTATAATGATAAAACCCTAATAACTAAAATTGACTCCTGCTTCAAAAAAAAAAAAAAAAAAAAAAAAAACTAAAATTGACTAACCATGCCATATGAATCTTCTTGAATCCAATTGAAACATCACCATCAAACCCAGAAACAATACCAGCTCCAAAATCTAAATTCAAATTGTTATCAATAAATTGAGCCCTGATAATATCTACATTCTCAGAATTCACCGAAAATAACGATGATGATGATGATTGAGGAGAGGGAGCTAAAGGTGGTGGTGTTGGTTTAATATCATGAGTATGTTGATTCCATCGATTTAACATCCATACAGAATATAATACAATTGATACTCCAAGAAACGTTTGAAAGAAATTCAAGATTTTTAGATGAAATGCTAAGTAACCTCTACAGAAATAATTATTACTACTAGCCATAAATTCAAGACTCGGAGATCAGATTGGAAACCTAATTTTCTCTCTCTCATCTATAATTGGAAAAATGATGACAGAAAGGCTTTTATATCTGGCGAGATTGGGGTATAATCAAACTAATGGGTAAGTTACAAAACTACAAAACTACCTTTACCCATTAATAATTTTAATTACCCTAAATCAGTTTTTATTCTCTTCATTTCATCTTCTTCTCTTCTTCTTCATCTTCATCTTCATCTTCCATCAACCAAAGCCATATAAAAATCTTCAACTTTGATTTTCCAAAAAAATTGTTGACTCTACCAAATAAAAAGAAGACTATAAATGATGTTTAAACTCAAACCCATCATTGTGTTGTGTGATTTGATTGTTATATTAGGTTAGAAATCGAAAATTATGATTTCGTGTTTTTGGTCAGCAAGGTCGTAACATGCATATCTTGCCGACTTTTCATAACAACCATGGCGGCGTAAATTTTTCAACAAAATTTAAGTAGGTATTTTTTGAATACCTTGCTTAGGCCAAATACAAATTTTAAGGGTATTTTTGAATACCTCGCCGGCCAAAAAACAAATTTAAGGGTATTTTTGAATACCTTGCCTACCAATAATTTTTTTATGTCATCTCCTATATTTCAAAAAACAAAAGTCGGCAAGGTCGACGATGAAGATCATGCTCACCACTTTTGGCTGGCGAGAATCGACGATGAAGATCTTCTTAGCCACTTTTGGCCTAAGATGATCTTCATTAGTCGACCTTTGCCGACTTTTCATACTTTCGAACTCGAAAGTGTTGATTTATTCTTTGATTTTGAGTATGATTTCATATAACAGATTTGCAATCCCCTTTTTAGAAGTATTTCGGTTGTGTGCTTCATTTTCGTTGCAAGAGATATTCTCAAAAAAAAAAAAATCATCAAAAATCATCCCACAATAGTTCAATCAAAAACAAAATTTCATAACTTAAAATTCATAAGTTTTAATCTATTCAATCAATTTAAACTTAATTAATTAATTTAATCAAAATTTTAGTGTTAATTAAACGAGGGCAATTTTGCCATTTTGAAAATACAAGATTAAGGGGTGGTTTGGTTTTACTTCAAAATGACCCTATTTTGTCTTATTGGGTATACCCCAATTAGTTTGGGTATACCCGAATCTCGCCAGGTTTTATATGACCCAAGTTTATGAAGTCTTCGTTTTTTCTCATTTCGCTCTTTTCAAAATTTTTTTTATCTTTTTGCATACATTATATTCACTAGCTATTGGGCCCGTGCGTTGCACGGGCCTAGTTGTTTTGCAGAGAAAATATGAAAAATCGGGCACCTAGCTCAGCTGGTCATCCTTGTTCCCCAAAATTTCATGCGTTCCAGGAGGTCCCAGGTTCGAGCCCCCAATGGCGTAATATTGCAAAAATTAACATGGAAGGTAGAGTTAGTTTGCCCCCATCGTGACACAATCTCAGGCCCCCATCCGCTTCGGCTTCCTTGCTAGGTTACCCATGAGGCTCGCTGGTAGGCTAGCACAGCAACCTGTTCAATTAATGTAGTAGTATTTTGTTGGAGCTTAGCTTGTTAGGCTTCCAACTAGTTCATGTAATACTCTTTATCCAATAATAATAAATAAATAAATAAAAATATAGGCAATAAAAATAATAAATACTTAAAAATAATAATATTAAAAGTAGTTAATTAAAAATAAATATTTATTAGAATAAATAAAGATGCCGTGTTACATGTTAATTTCTGGTCGGCAACCTAGCAACAAGTTGGGCTCCAACGCATTTTTGAATAGCAATACCTAATCGATGAAAACAGGGAATAATAAAATCAATTTGAAATAATCAAACCTTAATAATAAAAAAATATCTTCAACCCTCGTTGTCTTTTTTTTTTTATACGAAAAAAGAGAGAACGGCCATTAGCAAGAAAGCCTACCCTCGGTTACATCCGTTGTGATACCTGTGCTAACTCTAGCAACAGGATCATCTCTCAAAATAGAATTAATGTTTTTACATAAGTTCAGATCAAACTGATTCTGAGGAATTTGTAAAACATGCATGATAGTAGATAAATTTTCTCCTCTCCATATAGAGTCAGTGAAGAAAGGAGACTGTCGGCGGATTGGCTAAGTTAATAGCCGCATAGTTTTGTTGAGTAGTGATTCTAGTGAGCTTCCCTAGAACAAAAGTAATTGGTTGGCTTTTGGTATTCTTTGCTGGTTGATGAGTAGTTTGACCTCGTGAATCTTTGCTGAACTTCCCATTTGTATTTTGCTTTGATGGTTTGACGAGTGTCTTCGGACTCAGCAGCAAAAAAGTGATGTTGGCATGCCGCATTGTTTTTCCCCATGAGAGTGCTAGTTCGGCTCCTCTGCTTGATCGTTCGCTCACGATTCCAGGTTGTGAAGTCCTTGTAGTTTATGGTTCCCAGACATTTACCCGAGAAGGTCATAGCAACAAGAGAATAGTTAGTAAAAGAATGTGTTTCACTATTAGCCCGGTATTGATCACCAGGATCAATATGCATGCTAATAGTGATTCCAAATTTATCGATAACAGGTTTGTGTTGATTATGATTCTCTTGAGAGTTATTGGTATTGGTGAACTGTAATAGAGATTATTCATGATATGCTCGGGTTTATGGTGAATCCCGAATGATTGCATAGATGTTGAGTAATCTCCTGAGCAAATGGCATTGGCTGATGGGGTAATCTTTCTCAAGACCCAATCACATCTTGCTTTCCGGATGAACCAAAGATATCGTTGCATATGTGTCATTCCAAATTAGTGTTATTGTTGTCCATTCTAACCCAGTGTTTAGCCACCATGGAAGGAGTGGAAGGTGGTGAATAGATTATGGTGTTCTCCAAATAGCCTTTTCCAAACTTCAGAGGCAGCAGGGCATGATATTAATACATGTTGTATCTTCTTCTCCATTCTTGCAAAAAGAGCATATTGGATCAATGTAATTCAGGATGCTAGCTGTTTTGGCATTAGTGGGCAGAATACTGTGAGCATATTTCCGGATGAATAGATGGATTGCTTTGATTGGTATCAAGACTCCAGATTTTACTCCGGGGGCTATTTGAATATCCATAGCATATTTCTCTTGTATCCGCTTATCATATAAGGACTTGACAGAAAATTTTTTGTTGGTGGTGAGAGACCATTCGACTTGATCCTGCTCAATATGGTTATGTGGGGTTTGAAGGATGAGGGCTTGAGTTTCAGGTGTGAACCATTGGTTTAGGATAGAGGTGTCCTAAACTCCATTGGTGTTGAAAAGTTGGTTTACATTGTTGAGGTTGTTAGGGCAAAGGGCAGGTTTTATGAGTCTTCCCGAGAAATTGTGAATCCATCTGTCCTTCCAAATATGAATTTTCAAACCATTGCCCACTTTCCAAATGTAGTACTGTTGAAGCATTGCTATTCCTTCCAGTATTCCCTTCCATATCCAAGAGTCAGTGCTTTTTGGTTTGGTTTCTAATCTTAAGACTTCAGTGTTGGGATAATGGGAGGCCTTCATGGTCTTGCTCCATAAAGAATCTGTTCGAGACTAGTCTCCAAGCAATCTTAGTAAGCATGGCCATATTGAAAATTTCCATATTCTTGAAACCCAAACCTCCCACTCTTTGGGTTTGTTAACAGATCCCAAGCAAAATAATAAACTCCTTTCGATTTATCCCGATCTTTATTCCAGAAGAAGTCCCTTTGGATTGCATTGATCTCCTTGCAAGTAGCCTTTGGGATTTTGAAGCGCTTCATCCGATATATGCTAGTTGTGGAGGTTAATGATCGTATCATTGTCATCTTCCCAAGCAGTTGAGAGATTTGTTTTCCATCCACCAATCTAAATTTAAGTTTGTCCACACATGGTTTGAAAGCTTGGATTTTACTCCTGGTAGTGAAGAGCGGAGATCCAAGATATCTCATCGGTTGTGTTTATCCGTTGAACCTTCATAGTATTACTTATATTGTCAGCAATATCTGGGGCTGTATTTTTGCTGAAGAAGATGCCAGATTTTGAGAAGTTTATTAGTTGGCCTGAGGACTTTCCAAACTCTTGGAAGATATGTATGAGATTATTGCATTCCTGTAGATTTGCTTTGCAGAAAATCATGCAGTCATCCGCAAAGAGAAGATGATTAATAGCTGGAGCATCCTTACAAATTTTGACTCCATTGATTTGTTGTTGGGACTCAGCGTGAGTCAGATACCTGGAGAGAGCTTCCATGCAGAAGAGAAATAAATATGGGGATAGAGGGTCTCCTTGCCGTAGGCCTCTAGAGGGTTTGAAGAATTTTCCTGGTGATCCATTGACTAGAACTTCCATGCTTGTGGTGGAGATGCATTGATGGATTAGATTACACCAATGAGAACTGAATCCCATTTGGGATAAAACTCTTAGTAAAAATTCCCAGCTAACTCTGTCAAAGGCTTTTGCCATATCTATCTTTATGCCCATTATTCCATTGTTTCCTTTCTTCCCTCTTCTGGTATTCATATGGTGAATTATTTCATGGGCTATAGCTATATTATCGTAGATTTGTCTTCCAGGGGATAAAGGCCGATTGAAAAGGGGATATGAGCTTGGGAAGAAGGGGTTTTAGTCTCTCGGGCAATAAGTTTAGAAATGATTTTGTAGGTTGTATTGCGAGGGAGATGGGTCTCAATTGAGCCGGTGTGGTAGGTTTTTCAGTCTTGGGAATGAGGGATATGAAGGTTGAGTTCATCTCCTTGAGTAGATGTCCAGTTGTGAAGAAGTTCTGGACCATGTGAATAATATCTTCCCCAACAATGTTCCAGTTGGCTTGGAAGAAGTTTGGGGGGAATCCATTGGGGCCTGGGGCTTTATCTCCATCCATACTGAAGAGAACGTTCTTGATTTCCAACGGTTCAGGGGTTCTCGATAAGAGTATGATTTTCCCGGGCGTAATGGTGGTGGGAATGAGTTGAAGGATGGACGGATTAATGTGAATGGGTTCAGCAGTAGCCATATCTGAAAAGTGATTGGTGAAAATGTTTGTAATCTCTGCATTGTCTTGTATCCAAGAGCCATCCCCCTTTTGTATGGAATCTATCTTATTTCTTCAGTATCTTTTCTTAGCAGCAATGTGGAAGTATCCTGTATTTCTATCTCCCAGTCTGATGTGTTGATCTCTGCTTTTAGTCTTCCAAAGGCTTCTTGAACATGTTGCCAATGTTCAACCCTCTCGTCTTGCCGCTTTGAGCTCAAGACTTATTTGGTTTAAACTGGTTTTTAGTTAACCAATCCGTATAATTTATGCTTTTTTCTAGATTAGTCTTAATGTTGCCATAAACATCTTTATTCCATTTCTTCAACCCGACTTTTATGTCCCTTAACTTCCTTGCTATTTTTATGGCTAAGGAGCCTTTATGAGTTGTTTTCCAGTGAGTCACTATAATGGTTTTACAATCTTCATGATTGAGCCATGGACCAAAAAATCAAGGAGATTTGGCCATGTCTCCAATTGGGATTGGTATTGAGGATGATTGGGTTGTGATCGAGCCCATGGTCAGTAAGGTTGGAGATGGTGGTATTGGGTTGATTGTCTAGCCAAGCTTCATTTGCTAGACCTCTGTCCAATCTTTGTTCTGTGAGTTGATGACCAGTTCTTTTGTTTGTCCAGGTAAAGGGACATTCAGTGTAGCTCAGGTCAGAGAGGTTTACTTCTTCAATCTTGCTCAGGAAAATATCAGCTTCAGTTTGATTAATTGGATGTTGACTATATTTCTCATGTTCATGCAGAACAAAGTTACAATCCCCCATGATCAACCAAGGTAAAGTGTTAGCAAAAGATAAGTATTTTCAATCATTTTCCAGAATGCGTTTATCATTAGTAGTAAAAGGACTGCCATAATAACCAAGTAAAAAGCCAAGGATCTCCATGTTGAGGTTTAATGATTGCATTAATGTGATAATCGGAGAAGTCTTCAATAGTGACATCTAGGTTGGTCTTCCAAGCCAAAACAAGTCCCCCAAATAGTCTTGGCTTTGCCTTTTGGTTCAACAAACCAAAAGTTAGTGACTCCTATGTTTCCAAGGATTTTCTTTAGATTTCTAGATTGTTGTTTGGTCTCAGATAGAAAGAGGATCTCAGGATTATGTTTATTTAGCATGCTGTTTAGATGCCTAATAGTGTCAGCTTGTCCTAATCCTTGGCAGTTCCATGCTATAATTGAGTAGAATTGCCAGAAATATGATATAATAGGGTAAGTGAAAATGATGATTGTGTATCCTAAATTTAAGGATGTTAATCTAGCTTTGTTGTTCTCTAAAGTTTTGAATTCAATCCTCATACTTATGGTGACATGAATATGGAATTTAACATCAAGCTTTGAATGTATTACCTGGTTGATTTCGTTTGTGTTTGCTCCCTCCAGATTACTAGTAGTGTTGTCTGTCATTTGCTCTTCATCCAGTGGAGAGTGTTGGGTATTGCTCCTCTTAGCAGAGTGGTGCTCATTCCATTTCATCTCCTGGTATCCTGGCTGGCTAGATAGACTGAAAATTTTCCGTTTTGGATCAACCAGCTGGGGATGATGATCAGCATCGACGGCTTTTAGGTTCCTCTCGCTTCTTCTCCTTTCCCATAAGAGTTTTTTCTGTTTGTTATGAGCTTCCTTCATCTGAGATTGAATGTCAGCTAGTGAGGTATGGTTTTGAGGTTCAGTATCAACTAATTGGTATTGGATCTTGTTATCAATTCTTGGGAAAATGACTCATGGGATCTAATGTTTCCTCTAGTTCCTGAGTGGTTGACATTGGTTTGTAGCTCTTTCTAGCAGCATCTTTAATGTTTTTCTTTCTACCTTGAGAAGTTTTGCTTCTGTGGTTTTCTAGAAGTTTCTTGTGTTTTTTCTGGCAGGCTATGGCTTCAGGATTGGTATTTGGGATGTTTCCTGTGATAGGTTTAACTAACCCAGCTTGGAAAGTCAGGTATTGGGGTGGACCATCCAATTCTTCACAATGGTTTCGAAGAAGAGTCTGCTGCTGCGCTTCTCTCAACTTAAAAGCAAAAACTTCTTCTCCTGATTTATCCGAGTAATGTAGTATGGTGTGTGGTTTTTTGGGGGTTGCGGAAGGAGTGAGACTTTTGTTGGACGGAGTGGGAGTGGTGGTATGAGAAGAGAGGGAGTTCCCAGAAATAGGATTATACTCATTAGTTGAAGTTGGCTGCGATTTTCTTTTTTCTTCAGTGCACATTGGACCAGGATGATCAAGGATTCTGCAAATTTTACAGAACGCAATACCATTCAAAGCATAAGCTAATTCAAGCCAGTGAGAAGTATTTTCATCTTCATGAGCATCAATACCATATTTGAGAGCTTTCGTAACATCTATAGTAATTTGAACTTCCAGATTTTTCTCATCATCATCTCTTCCATACGCTTTCTTAGATCCTTGATAGATTCCTCGCCGGTCCAATCGGGTTTCTTATGTCGTGAACGATGTGGGTTGGGATTCTTTTGACTAGAACCCGGATGCGGACTTTGTAGAAGTTTGCTTCATCAATAAACTCGGTCCCGCTTTGCGGTACCTCGCTTAGGACGATGAGCTTATCGAAAATTCCTCTTGTACCCCCTTTCCGAAAACCTTATAATCTTCACTGCTAGTTAACCTGATTTGATAGTAGTTTCTTCTTTTTTTCCATAGAGAAATTTCAGCATTTCTCTGTAATTCCCAGTTGTTGTTGATGAATCTTGATATTTCTCTTGTTTCATAAGATACTTTGCTGCACAATCTCCCGATGTAGACCCATTGCCAATCTATCTTCTTCTTTGGTAGGATGTTGGCTTTATTGACAAACACTTTTGGGAATAAGTCTTCTGGTATGTTTAAAGATGAGTTCATTTGTTTTACAAGGTTTCCAATACTATCAGAGGTTTTAGTTCCTGAGGAAGAGGCCATGAGATTGTAAAGACTGGGTTTGTTATGGGGTTGTTTGTAGAAAAGGCTGATATAGAGTGTGGTTTTGGATTTTGGTTGTGATTGAAAGCTATTTGGGTCAGCTTTAATTTGAATTTTGAAATGAAATTTGACATTTTGTAGATAGTACACTTTGTTTTTTTGTTTCAGTTGGTTGTAATGAAGAAAGGTGAGCCCAGTAAAGTCTGTGTTATAAGATAGCAACCATGCATCAATCCAGAGTTGACCGCTAAGAGGAACCCACCCATTGTTGTTGAGGTTGATGTTGCTCTGAACTACTAGCAATCTTAGGGAGCATAACCTGTAGGAAAGTACTACACCAAAACCAATTCCGTGATGCAAGTAGTAAATGACAATGTAAAAAGTAAATTGGACAGCCTTGATATCTAGTTTCTGATAGGCTTGAGCATTGGTCAAATTTTTAACTTTGCAGGTCGTGGTTGTAGTGGAGGTGTACTCTAAAACGGGATAGTGACCTATGCTTTGTGTCAGGCTAGTAATCCATTTTGTTTGTTTTATATTTGGGTGTTTGATTTTGTGTGTGAGATGTGTGGTGTGCATCTTATGACAAATCAACCTAGTGGATTTACTGAAGGAAATGGTATAAGAGCTGTGATTTAAGATTCTTATATTTTTGAATTGCAGAGTAATAATAACAAAAGAGGAGAGGGTTTCGCATCCTACCTGGATTGGACCAATTGTTTTACCATACCTGATACATGGGCCTGAGTAATTGCAAGCTCCTTGCTTCAACCTGTTGGGCACCATTCGGTGCAGATGTAGGGTCGGTATTTGCGGGTCGGTAAGCGGTTCCTCCTCCAGGAGATGGGTAAACCGGACCGAAAGACCAAATTCCAAGTTGTTGCCAAGTGTCTGATGCCGCCCTTGCATTACCAGTAGATTGGGCTTGCGTTCTATAGGTCTCTGCCTGGGATGACTAGGTAAGGAGTTCTTCGAGATATCCACAAACTGATTTCTAGGAGAGAAGTTGGACGGTTGAGATGTGTTAACCTTTGATCTTCTCATTTCTAGAGCTTTAACGGAGAGGAGCAGTTCTGTCTTCTTATTTAGCAACTCTGTAGCTTCCCCTTCCCAAAAGCTATTTTTACTGAACAATTTCCTAAGACTACGGCTATGTCGAAGCGAGAACAAGCTTACATGGAATATGTGAGTCAGGATGATCAGCCTGCGGTATCTACAAATCGAGGTGTCAGTGAAGAGCCCTGCTATAAGAAGCCCCGGTTTGAAGTGCATGCAAACCAGGTAAAAATTATTAAGAATTTTGTGATAGGTGTTGGATTCTGGAAGTTGATATAAGAGATTGCGACTTGTTTTAGTAGGATTGTTAGATACCAAGATGGCATTGATTTGAAATTCTCTAACAATATGAATTTCCAGGTAATGGAAATAAATCGTGGTGGAGAAGCTCTTCCTGGCATGCATGGGGAATCTGGTGAAGGGTATGTCAAGCCAGTAATACCAACAGCACAGGACAAGCCAGCAATACCAACCCTGCATGACCTCTCCAAGGCTAAGGTATTTAGTTCTCAACTGCCTCAACTGCAGGCTGCTAAAGAGGGTTGGGTGGTGTATGCCGTTCACCCTGACAAGGGGCAGTTTATTGTTAGGGAGGGTGTTGTTCTTGTTGGAGAGGATCAGGTTGTGGGTGGGGTGCTAATCAAGGATTCTATTCTCGCGCCTGTTCTCGCCGTTGTTAAGAGTAGAATTAGAGAGAATGATCGAATTGGTTATCCCAGTGACGCTGTAGTCTTCCCCAATTGTCTTCTGTTGGCTCCAGAGATGCAGCAATTTGCCGAGGCTGCGTATGATCTTTCCCTCTTTGGTCCTGGTGAGGTGACTGCTTCCAATGATGTGCCAGATGATGTTGTTTTGCCAGTTTCTACACCTAGAGGTAATTTTTCTGTGTCTAGGCTGAAAGCTGATCCATAATTGGGTGGGATTGGCAATGCTAGTGTGGGTAATCTTGCAGTTCCAGTTTAAGCAGGTGAATTTGTAGATAATGCTTTTTGGGTTTTTATATTTTGTATAATTTGGGGAGCAAACGGAATTAGAATTTTTGTGGTTGCTTGTATATGGTATGAAATTGTCAGTAATTTTGATCTTTGTTATGTGTCTAATGATGGTGTGAATGAAGATGATGTTTATCTTGGTTGTTATGTAGCTAAGGGTAGTTTGGCTTACTTTTGTATGAATGATTGAGTGGTCTGATCGTTTGATTTTGGGTCTACTATTGGAGACCTGAGAAAGACAGGTCTCAGGGGGGGTTCTGATGAGGTTGTATATATAATGGAGAGTTATCTTCTTGATGATTATGATTGTTCCTAGGTAGACAAAGTGGTTTTTCCACCTGGTAGTATGTTTGTGATTTGTGATAATGCAATAGAATTGAATATGACTAGAAAGGTGAAATAGGAAGCATAGATATTTCTCACCATAACCATAGAGAGGTAGAAGACTACCAGGGATAACAACATACATTTTCCAGGCAGCATAGGGCTTATCAGGTGCAACTGAACAAAACCTCAAGAACTCTAAATTTCTCCATCTCCACTGATTACCAGAGAAACCCTGACATTTGAATCTCAGGGAAATCACAGAAAAAGTATTTGTGAGTTCAGGGCTGGAGAATTGAACTGTCAGGGCATGAGTAGCAAAAGGCATTGAAGTTAGTTCAGAATGAGACAGAAGAAAAGAGTTTGCATTTGAGAGGGGAGAATTTGGGTTTGTTTTGTTTCTTTGAGTTTTTGAGCTACTAGATCTTCTTGAACTTCCAGAGATTAGGCTGAAATGATTGTGTGAGTTGAGAGATTTGTGAGGTTTAAGTGATTTTTGAGAGATATGTGATTTGTGTGATTTGTGTGATTTCGATAAATCAAAATCATAAATTTCCTTATTGAAAGTGAGATTGCTGCTCGAGTTGTGATGATTGAGATGATTGCAGTTGTATTGACATGGTAGAGTGACTAATTTGTGCTTCATTGAAATTCCGGTTAGAACATCCGGTTACTTTCCGGCCAAAAGTGACCGTTATAGTACCGTTGGAGGGAAAAAACAGGCGAGAAACGGGAGAGAGTTAAG
The DNA here is from genome assembly GCA_023531295.1 of Papaver armeniacum. Lineage (NCBI taxonomy): Eukaryota > Viridiplantae > Streptophyta > Magnoliopsida > Ranunculales > Papaveraceae > Papaver > Papaver armeniacum. The sequence continues at coordinate 383,431 of JAJJWW010016934.1, read as the reverse complement.
TCGCCGGCATGAATTCAGGAGAGAGAGAGAGAGAGAGAGAGAGAGAGAGCAGAGAGAGGAGAGTACATTTTCAACCCTCGTTGTCGGCTAACACAACTACCATTTTGTTGTATTTCCTTTTAATTTTCCGTGGTTTTCGTAATAATTTCCTCAACAGAAACTGATAGTATGATTTTCTTGCCTCTACAACGGGTTATTTTATTCTTTTTTTAGTATGTTTTGGAGACGACTGTCTCGATAAAAGACATGGAATTTCATTTTAATATGAAGTGAGATGTCTTGAGAACACCCCGCTTCATGTATAAATCCTGTGGCACTTCGTGTTGCTTTACTATCGAACTCGCCATAACCAACAATTTCATTTGGCAAGTACAGAACGCCTGATGGCTGATGCTGTCCTGCAAATAGGTCAGTCTGTGACCTGATTAAACTCAAAGTTAGAAATCCAAATTACCGACTACCTGGTATACTTGAGAAATAATGAATAACACATGCATTTCTATACAGCAAGTAATACAAAGTGAATGTCGTAAAGAATCAACAGATGATAAGAGAGGCCAGCAAACAAAAAAACTGTTAATAAGTGGTCTACCTTTGTGAACCTCATCAATAAAAAGTATTACATTTCTTAACTTCACCGATCACCAATTTTCCATGATAAGCTGTTAGGGTCAAGCGGTGCCATATAACTCGAAAGAACCTGCATTATGTTGCTGTAGTTGCAGGATTTCCCACAACACACCCCATGTAATATTTCATAGATCTAAATCTATTTCATAATCAAAATAAAGATTAAAATGCTAAAATATAAATGAAGACACAAGATTTACGTGGTTCGATCAATGTGATCTACATCCACGGGGTTAGGATTCTTCACTATGATTATTGAAATTACATTTGGGTTACATTGGGAATCTCCATTAATGGATATTTTTAGAGCTCTAGATCTAGTTTTAAGGGAAGAAGATGATAAAGAAAAATAAAATCTCTCTCTAAAAATATCTCTCCCTAAAATAATATCTCTCTCTTACTAAATATGTTCCCTCTCTCTCTTACAAAATTGTCCCTCCTTTCTCTCTCTCCTGCTCTCCTCTTTATATAGATGTTCACATAGTGGATGACAGCTAAGCTGTCCTTTAATTTCCGATATGGCTTGCGGTAACCTCGCGAGCTTGTAAATGTTAATTTCGCAAATATCTTTAATTTCGCTAAATTACCACACTTTACTCATGTTTACGCTGTTGTCATTTGTCATGTCATTCCTGTAATTATTTTACGACGTCCTCGCAATCGTTGTTGATGAGATTTTCGCTGGTGTGTCGTCGTTGCGATATTTGGATCCTACATCTTGCCTCTTTTTTCTTGAATATTGCTTGAAGAGCGATCTTTAAGAAAAAATACGTTGTTGTAGTAGTCTTTGATCTTTGTTGATGAAGGGACGAGCGAAAGAATACTAGACTTGAAAAGTACGTACTTGCCTCTATTCTTTTGCGAAGTTCCGAAGCTTTGCGAAATAAATAAGAAGTATCAACCATTGAAGTATAAGAAGTATGAAGCATCCTTGAAGTATACGAAGTATGAAGTATCCTTGAAGTATACGAAGTATTCAATCTTAGAAATATAAGAAGTATCCGTCCTTGAATGTGAATAAGAAATATTGCCTCTATTCATGCGAAATTCCATTTTTGTTGAGGATTCTTGTTATTCATCAGTGAACGTCTGTTTTGGAAATGATTCTTGCCGAGAAGATAAAGAATATAAAATATTTTTTCTTGGTGATCCATAGTTGCCTCTGTTCTTTATCTATGAGGGTAGAATCATTGAGAAAATGTTGAAAGAGCGAGTTATTTCCTCCATTAGGCAAGATGTAGGATCCAAATATCGCACAACATTCGTTAGTGTGCGAGATTCATTCTTTTCCATAGCTCGCGAGAAGGTAACAAGAGCTTGCGAAATTATATATAGAGAGAGAGAGCCTGCGAGATTATAAGGAGAGCTTGAGAGAATGTAGCAGAGCCTGAGAGAATATGAGCTGTATGTGAGCTGTCATCCACTATGTAAACACCTATATAAAGAGAAAGGCAGGAGAGAGAAGGGAGAATAATTTTTGGTAAGAGAGAGAGAGAGATATTTTTGAGAGAGATATTTATTTTCTTTATCATCTTCTTCCCCAAAAACTAGATCTAGAGCTCTACAAAATATCCATTAATGGAGATTCTAAATGTAATACTTATGTAATGTCAACAATCATAGGAAGAACCATGGATGTAGATCACATTGATCGAACCATGTAAAAAATCTTGTGTGTCTATTTAAATTTCTAGCACTTATATTTTGAGATTTAGATGATTAATATGTTTAGATCTAGAAATTAGTATCAAGATATGATAAGGGGTGTGTTGTGGGAAATCCTGCAACTACAAGGAGGCGTACTTCTGCCATACAAGGCTAGCTCCTCCCATCCGGTCTTAACAACAACCAGTTGTTTTCGCAGCCTCTTATCCCTTTTGCCTATAGGGCTTATGGTTACGAGACTGCACCCTAAGTGGAGTTTTCTTCGGGCCGAGTGCAACATAAGCCAAGACTTGCCAAGAATGGCCGAGACACTTCAAATGCCCCAGGCACTCTTGGCTCAACCGTATACCTCGGCGCCTTGATCATATGCTGACTCCTTAGAAGAGACCCTCGGTCGTCCAACCAGGGTATAACCTTATATATATAGTTGGAAATCCAAGGTATCTCTCCTGGATGGGTGTTATTACCCCCAATCTCCATGACTCGGGTTCCGGGGCGGTGTAACCTTTTCCCCGAGCCACGTTACGAATACCCCCTTACATGACGCACTTTAGGTACTTTGCCTCTTACGAAATTTTATTCGCGAACTAGGGTGTACGCCATGAAGGTTCGTCCCATTCTAATATCTCTGCGAAATTTTATTCGCGCTTCTGCGAAATTTTCGCGTTTCTTGTGAAAAAATACTAATGAGCAGATATTTGAACACGCGAATTGAAACTTGTTCTCTTCGCCACTGACCAATGGTTCAAGCTTCCTGTTCGCGACAAATCTGCCTCATTTTCTGCGAAATTCTCTTCTTGAGGTGAAGGGAATTGTCTTAGTTAAATTTGGTTCCGATTTCTGTCCTAGGCGAAGTAAGCTTCGCATAACTTCTTCTTCCTTCGTTGTTTGTTTCTGTAACTAGCTGGATTTGTTTACTGTATGAAGAAATTATATGGTTATCTGCGAGACTCAATTGCTCTCTTGCATCATACGGTAAAGTGGATTGCCTGCTGTTCTTTCTTGTTGAGAGTCTCTGTTAGGGATAAATTCAATCCATTCTTCATTGGTCTGTTGAGATAATATTAGATTCTTCGCTGGTTTGCTTGAGTTCATGAATTTTTAGTGATTTTTTCTCGAAATCATTACTGCTGTCCTGCTTTCTTCCTTTGTTATGAACTGGATTATGCCTCATCGCCATTCTTATATTTGAGAATGATGGTGATGGTCTGTCAGATTCCTTATTCTTCATTTACATTTATGAATGCTCCGAGAAGCAGCTTCCTTATTTTGTTCTTCTTTGAACGGCTGATTTTAGTTCCCAGTTCAACTTTGAAGTTTCTGAAATTCGCTTGCTTTGCGAGTTTTTGAAGTCTTTGAACTTCGCTGCAAAATAATTTGAATCGAGTTTCATAGTTGTGGTTGTTGTGTTCACATGGTGCAAATTCTTTCTCATTTGCTGCGGTTATTCCTTTTAGAAAAATTCTCATCATTCGCTACTGAAAGCTTCTACGAACTAAAATCAAACGAAAAGTTAGTTAATCTCAAACAGAAAAGTTAGAAGAATCCTAAACAAATTCTTTGCGCTGTAATGATGTTCTTCTGGCCATTAGGTATGTTTTCATCACGTGTTGACGATAGTGATGAGCTGTATGAAGATTCGCAGACTTCGTTCTTCATCTGCGACTATTCATCTGTGACTACTCTTTTGTTCCAATCATCACCTGTTTATCAATCTTAAATCTTTGAGTCTTTGTGTACGTCTCTGCGAATTTTTCGCTCCTTTCTTCGCCTTCTGAGTTTCCTTTTCTAAGAAGTAACTTCTCCCGGGTACTTCATCGGTTTATTTTCACACATACTTTGCATGAGATACTGATGACATAGGCTTGATCGCAATATCTCTTCTCTTTTAACCTTGGCTGAAAGTTATGAATTATTTTGCTTCACATATCCTCATGGGTAGCAATTTATATGCTCAGTTCTACGAAGTTGTTTGATTCCTCCCTTGCTTTATATACTTCTTGCATTTAAAAAATACTTCGCCCAGTGACAGCTCCTAATACTTGTTCTCTGCGATATGTACTTCAAGATTTTGATATGCTGTTCCATGAAAACTGTCTGATTTTTCCTTTGCCAAAATTATGACGAGATGGACATGACCACTGCGTCTTTCTTCTTTACTGAAACTGCTGGCTGTGTAGTTTCTTCCTTCATATATCTTCTCAATGATCGTCCTGCGAGTTTTATAGCTAATTGGTTTCTTTTTTCGTGGTGTCTGTGGCTGAGATCGTTTCTTTGTTCTTTGTTCGTTAATGTTTTGAAGAGAGGACCCTGATTTGAATTGTCTCGTCATATGTGAACTTTGCAGAATTTTTTCTCCTTTTGCCCTGGACAGCCCTTGTATGATATTTGGTAGTCTTTCAGCTGTACGTGCTTTCTCCTTTTGCGAAGATGTGGACTTTGTTGCGAAAGTGTAGACTTTCCATTATAAATCATTAGTCTTATTCCCTTATCCACTGTGCTGTCTTTGTCCTTTGTGCTTTCTCCTCCGTTGGAATCTTAGTTTTCTGTTAAAATGTTGGTGTTGGTTTGAATCCATTTATTCGCTGACGTTGTGTATTGATAAGTTGGTGAGTGCATTTTATCGCAAAAGAGAAATTTCACCGGAGCTTTTGATTCCTTCGTCTTTGATTGTCCTGTTTGAACAATTAATTGATGCAGATTCATTAGATTTCTTCCTTGCTGCACTTTCTTGGTCTATAATCTTTGATGTGGCACTAATATTTGTCTGTGACTGTGGTTGTTGTTCTCTCATTGGAATTTCATTTTTCGCCCTTGTAGTTTGTAGATCCAGTTGAACTCATCATTAACCGTAGCTAATTTCTTTGAATCTTCTTGGAACCAGCAAGTAGGTACTGTTTCTAGCGCCAAATGTAGTTGCAGGATTTCCCACAACACACCCCATGTAATATTTCATAGATCTAAATCTATTTCATAATCAAAATAAAGATTAAAGTGCTAAAATATAAATGGAGACACAAGATTTAGTGGTTCGATCAATGTGATCTACATCCACGGGGTTATGATTCTTCACTATGATTATTGAAATTATATTTGGGTTACATTGGGAATCTCCATTAATGGATATTTTTAGAGCTCTAGATCTAGTTTTAAGGGAAGAAGATGATAAAGAAAAATAAAATCTCTCTCTAAAAATATCTCTCCCTAAAATAATATCTCTCTCTTACTAAATCTGTCCCCTCTCTCTCTCTCTTACAAAATTGTCCCTCCTTTCTCTCTCTCCTGCTCTCCTATTTATATAGATGTTCACATAGTGGATGACAGCTAAGCTGTCCTTTAATTTCGGATATGGCTTGCGGTAACCTCGCGAGCTTGTAAATGTTAATTTTGCTAAATTACCACACTTTACTCATGTTTACGCTGTTGTCATTTTTCATGTCATTCCTGTAATTATTTTACGACGTCCTCGCAATCGTTGTTGATGAGATTTTCGCTGGTGTGTCGTTGTTGCGATATTTGGATCCTACAGTTGCATAAGACACAATAAGCTATATACTAGTATACTACTTTCTTCAGTAGCCAAAAGCATATCCAACCGGTCAAATGTAGTCTGATATATACATATTGTAGTGCAAGTCAAATACTACTCCTTGAATGCCAACAAATACCAATACTAAGCCGAAAACTATTCCTATAATTCAACGGGACCTGTAATATTAACAAATGGGGATACCAAAAATTTGAGGTTAAATAGAAAATAAACAACACAAAAGCGTATAGCAAGAAATCTAATTACCTCTAATACATGGAAAAAGATTAAAAACTTGACCTCCGCGATCCAGCTCGTACTTTCGGATACTGTATTTTTTCACTACATGGACACATAAGAGCCTTCGCAAAAAATCTTCCAAGTATGTGTTGTTGAAATCAAACTGTGGCAAAAACAAAAATTAAATACTAAGAGAGCTCCAAGGTCTTGGGAGCAACATTAAATCACTGTGTTGAAACGTAATTATTTACAGAAAATTCTTCCAAGTATGTGGTGTTGAAATCAAACCGTAGCAAAAACAAAAATTATATACTAAGAGAGCCCCAAGGTCTTGGGAGCAACATTAAATCACTATGTTGAAATGTAATTATTTACAGAGTGTGATGGACATGGTTGGGGAGCTTCAACAAAAGTTGCAAGAATCACTACAAAACCAACAACCCTATGATTGGGAGGAACCACATCGAGAAATTCAAAGGGATTCGGAGAAATTATAAGAATAAATTACTCAACTCGATAAAAATAGGGATGAGCAACTCCAACAACTTCGGGACGGCATTGCTAAAATACGAAGAGACATGGATCAATACAAGGAGGAGAGGGATAAAGAAGAATTTTGCTATCAAAGCAATAACTATTCTAATGTGCCTATGGTGTTTAGTGAATATTTGATCGATGATTATGTTGGAAAAGGCCAACCTTTGGAGACTTTTGATGACGCTAGTGTAGCTTACTCGAGCCTTGATCTTAATAATGATCAATCAACTATTCAAAAGGTAGAGCTTGAGGAAGATGCAATTAGTGCTTTTAAAAAATTCCTTATGGAAAGATATGAGTCTGCAGTAGAATATGATCCTTACAACAATGAGGAAGTTATTCCAACTCCGGATCATAATAACGATCCTTCGCCTATTCAAAAGGAGGATATTGGGTGTGACTTACCTATTTTTATACACAATGTAACATACTCACAAGAAGATCTTAAGATTTACACCGAATAAGATTTTATGAGAGAGGAATGGCCCGATTCCGATAATGAGAATGTTGAGAGATGATGCTAGAGAATGAAACCAAATTGAATGACTTCGTGGAAGACCCAATTGAACTTGCCAATGATTATAATGATGTCAAGACTTTGGTTAAGGTACAAAATAACGACGAATGGTTGCAAGATTTGATAGAGGACCACGATATACAAGAGGTAAGTAATTCGCTTGAATTTTTTAAGGATGAAGAGGATTCCGTAATACAAGAAATTGTGCGAGGTTTGTCTAATCCTTTGCATATTGATTATTCTCCTTTACCTCTTATTGGTTTGAATGTATGTGCTTCGAAAGTATTTTTGAATGACTTTGTTTCTCGATATCCGCCATTGCAAACACTTGATGCTAATACTATGCAGGTTTGCCAAGAGGAATCCATGGAAGTTCCCAAATTTTATGTTCTTTATACACTTCCAAGTGTAGACAAAACTAAGTGTGGGGGAAATTTCTATCGAGCGATAATTTCACTATTGTTTTCTTGTGCTAACATTTGTATGGAGCTATTGTTTACAAAACAGGTACTATGGGTGGATCCCCAAAATTTCAGATTATTAGTATTTGGGTAGTGAATCTAACAAGAGCTAAGTCGGGCCGAAGCGCTTCATGGGAGGCAACCCATTGGTTTTGTATTTCTTATCCTTTTGCTTTTTATTTTGTTATTTACTTTTCTTGTTCCATATCATGTTAGGATTTCCCACCTTGACTTTACTAGGAGGATTCAATTACATTGAGGACAATGTAAGGTTTAAGTGTGTGTGTGTGTGTGGGGTGGGGGAATTGCATAAAAACCTCCAACTTGTAGAGATTTTAGAGTCACTAGTATACTTCTAGCTATGTTTACATATGGAATTCTTGGCTAAAATAATGGAACTTAGAAGTGCTAGAGAATACTGAAAATTAGGTGTTATTAATCTTTGCGAGAAGTCATTTACTGTTTGTGGCTCAACTTAACCATGCCAGTGGCAAATGAGGTGCATGAAGATATTTAGTATTAGATTAGTTGATCAATCATTAGTGGAGACTACCCATATCTATATCATGTGAGGCACCGACCATAAATTCTTTGTAGCTGACTAAAAAGCTTTGTTTTGAGTATGTGTCACCGTACGTTAATTCTGGGTAGAATGGTGAGCTACCCCACTTCGTACCAATTTCAGCACTATTTTTGATCCCTTGAGTGCTAATTTTGTCAATCATGAGGGTGACGTCTATGGATGAAAGCCTCCTTCTTGTAGTTCGATTTGCAGTTAGCACCATTCTCTCGACAACAACGGGTCCATAAAAACACCATTATCATCAACAAGTGGAGTGGAGCATCACGAGTTCGAAGGAAAATTGAAGACGTTCAAGGTTTACAAGCAGCGGAACAAGAAAAGAGCAAATTTCATAGTCAAGTAAAGCAACATACAATGAGAAGATTTTTACATACACGTTGAAGACTTACAATACAATGAGCATAATTATATATCCAAATTCAAGACTTATTTACAAGAGCAAAGAAAATCAAAAGGTGAGAATTATTGAAGTTTATGATTTCGAGACGATACAAGTTGTGAAGAATCAAGCGGTAAAGACCGTAAAGTACTTTTCCCACGACCATGGTTTGTTTTATTTTCGCTTTGTTTTGTATTTTATTTCTCTTGTCTTCAATAAAAAAAAATAAAAAAATAAAGAAGAGAAAAAAATGAGACAAGAGAAAAATTTATCATTGTTTTTATTTTTTATTTAATAAGCCATGAGGAAGGAAAATCTATAAGGAAGTTTCAAGCGACAAGGATTTAAGGAAAAGGTTACACAAAATTCTCAAGGATCTACGAAGTTCGAGAGTTTATCATCAAAAGCCGAAGACGAAGATGTAGGATCAGAATATCGCGACATCAATACCTCGCGAGATCAATAAACGACAGCGTTGCGAAGGTGTCGCAGACGAGTAATATAAATGACGCAATGAATGACGACAGCCAAAACATGAGAAAGATATGAAGACCTAGCGAGATCTAGGAGAGCTGCGAGATTATATATTTGTACACTTGCGATATTTCGCAAGTCGTTCCCGAAAATAAAGGACATCTTAGCTGTCATCCACTATGTACTACCCTATATAAAGAGTTGAACAAGTCTGTTGAAAGGGAGATCTTTTTCGAGTGTTGGGCAAGTCATTAAGAGAGAGAAAGTTTAGAGTGATTGTAATTCTTTAACTGATTTCCATTTCATCTTGTAAGCATTTTAAGAGTTTAATCAATAAAAATTACAATTACTCATCCTAAAAATGATTTGATTATATATATTCTTGTGAGGGGTGTAGTGTAGGATTTCCTGCAACTACATATTGGCGCTAGAAACAGGGACGACTGAAGATTAGAGATTGGATATTGTCATTAAAATTGTTCAAATCAGGAGTATGATGGATAAATTGGAGAAATCCAGAATCAAGGAGAGTAATGGAGAATTGGAATGTAGTATGATTACAAAGACGATGGTTAATAAATTTCATGAAAGTATCAGAGGGAGAATACACAAAAGAGATTTTGAAGGAAAGAAAATTATAACAACAGAGAAGGCGTCACCCTTGAAAGAATGGGAAAAATAGAAGATTATGTTCACAGCAACGGAGATATCAAGAGAGAATTTAAATCACACATCTCCACTAGTGATTACGATAAGCGCAAGCAAGGAAGAAGGAGAATTAACAAAAACAGTGGAAGAATGGGCAATAAATAGAACTTTGGTGGACACAGGGAGTTTAGTGAATATAATGTTTTATCATGCTTATAAAGAATTGGGGTATAAAAATGAAGAAATGACTTCCTCAACATATCATATCCATGGTTTCGGCAAATCTATAACAAAGCCTAAAGGGGAAATAAAAATCCGAATTCTGTTGGGAGAAATTGAAACACAAGTGACGTTATGTGCAGTGGATATGGAATCGCCATACAACATGTTGTTGGGAAGACCGTGGGTACATGCAATAAAAGTTGTCGCCTCGACATTTCATCAATGTATTAAATTTCCTATGCCGAGTGGAATTGGCGAAATCAGAGGAGACATCGATAAAGGAAAGATATATCATCAAATTGAGGTAAAACATTATGAAGAACAGATGAAGATGCGAAAAGATCGCAAAAAGATGGCAAGAACAGTGAAAAAGGAAGAAGAATTTAGAACTTACATGATAAGAGCAGAAGAAAGAAAAGGAATACCTGGCGAAACCTCGGAAGAAGAGAATGAGCCTGCGAAGGAAATAAAAGGACCAACGCCTATGGGAGAACCGAAGGCTAGCTACACTGCGGCAGAGCCGACAAAGGAAGTGAACGTCGGAACTGAAGAAGAACCCAAGATGTTAAAAATTGGGACTAAAATGGATGCAGATGAAGAAAGAAGAACTGTTGATTTATTGCGAGATTACAAAGATATTTTCGCATGGGACATGGATGAAATGCCTAGTATAGATCCATCTGTGGCGTGCCATAAATTGGAGATTGACAAAAATGCAAGACCATTCAAATAAAGAATTAGAAAATCGCAACAAAGATATCATCCTCAAATAGAAGAAGAATTGCGTAAAATGCTAGACGCAGGAATCATTAGACAAGCAAAATATCCCGAATGGATAGCAAATATGGTCGTAGTCCCAAAGAAGAAAAAAGGAATAAGAATTTGCATAGATTTTACTTATCTAAATAAAGCTTGTCCAAAAGATAGCTTTCCTTTGCCAGATATTCCGCAAATGGTCGAATCAGCGGCAAGAAATGAAAGGATATCATCTCTTGATGGATACAAAGGTTACAATCAAATTCCACTTGCAGAAGAAGACCAAGAACATACCGCTTTCTTCGCTCCAAGAGGATTATACTGTTATACAAAAATGCCATTTGGTCTCGAAATGTTTGAGCAACATACCAAAGGATGGTAGAAAAAGTGTTCGCGAAATGGATACACAAAACACTAGAGGTATATGTGGATGATATGTTAATAAAAAGTAAAGAAGCAAAAGATCATGTACAGATTTGAGGGAAATTTTTGAACAAATGAGGCATTTTAACATCAAAGTAAATCCAAAAAATGTACCTTTGGAGTTGCATCAGTAAAAATTTTAGGTTACATTGTATCAAAAGAAGGAATACAAGTTAACCCAGAGAAAGTACAAGCGATTCGCGATATGCCAACACCAAATGACGGTAAAAGATGTGCAGAAGTTAAATGGACTATTAGCTTCGCTAGGAAGATTCATCTCGCGATCGTCCGACAAATGTAAGCATTTTTTCAACATACTCAAAAAGGGAACAAAATTTAGATGGACCGATGAATGTGAGAAAGCTTTACAAGGAATAAAAGAACATCTAATGGATATATCAATTTTACAAAAAGCAAAACCAGGAGAGGAATTATTAATCTACCTTGCGACAACCTCGCATGCACTAAGTGCAGTATTATTGCGAATAGACGCAGGAGTGGAAAAGCCAATCTATTACATCAGCAAAACATTCAATGCCGCGGAGAGGAATTATTCAAAAATTGAAAACTAATTTTGGTATTAGTTTATGCAACATTTAAACTTCGCATATACTTCCAAGCACACACAGTTAAGGTAATGACAAAAGTACCGATTGAGTCGGTAATGAAAAATTCAAAAAGATCAGGAAGGGTTGAGAGATGGAATGCTCAAGTAAGTCATTGCAAACTCAAATATGAAATACTATCTTCACCAAAATCACAAGTTGTTGCGAGACTTTTTAGCAGAGTTTCCTTTGGAAGAGGATGAAGCAGTGGAAGAAATGATGGATATAGAAGAAGACCATGGAGATCCAAAATATTTGTTAACTGAGCCAAACAGGTGGGAAATATTGGTAGATGGGGAAGGCAATGGAGTTGGGATCATTTTGATTTCGCCAGAAGGCAATAAAATAGCTTTTTCTTTCAGATTGGAGTTTGCATCTACCAACAATGAAACAGAATATGAAGCTATAATACATGCTCTGCAATTCACAATAGAAATGAAGTTGGAAAATGTGAGAATCACCAGTGATTCACAATTAGCTATTCGCCAAATAAAAGAAGAATATACTACAAATGAACCATCTTTGAAAAGGTACAAGAAACTTGTTGAAGAGTTGTCAATTCAGATACCAAAAATAAAATGGAGAGACATATCAAGGAGAGATAATAGACTCGCAGATGCTTTTGCCTTTATATCAAGTATGATGACGGATCCAGCTGCGAGATGCATAAAAATACAGATACTTCTATCACCATCAATTAATAAAGAGGAAGAGCAAGAGACAGATGTGATGCTAATAGAAGATGGAACAAAAATACTCTGCGATGAAGATTGGAGAGCAGAACTTCATGTATATCTGATGAAAGGGGAAACACCAAGAAACAGACTAGAGACACACAAATTAAAAAGCCGTGCAACAAATTATGAACTAAGAGATGGGGTATTATACCGAAGATCCTTTAATGGACCCTCGCTTAGATGTTTAACACGAAGAGAAGGAGAAACAATATTAAAGATGTTGCACAGTGGGGATGCTGGCAATCACAGTGGCGGAAGATCTTTAGCACATAAGGCAAAAAATGCAAGGCTATTATTGGCCGTATATGCATGAGGATGCGAAACAAATATCAAGGCGTTGCGAAGATTTCCAAAGGCACGGAAAGAAAATACATGCACCAGGGGCACCATTAAATTCTTCAACAAGTGTATGGCCTTTTGGAAAGTGGGGTTTAGACATTGTGGGACCATTTTTACCAGGAACAGGGCATAGAAGATATCTAATTGTCGCTACAGATTATTTCAAAAATGGGCGAAGTAAAAGCGGTACAACACATTCGCGATAAAGATATCTTTACCTTCATATTCGAGAATATTATATGCAGATTTGGAATCCCCGCACAGTTGGTATCTGATAATGGGAAACAGTTTGAAGGACAAAATATAGAACTGTTGCTTAATGCGTTTCAGATAAAATGTGGGAAATCAACTCATTTATACCCGCGGGCTAATGGACAGGCAGAAGCCACAAACAAAACAATCGCAGACATATTGAAGAAAAAGTTAGAAGGACATAATAGAGCATGGTGTGAACAAGTGCATAATGCGATGCAGGCTTACAATACAACCAAAGAGAAGCTACGTGAATGTCACCTTTTTGTTTAACATATGGAGTTGAAGCTGTACTTCCAACAGAAATTATGATTCCAACCACAAAGAAAGAAGCTTGGGAGAAAAATCTTAGTGCGGTAACATTTTAATCAAGCTAGATGAATTAGAAGAGAAAAGAGAAAGAGCACTACAACATATGGAGAATTATCAGCGAAAATTAGCCGGAGAATATAACAAACATGTCAAGACACGAGAATTTCAACCAGGCGATCTAGTATTGAGAGAAACGCCAGCATATCAGCGATAAAGTGGTGGCAAGCTAGCGAAAAAATGGGATGGACCTTATATCATTAAGGAGATAGTTGGAACAGGGGCATATAGATTGATGGATCCTGAGGGCAAAGATGTGGGCCACAAATTGGATAGACCATGGAATAGATTATATCTGAAGAGATATTACCCATAAAAGATTGGGGGAAAAGATTAGACTGCGAAGTACTAAATGAATAAAGTGAAATGAATTCATATAAAAGTTTTTTGCAAAAGAATGATTCCGAAATTGCATAAAATAAAGAAGGAATGTGTGAATATCTCGCAAACAAAAAGATAATAAAAAATGAATGATTTATACAAACGGGACGAACCTTTATGGCGTACACCCTAGTTCGCGAATGATATTTCGCAAGAGGCAAATGTAAGACCTAAAGTGCGTCATATAAGGGGGTATCTCTTGACATGGCTCATGGAAAAGGTTACACCGCCCCTGGAACCTGAGTCATGGAGATTTGGGGTCAATAAATCCCATCCGGGGGAGATACCTTGGATTTCCAACTATATAAGGTTATACCCTGGTTGGACGACCAAGGGTCTCTTCCAAGGAGTCAGTGTATAACCAAGGCGTCGAGGTACACGGTTGAGCCAAGAGTGCCTGGGGCATTTGAAGTGTCTCGGCCATTCTTGGCAAGTCTTGGCACATGCTGCACTCGGCCCGAAGAAAACTCCACTTAGGGTGCAGTCTCGTAACCATAAGCCCTATAGGTATAAGGGATAAGAGGCTGCGAAAACAACTGGTTGTTGTTAAGACCGGATGGGAGGAGCTAGTCTTGTATGGCCGATGTACGCCTCCTTGAAGGGGCAACCAGGGAGATGATAAGGGCGGCACCCTCCATTAGGGAGCTGATAAGTGTCTTAAGACGCAAATGTCATGGGGCTCAATTTTCGCAAGAAAATTGAGGCTTGTCATATTTGTGCGATGATCTTGAAGAGGCAATAATACTAACGCGAGGATAAGACGAGATCAATGGGTCTTTACATGAAAGTGTAAAGACGTTCTGCGATTTCGTCGCAAGACGGCAATGTCATGGGGCTTTAAATTCGCAAGAACTTCTAGGCATGTCATATTGTCACAACGAAAATATCCTGCAGAGGCAATAATACTAAGAAAGCGGTAAGGCAAGATCAATGGGTCTTTACATGAAAGTGTACAGACGTCCTGCGATTTTGTCGGAATAACGAGGGGTGGCAAAATAAGACCTTTAACTAGGAAGGCAAAATAAGACCACACAAAAAGAGTAAGCAAACAAGCTTATAGACTGAACTTGCAAATATTAATTCAGAACGACTTGCTTAATCATTTGAATATAAGCAAAACCACAAAAGAAAAAGTCAATCATAAGATAGTAAGAGGAAATAAGAGAATTGTTCAACAATAGACTTAATCTTCCTTATCAAAAAGTGCACTTCAGAAGGAATTGAAAAGTATCTTATGCAAAAAGCAATGAAGATAAAGAAGCTAGAAAATACAAAGTTATAAAGAAGTTTAACTCTCTACATCATTCTTCTCGCCAGCAGAAGATGTGAAACACTCTTCAACAATCTTATCAGCTTCAACAATTTTCACATTTTTGCCAGTTGATTAATTCTCGCCAGAACCCCCTTCATTTGGGTCATTATTGATAGCTTCATTATTAGAGGGGATCGCCTTTTCATTTGCGACATCCTCGCCACTTTCGTATTCATAATCACTATCAGGCAAATTAGGGATTTCATCTTCTTCAACTTCCAGAGGTTCGATAGATACAGGATCGAGAGATTTGGACAATAGTATATTATTCATGATGACTTCTGCTTTGAGATGAAATTGGCGAAGGAGTGCCTTCTGGTGATTTCTACTCTGGATGTCTTTGGAGTGAATAAGGTAATCCAATCTTCTTTCAGCCCGGTCGCGAGACTTAGCAAGAATAGAAGTAAGTGACGCATTCTCCTTGCGAATCTTGGCATAGTTAGACTCCAGAATAGAAAGGGAGGAGCGAAGATCTCTCTCAGACTCTGCAAAAACAAAGAATAAAAGGAGTTATATAAACAAAAGATTTGAAGACTTAATAAAGGAAGAATAGATGAGGCAGTTAATTTCTATGACTACCTTCCTTTTGCGAAATAAGATGTTGGGTCAAAGCCAAGCAACTATTCTCCAAGTGATCCATGGCATTGTCAAAATTATCTCCAACCAAACCTTTTAATCGAGCGCGCAAACTCTTTTCGTTGGAAACAAGCAAGTTATTTTCCTTAGCAAGAGAAGAGTAGGATTCTTTTAACTTGGAATATTGGTCTTTCAGTTGGCTGGTTTTCACACTTAAAGTTATTCTACCCTGAATAAGTTTATCCCTCTCAATAGTGACTTCTTGAAGTTTACTTCTCGTGAAACAGAGAGATTGTTCCTGTTCATTACATATTTTCTGACAGACATCAAGTTGTTGCGAAGCAATCGCCATCTTGTTTAACAAAACTCGCTTCTCTTGAGATAGAGTTCCATTCTCATCTGATAAGGTTTCTAACTCCAAATTAGATTTACTCAAAGAATAAGAGAGATGAGACAATTCATTAGTCAGCGAGTCTTGCTTCTGAACTAAGTGAACATTCTCTTGGGTAAGATTATCTATTTGATCAACAGAGTATGTATGAAGATTATCTAACTGATTATATTGCTCCATCCAAACATCTCTATCCATTCGAGTTTCTTCAATGACAGATTCCAACTGATATATCTCCATTTTTCATTTCTGGTTTAAAGCTTGAAAGGCGAACAAGGTCTTTAGAAAAAAAAAGTGGGGAGGAGAATTAATACCTTTCAATTCTTCGTTCTTCTTGCGAAGATTATCACGATCCAGCGAAATGTTTTGAAGATTGTTCTTCAATATCTTAACTTCTTGTTTTAAAGACATTTGCGACATTTTGTCAGAACCAAAATATCTACTCAAAGACTCGCAAACGCTAGACCTGATGGGATCAATGGAGGTCTTCTTGACATCATTCATGATGTCTGATAAAACTTTGAAGGCTACATCTATTCCCTCCAGATTTTCTTTGGTAAGAGGGATAGACCCAGATGAAGAGGTAATGATGGGAGAAGAAGGAAGAATTGAATCATCCTTGGTCATATAAATGCCAGAAGAGGAAATTTGATGAAGATTAATGAGTGGGGGTGAGACAGAGGCATTGATGGTAAAGGTAGAAAGGATTCCATCTTGAGGAACTTCATTGATGGAAAATTCAGGAATATCGACAGTGGGATT
The DNA here is from genome assembly GCA_023531295.1 of Papaver armeniacum. Taxonomy (NCBI): domain Eukaryota; kingdom Viridiplantae; phylum Streptophyta; class Magnoliopsida; order Ranunculales; family Papaveraceae; genus Papaver; species Papaver armeniacum. The sequence goes on along the minus strand of JAJJWW010016934.1, from coordinate 366,643 downwards.
TTCAGAGGTGGTGAGAATAGGAGGAATTGATTTATCCTGCGAATATATCGCAGGAGAAGATGGTTTATCTTGCGAAGAAGGGATTGATTTATCCAGCGAAGATATCGCAAGAGAAGATGGTTTATCCTGCGAAGATACTGCAGGAGGAGTTGTGAGTTTGAATGAAGGAAAGGAAATAGAAGAAGCAACAGGCTTAGAACGGCGAGGTCTCTTAGGAGATTTATCAACATTTTTGTCATCATGCGAATTACAAGTTAAATAAGAAACAGAGGCAATAATATTGTTATTAGAAGAGTAGATGTTTCTTAAATACCTTGTCATTCGCAGGCTTTCTTTTAGTAACGGTAACTTTCGATTGCGGCCGGGGAATAGCAGGGTTCGGGACGGTGAATTTGGTGTTAGATTTGTTCTTACTTGAAACAAAAACAAAGATAGGAATCATTAAAAGAAGAACAATGTCAAAACAAAACAACTTTAATAGGAGAGATCAATCACAAAAAGATCAAATTCAAGAAAACTAACAAACCTTGATGGCTCCATAGAAACAAAAGAGCGAAAAGAGATGAGAACAAAGAGAGTAAGAAAGAAAAACAAAGACTAAAAAGTTGCAGACGATGAAGAAGACGAAGTAAAAGAAAATAAACACTTTCATAAGGAACTCCTCCTTAAATAGGCAAGAAAAAGGTAACCTGGATAGCATTAAACGTGCAAGAAAAAAAGGGGAAATTTTAGACACGTGTAAGCAAATCATCCCTAATTCACGGAATCTTGTCGGCAAAAATTGATGAAAAACAAATGGTTGCGGCATTTCAGAATACTGGTTCTCATGACATTCTCTTCTTCGCAGAGAAGACATGATAAGAGGCAAGATGTAGGATCAGAATATCGCGACATCAATACCTCGCGAGATCAATAAACGACAGCGTTGCGAAGGTGTCGCAGACGAGTAATATAAATGACGCAATGAATGACGACAGCCAAAACACGAGAAAGATATGAAGACCTAGCGAGATCTAGGAGAGCTGCGAGATTATATATTTGTACACTTGCGATATTTCACAAGTCGTTCCCGAAAATAAAGGACAGCTTAGCTGTCATCCACTATGTACTACCCTATATAAAGAGTTGAACAAGTCTGTTGAAAGGGAGATCTTTTTCGAGTGTTGGGCAAGTCATTAAGAGAGAGAAACTTTAGAGTGATTGTAATTCTTTAACTGATTTCCATTTCATCTTGTAAGCATTTTAAGAGTTTAATCAATAAAAATTACAATTACTCATCCTAAAAATGATTTGATTATATATATTCTTGTGAGGGGTGTAGTGTAGGATTTCCTGCAATTACAGAATACTAAGAAGATAAAAACGAGAAGTCGAAGACGTTTCTATTGGATGATATGAGAGTGGTGTTATCATAATTGGCGATCGGATGTGAAGGTGAGTAAGTAATCTCATCCTTGATAATAGTGGTTGATTTCCTTTCTTAGAGATCATCAGAAAAAATATTTTTACTTCCCACGATTTTGTGGGGTCTCCAGAAATTATTCGGAAGGTTTCCTTCCTACCATTGAACATGTCACAGGATTTCTCTCTTCATTCTTACCTGCACAAATGTGAGAACCATAAAAGTACGTCTTTTGAGTGCAATTTCATAAAACCCTTTTTGTGAGGCACAGTCAAGGCGAAATGTTTATTGGTCGTTCTCAAACCTGAAATCTTTCATTATGGCATAGGTTGACCGGTCACACTTTCTTCGATTAATCGCACTTTATATTTGAATTTTCTCTTATACTTATGATTTCTTGACACTAGATTGAGAATCTTTATGTCTTCCTAGCTCTTTGGATGCTTGTGGCGCTGGAAAGCTTTGAAGATGTATGTTTTAGTTTGATTTTCTCGAGGACTAGCAAAGTCTAAGTGTGGGGGAATTTGATGGGTGTAGAATAAACCTTGATTTAATATCTATTGGTTATGCTTTCTTTGCTATTTTTCTTGTAAATTATGTATTTTACGTGTTTTTTGAGTTTTATAGGTACTCTAGAGTCACATGGAAGAAAAGAAGAAGAAATCATTTCATTTGAGCTGAAAGGACAAAAACATCGTTTCACAGGCCAACACTATGGGAGCCGAGCCAAGGTTAAGGGGCTGCCATGGGGTGGCCGTATCCAACCACAGTGGGTGCAAATAGTTGTCCCACATTTAAAGTCCTAATTAGGTCGAGAGAAAGAAACATAATTCCCAATCTCTTCTTTCTATCTTTCTCGTCTGCTGAAGAAGAGGAGCAGCTGAAATTTTGATTTCTTAGTACAACAAGATGAAATTGGAGATAAGAATTTGCTCAATTGAAGACTCATTAGAAGTTGTGATAGGATCTGGTTATTATGTGTCTCTTTAGCAGTTAAGGTAGGGCAGTTATGGATAGAATGGTACAGTTGTTGTAATAGGAACCTATATATATGTGTGTTTGTCCGTAAGTAGGGTTATGTTGTTCAATGAAATGGATTAATAATTCCCGTGTCTGTTATCTTCTTTCTGTTTTCTAATGAATTCTTCTGTTCTTGGTCTGTATTCATCTCTCTTTATCTGTCAAACTCTTCTAGTTTAACCCCTGATCATTGATTGATAATTCTTGGGATTATCAATTGGTATCAGAGCCGTTCGATTCTTTCGGACGATTTATACCTTACACAAATGGATCCGCATAATATCAAAAGCCTGATTTTAAATCTATTGGCAATAGTTGAAGGACACCGACGGGAAATGCAAGAATTTTGGAAGGACCGTTCAAATCTCTTAGCACAAGTGAAAGATACTGTTGCAGACATTTCATCGAATATTCCAGAGGCAATTGAAGAAGAAGACCATGTCTATTTGGAAGATTGTTTCAACATATTTGCTGAGAATGATGAAATTGTGCATACAAGGTTTCGAAACACTGAATGTTACAATATTGGCGATTTCTTCCCAATCTTTAATGAAGAACATGGAGAACTTAAAAGAATCATCATCACTGTTTTTCCTCCAAATTATCATCGCAACTTTGTGCCATTTTGGGACGTGTACAAGAAGTGCTACAGTCAGGAATATGGGAATCCAACACCTTTTGTTGTTTGGTTTATGTGTAGCTTGTATGCCGAAAGGTTTCGAGGGCGTATAAACATATTTCCATTTGGTTTACTGTCCTTTGGAAGTCCTATTTTATTGTTTCCTTTTGAATCTTTGTTTGAATCTAACCTTGAGGACAAGGTTGTTTTAAAGGGGTGGGAATGGATAGGCTCTGGTTATTATGTGTCTTTTTAGCAGTTAAGGTAGGGCAGTTATGGATAGAATGGTACAATTGTTGTAATAGGAACCTATATATATGTGTGTTTGTCCGTAAGTAGGGTTATGATGTTAAATGAAATGGATTAATATCCATGTGTCTGTTATCTTGTTTCTATTTTCTAATGAATTCTTCTGTTATTGGTATGTATTCGTCTCTCTTTATCTGTCAAACTCTTCTAGTTTCACCCCTGATCATTGATTGATAAATCTTGGGCTTATCAAGTTGTTGCTGATAAGTTCAAGATCGAGAGAAGAAGAAGATAACCGAGTTGTTGATTGAAATAACCGAAGAAATTAGGGTTTGGTTTTGCAACATGCATTGAATCTGGGAGTATAAGGAATTAGTGGTAGAATTGATATTGGTTTCTGGAATTGAAAAAGGGAAGATGAATTGGTTGTAGATGAATTCATGGAGGAGATGATGACCTGATATTGGGTATATGCAGGTAATGGAGATTTGGTTTTACTGCTGAGGATGGTGTTGTTGTTGGAGATTAATAATGGGTTTGATGGATGAAACAGGGAGGAGATGATGGTTGTTGTAATGGGTTCAACGACCGTGATTCAAGTCTAAGAAGAATTGATGGGTTTTGTGTTGGTTTCTGCAGTGAGTTGAGCTGGGATAAACAAAGAAAGAAGATGGGTGTGAACACTGGGATAAACAAAGAAAGAATTTTGTGTGAGCTTTTCTCATGGGTGTGAACACTTGGATGTGGAATTTGACTTGATATTGAATTTGGAAGAGAAGTGGAGGAATTTTACAAAGACAGTGACTTGGAGATTGAATGGGAAAAGGATTCTAGTCCTTAGAGGATTGAAGAGCATTGAAGCCTATAAATAGAGAAGTTCTCTACTTTTCTATACACACTTATACACCTTTACACACACAACACTTGTGTTTTTGCTTGCTTTTCACATCTTTTCTTCTTTTAATTATTTGTGTGAATTGCAAAAACATGAGTAGCTAATTTTCTTATTGATTGAGGATGAATTCCTAGTTCTTAACATGATTTTGTTAGACTTTATGTTGGTTTAGCAACAAATTAGGCTTAGCTAAGTTAATCTATGATTAGTTCTAATCTAAACTGGATTAAGTATATACCAAATTAAGGAAAGATTAGAGTTAAATATAGGAATTAGATTAGCTTAATGTTAGCTGAGGTGTGATGTTGACTAAGCATGACTCACCTAGTGAGGTGTCATCCAACTAATGATGGACAGGTTGGATGACACATAGCTATCAAGTGATGACTAAGCCCTCTTCTAGCCTCTTTCATATATAACCATAATTTCTGATTTACCATTGATGAAGTAAGAGGAAATAGAAGTAAAAGCTAAGTCATTGAACCTTTTATAATTTGATGATTTATGTTTTTCTTTCTTCTTAAACTTGTTGAATTATGTATCACGCTTTTATACTGCCCTTGCTCAATTCAGAAATAACCAAATATTGACTGTGTGCTTGATTCAGTCATGTTTATGCTATAACTAAAGCAGAACTAACTAGATAATCATTCTTGCTTTAAGCATGAGTAAACAGCTGCATATATGTGTTATCTAGCTTGTAGAATATGTGAATACTAGGGTTAATATCTCTTCAACATATGGGTAATTATATGATCATGTTTAAGCCAATAAATGATGATTATGAAGCTGAAATTCCAACAGATTTAAGTTTTTGTTTTAATTCTATCTTGAAGTTTTTCACATGATTATCGTTTGTTTTTACTATTAAGAATGTTTATGCTTGCATGATAGATCGTTTAGGTAGCCAACTGAATTGATTTGTTAAAAGTTAGAGAATAAGTAATCGTTTCTTGACTCTTTACACAAGTAGAAAACATGAGACCTTGCGGAGGTATTCTGTGGAGCAATTGTGTGTGAAAACAACGCTAGAAAGTGGACCGAGTGAATCGAGTTTAACTACTAGTACTAAACCTAAATTCATAAATCTTAATGCGTTCATTGAATTACATCTTGTAAGCGAACCTCAAGGTAGTTCTTTAGAATAAAATCTTATAACTAAGCGGACCTGTTATTCAGTGAAACAAGGAATTTTGGGGTTAGCTAAGTGAACTTGTTAACCTACGGTTGGTGATAATTTGTGACTAATAAAAAGTGGAAAAGAACATAACTTGAATCATTGTTTTGCAACGAAGAACGATTCCTTGATCTAACTTCTCTTATTGATTTCAACCGAAACTTTTAATCACTTTATTTACTTTCTTTTGCTTTATAAAATCTAAAACCAAAACCCCCCTTTTGTGACATTATAAGACAATTAAAACCTCTTGCTCCTCGTGGGAACGAACTTAACTACCACTATATTACTTGTTAATAAGGTGGAAAAATATTCACTAATTTGTTGTGGTTATGACACGCATCACCCAAATAGTATATCAAGCTGGTACGAGTTGGTGAGTGCTTTGTATCGAAAGTATTTATTTGTTTCCAAGCAAATTACGTTCTCGGATCTGGGGAGGATGTTCTAGCGCAACAACGAGCATCCCAATGATTATGTCAAGAGGTACAGAATCCAAGCACTCGACTGCCATAACCCAAACATAACAGAGCAACAACTAGTGGAATCGTGCATAAACTGTATGATCCCCTTGTATCGTGACTTACTCGAAAACTTGTGCTTCCAAACTTTCTCGGAATTGCACGATGCGGCCAAGCGATCAGCCACCACCGCCCAGGCACTACTTGAAAGAACAAGGCCAGTTAAGGACGAAAGTCGTGACACCAGAGGGAATATGCGTTTAATACAAACAATACTCAGTTCAACCCTCTATCGGCGCTGTCACCAACGAGGAATTAAAGAGGAAAGTCGCACCTCAGCAAGATCCTCGAGCGAAACGTGCCATGTCTGCCCCAACACCTTCCCAAAATCCGACGCCACCCGCACATGGTCCTCAAAAGGTTGTACGACAACAACCACCACCAAAATCGGATTCGGCGTTTCCTGACTTCCCCTGCTCAATGAAAGATGTTCTCGAATTACTAGAAGTATGGATACAAGATGGAGCTATCAAATTACCTCCCTTACGTCACTCACCCACTGATGAAGACATGGAGGATCCAAATTATTGCCGCTTTCACAGGTTCGTAAATCATCCTACTCGCGAATATAATGGTCTTCCTGAATTCCCCTGCTCAATGGAAGAGGTTCTCGAATTACTAGAAGTCTGGATACAAGATGAAGCTATCAAATTACCTCCCGTAGGTCTCCCACCCACTGATGAAGACATGTCGAATCCAAATTATTGCCGCTTTCGCAGGTTCGTCAATCACCCTACTCGCGAATGTAATGGGCTGAAGCGTATCTTTAAGGAAAAGATAGAATCATGATAATTACACTTGGGGACTGAAGGTATTCACAGAAATCCTCTCCCCGTCGAAATTTCACTATTTCAGAGGAATCCTTCGACCAGACGGTTCAGAGTCTGATGGAACGTATGTGCGAAGTTCTTTATCTTTCAAAGGGATAGCGTAGGGATATCTTCACAACCCTCAATCGAGTCATCTTTGGTAAGCTTCTGCTTTTTGATAAAAAGGTCACTATTCCATACAAGCCTGCTTCCAAGATCGAGATCCGGAGTGACAAGAAACCAAACTGGGGAATCCTCACGAAAGCTCACATCAGGCAGATCGAATTCAAAGAAGCGCTTATCGATGCCGGATCGGATGTCAACATCATAACTGTCAAAGCTTTGCGGGCTGCTGGAATTTCCTTACACGAAGTTGTATGTGCGCCTGCCATGATTCAAGATCCAGAAGGGAGATCTAGAAATGCTTATGGTCGTGTCACCCTTAAGGTGAACATGGGGAATGTCGAGACATATGCTACGTTTCAAATCATCAAGGAAAGTATGGGTTATAATATGGTCCTTGGCCGTCCATGGATCCATACCAGTACCAAGTTCGACACACCCCTGTAACAGAAGCCACCACTGAAAGACTCGTTTGGAAATGATGGCCGATCAAAGGACCCTGCTGACTACTCACCTTTACCGAATGCTGAACCCGATTTGGTAACAATGCTTGAGGAAAAGATGAAGTTGTGCACCCTTGGAACGCCGCCACAAGTAATTTCTACTCCACAGATCTCGTCGGAAACAACCATCTCGCCACTTGTCAAGACTTGGGGACTTGACCCTTCTATCAATCCCATGTTGACTCGAAGATGCAAATGGGAGGCTTATCCTTTTTAAAAGTTTGTTAGGTGCCTAGGGGATCATTTCCGCCGAAGCTAAAGGAATTGAAAACCCAATCATCCTGAGGACGTGTCCATTTGAGATACCAAAACCCAATCATTTTCAAGTTGGTGACACAGTTGAGAAAATAACCACTTCTCTTGCAGAAAAACCTTACATGGTTACTGAAGCCATATTAGGTAGATATTACAAGCTCGTCAACACTAACACGCCCGCGGGGGTAGTCATACATGGGAAATGGATTAAGACTATCACAGATTAAAGCATTTTCACCACTTTTGTCTCGATTTCCCTATTTTCAGTACTATTTGTATTTCATTCTGTTAATGGTGGTTTTTAGCTTAAGGCGAAAACTGTAAAAGTCTGTCTACCTGACCCGGCATCAGAAGTAGTAGACCTTGATATATCTATATTCCGCAGGGAATTTGGAGAATATATCAGAATCTGATGAGTGCCTATGTCTCTCTTCATATTATATTGAAACTCAAGCTCCTAGATGAATTGTTCACTAGTATAGAGCCTAATGAGTATTTAAGCTCCTAGCTGCATTACTCACTAATGCCGGAGCCTGCCTAGTATTTTTCTATGCTATGTTCCCCAGCTGAACTCTTAATGTTGGCATGACATGACAATTAATGTTCACTCGCAGCGGAGTAGCATGAATTTCCCGAAGTGTCAGTATTAAGACTTGCATAAAAACACTCAGGTTACACCACTCTCTGATAAAGAAGTTTTCGTGTCAATGCGCTTTTAGTGCATGGTCGACGCGCTTAAATTCCTTAAGAAAATAAGCCCAGACTGTCCATGTCAGTCTTAAAACAATCACGGCCGGCCAATTCAACAAGCTTAGCCTCTTCCTAGCGGAACTAGGAAAATTCCATGATGTCCACTGGGGGGCCCACTATTGTCCCATCCAATCGGAATCCTCTAAATCCGCCAATAGCAGCCCTAATCGCTAGCCAGAACTTGGCTAGTTGCGCTGCGGAAAAAAACTCCAACGAGTTAAGACCGACCATAAAGGTCTCAAAGCCATCGCGTCCGCCCAAATTAGCCAGCCTGGTTGGACGGATTAGATCTTATTTCGAACGATCAAAGAGGTATAGTTATAGTCACCGGCGGCTCGCCTCCATACCTGGTTGATCGAACTACACATAGCAATCCAAGAGCGCGTCAAATCGTTTGCCCAAAGTAGGGTGATCGCGCGCTTTTTAAACCCTAAATTGAGTCAACGACATTACACAATTGCCGCAAATCGATCACGGCCGTCATCTTCGCCAACCTAGTCGGACGACCTAGATCCAATTTCAGGCGGCCAATGAGATGCTGGCAAGCTCACCGGAAACCCATCTTTATGTGTACTTAATCGACTTGTCCAAACCAGTGACAAACACCCCAAACCATTTGGCTAAAGGTAGGTTGGCCACATGGCTTTAAACCCTAAAATTCAATCAGCGTCAATGTACAACTGCCGCAAATCATCTCATTCGTCCAACTTTGCTAGCCTAGTCAGATGGCTTAGATTTAATCTCAAGTGGCCAACAGCGTGACGCCGTGATCACTGGCCACCCTTCTTCCATGAGGAGCGATCGGCCAAGCCATGGGATGCGCGCGTAGTCTCTACCAGTTCTCTGAAAATGGCCGGTCATTCTCCTTTTAAGACATTATGCTCCGTGACTAATTTGGATAAGCTCAAAAACAAAGATGCTTCATGAACATCGATTCTTTTGAGCTGCTTGTTTAAACGCGATGCTTTATATACATCAATTATAAACGATGTTTTCACAAACAATTTATTTATTAAACCTAATATGATAACATGCTATTTTTCGCGAAAAGTCTCATGAATTGCCACACATGACCACCCGCCGCCTAGCTTGCGCATGATTGGTCAAAATAACTAAGTCTTGCAAACAAGACCCACTCAGCAACCTGCTGCATATTTTCCACGAAAATACTCGAGACATCAAACATGTCACAAACTGGGGGATGTTCACTGGGTATTGGTCTGGCGGTTTACAACGTGCGGCGCGCAACACGCCCATTATAAGAAAGTGACAGGAAAGGCGGTTGATAGCAATAAAGGAGTAGTGGGTGTGAGGTTGACCGATCTTCCCTCATGATGGAAACGTGATTAACACCAATTTTACACAATCCCCACTTCTCCACTACTAAACTGCCTCCACTTCCTATGAGGTCAGGGTGCGCTCAATCATGACTTGTATAAATAGGATTTCAACCTATTTCGACAAAAAAGACAAGTGTTATCAACAAAAGTATCCAGAAAACACCAAGAACTGATAGCTTACGTTATGCAAGTCAGTTCCACATTCTCATACAAGTCATAAAACAACCACACCTTCATAATTCAACATTCTGATCTCAAACACCTTCTTTGCTTCCCTCTCTAAGATCAACCCTTCTCCTTCACTTTGTGACCGAATTGAATCTGGAACGGCCATTTCTTGGTTTAGGCCAGAGTTTTACAGATTGATCTATCGAATCTAAAAGTACTCCTGTGCAATACATTTATTTAGGGTTTGAATTCGTTTCTCATCAGCACACCCAAATTTACCAAAAACAGCAGAATCAGTTTTTACCCCAAAACAACTGGCAACCACAGTTGGAGATTAATCTCTCGGTTGCAAGATCAACTTTCAATTTCATTTCAATTTCCTCAAATTCATGATGGTAGATCTTAGGTCTGGATCAGCAACAAATCCCGATGTTACTGGCGCTGACAACACCCCTGGCGTCAATATTCCTGTCGGTGACACTAATGTACCGCCTACCAGCGCGATCAACGCACCTCATGGTGTTACATCCTTTACCACTAACACCAGCGGCGCAAGAAACATTCCCTCAGCTGACACCTCCTATCACAAGAGCCAGAGCCGCTGCCACCCTTCCCAATGTTTCTTCGAGCGTGACGCCCCCAATTATTACCAGAGCTACTGCCACTCTTCCATCAGAACGAGAGGCTGGAGGAGCCAGAGGAAGCCAATACCCTATTACCATTGTTGATTTGATGAAAATATAAGAAGTTCTCGACAAGGCTCAGAAAGACGTGGCTACGACTCAGAAAGAGGTACTTACTTTCCTCAAGACACTAACGGAGCGGCTACCGCAAGAGTCATGTCAACCCCAGATAGAGATGACAAGGAATACTTTTAACACCTCCGACGCAAGCACTTCAGCAGGACACACCTTTATAGATGAAGAGGCTCGCGTTGCTCCTGAGCGCCCATTGGAAAGGAAATAACAATCCAATTTCATCACACGTGAGGATATGGATCGACTTCTCCAAAATCGAGGCAAAGAAAACCCGGCGTACATGCACCATCATCAACCTCCTTATCCTCCTGATGTGCAAAGAATTCTCCTTCCAAGAGGATATTATTCTCCCCAGTTCTCCCTTTATGACGATACTTGGCGTACACCTTCTGATAAGTGCATAATTCACATGATTTTAGTGTCAATTCCATGCTAGTAATTGCTTATATTCTTGCAAATTATTGTATATTACGTTTGTTTTCTCTTATCTGTGTTTCATTAGGAGAATCGTCGAAAAAGAAGTGAATTTGTGCTTAATTGTGCAATAAAAGAAGCTAGCTACAAGTGGAAAATGGCCAAAAACAAAGTGAAACTCGTTCAAGTACAAGATTTCTACTTTTCACATTGAAGGGGAGGAAAATACGAAATCAATGGCGAAAGAACGGAGTCATTCTGAGTTCGTATGAGGAAGTTATGAGCAAAACAAGAATTTGGAAAACTAAAAAGGGCAAAATGGTCATTTTGCGGGCAACTGATTTTGGCACCCTTCCATTGGTTAAGGAGGGCCCAAGTTTATCTATTTATCACAGCCAGGAAAATGAACAGAGGTTTGAGGTGCCTGTTGCGGTCGGCAGGAGTTTTGGGCAAAAGGGTAAAAAGGACATTTTATGTCACTGGAAAGATTACTATTGGCTGGAGCTTGCCGATACATTTTACTTGGAGTGAACTGTGAAGCACTGGATTAGCATCAACCTTTCTTAGCTTTGTTAAACAAAAGATGCAGAATTATAAAACAAATGGTGGGTCCCATGGAATTGAATATTGTTTTATTAAAAGAAAGAAGACAATGGTGGGTCCCCAAAAGTGGGTTTGACGTGCAGGTCACAAGAATGGCAGAAACATGTTTCTGACATGTTTTGTGTGTGATAGAATTTATTGTGTGATTGTATATAGAGTTGGATGTGCAATCAAATTAGAAGAGGACACATAAGCTTCGAAGGGGTCCCGCCGAAAATTGGTCCAATAAGAAGGTTTGTACATCTTGCTATGATGCTCCAGCTACACCAAATCAGTAACAATTAATTTCATCAACAAGGAAACTCTTTTGGCAGACAACTGGATAAAGAACAGAGCCACGTGACATTTTGTTATTGGACCGTGAGGTTAATGAAGTCAGTCGAGAATGCAAATTACTTTCTATATCAATTACGGATTTTCAGCATGGACAGACGGTTCGGAGGCTATAAATAGAGACCGAAAGTTTCATGCAAAGGGCACTGGACACTTCTTCCTTTACATTTGTTGCGAGAATAGAGAAACAGAGACAGAGTGTTTTCATTTTAAGTTTTACTTTAACTCTTTCTCTTTTCTTTATTAGTATTATGATGAGTAGCTAAACTTCTATCTGATTAGGGATGATTTCAAAGTCCTGAACAATGAAGCATTATTTTCTTTAACCATGTTTATTTTAAGTTTTATTTAATTGTTGATTATCTTTATTATTTTTATTACCTAAGAATATTGAGGGGTTATTTAAAATGATCAATTAAATTAACCAATCAATATTTCTTCTACTAGTTTAGGGTTGTGTGATACGTGTAATTGTCACATCAACTCTTTACACAAAGAGTAAATCGTAAGAGCCGACAGAGGGATTTTGTTAAGCAATTGTGTGTAAAGATAACACTAGTAAGCAGACCGAGCTTATGCGTCTGATGCTAGGATCAACCTGATTCACATAGTGTAAAGCATTCGACTAATTTACACCTTGAGAGCTTATTCTTGGTGGATTGGTTGGATAGAATCTGGTAGTCGAGCGCTTCCGTATCCAGTGGTAGTAGGAATCCGGGGGATAGCAGAGCTTATTGCTATTCTACGGTTGGTAACAGTATAAGTTCAACAAGAATTAAATTTATATTTAATTATGTTTCGGTTCAGCGGCGGCGAATGATTCCCTAATCATCTTCTTTATTATTATTTACAGCAAAGTTCTATTATTTTCCTTTATTAGTTATCTTTTATTGAATGAAAATCTAAAAACCCCCCTTTCAGTTACTTTTTAACAGCTAGAAACTCCCTGCTCTTCGTGGGAAAGAACTCCTTGCCATTATATTACCAGTTAATTGTGTGGAAAGGTGTAATTAATTTGTTGCGTAAACGACGCGCACCAAATTTTGGCGCCGCTGCCGGGGAGCAGTCAGTAGCTTTTAGTTGTTTTTTTTTAGTCTTTTTAGTCTTTTATTTATTTATTTATTTATTTTCGTAATTATATAAATTTATTTTTATTTATTTATTTTTAGTTAGTTTATTTTCTTTTAGTAATTTTATTTAATACTTTTGTTTTTAGATTTTGCTTCTAGCTTTTATTTTATTTTTATCTATTTTTTATGTGTTCATAATGGATTAATAGTATTCATGACCCGTCTAGAACGGGGGGAAATTCTATAAACGATTTGTGTGCATAACTTTTATTTTTATTTTTATTTTTAGGCTTAGGTTTTGTTACTTTTAATCCTTACAGTTTTGTATCATCGTCATGTTTCCTTTGGAAATAACATGTACGATGTACAAGATCAATCACATCACAATGGCGATCAATTTGATACTAGTCAATATGGTTTTCAATCTCAGTCTTATGATAATTACCAACCATATCAAGGATATGGTAGTCCTTGGAATGTGTTTATGTTTTAAGCCTACTTGTGATAACCGCAAGTGCACGGCGTCTATCGGAGACGTGGCAAATACGGGTCGAACCACAGAGACTTGTGGTGCTAGCTGGTTGATTTCTAGGCTTACTTACTGAATTCTAGCAAAGTGTAACACAATTCGGGGTTTGTCGATACGACCGAGTGTTTTGTGACTCTAAGCTAAGGCGAGAAAAACAAGTTATAACTAATTGGAAGCTACCAGGGGTTGTTAGACTTCACCTCATAACCCTATGCTAAGGCAAAACACACTCCATTCACGTCTTGTGCCTCCCTTTGAAGGCCTCGGGTAGATAAATTCTTTAGCAAACTCTCCTAATTTACTCCTAGTATAGCTTGTCTTTTCACAAGACAAACTATCACAAGCTTATTTGGTTTGTTAGCTAACTAATTACTTCTAAGGTAATTCAACCGATTTCACTAACTTACTCCTAGCATAGCTTGTCTTCTTACAAGTACAAACTATCACAAGTTTGTTAGATTCATACAAAGATACAATCACTCAATTCAATTCATAACAAAGAAGAACACAAATTTTGATATGAGTTACTCAACATAGGAACAGGGGTTTCATCAAACACCCTGGCTGATAGAATTAAAACATAATTAAGATACTACAAACTACACTAAAATGATGCTCTGGCTAGCCCAGGCATCCCCATTAACAATCACAGATACCTCCTATTTATACATGCCAAAATATCCCAAACCCTAATTCTTCAAAATCGAAATTAAATATAAAATAAATCAAACACACTCTCACCCATACTCTGATTCGTACTCTCCTCTTGTCAATTCGCCTCTGAATCGACCATGCGGGTTGTTATGGAAAAACCCTAATTCTAACTTCCTTAACCCTAGCTTCTAAGGTGAGAGAATCTAATGGTTGAGAAAGGTAGAACTAGGGTATGGGGGAGGAGGCTGACGATAGAGTTGTTGGCGCCGGGGCAGGAGTGGTGATGATGAAGGTGGTGAGGTGGTGGCTCTGCAGAGGTATGGGGGAAGAGATGGAGCTCTGCGAGAGGTAGGGAAGAATACAAGAAGAAAGAGAAGAACAAGAGAGGAAATGAGTTGGTCGAATGGATATAGGTATAGGGTAGTTTGGGTGTTGAGCGGGCACAGCAGGGTTTGATGAGAACGTAGGAGCGAGCGTTGGATTTGGCTGGGGATGATCTGAACGGCTGAGGGAGACTTGGAGTGATCTGGTGTTGAGCGGAGGCATCAAGAAATGATGTAAGTGATGGAGCGACCGTAGGATGCAGCAAGACGAGATCTCAATGGCTCGGGGTGAGCGGGTTCGGATCCGGGTCATGGGTAGCTCTAGCCCATGTCTTCCTTGTTGGGTTGCAATCATTGCGCGCGCGCGGCTTTGGCTTTACGCTCCATAGACGCTCGACTCCAATTCTTCGCTCCTTGGCTCCTCGCTTCTCCGAGCTTTATTTATTACCTAAAAACACAAAATTAATTAATACAAATATTTATTCTTGAAAACAAAGAAAACACGAAATGGGGATAATATCTCGATTTCTAAGCGCAAAAGATGAGTAAAATGCCAATAAAAAGGTGTATAAATATGCACTATTTGGCACTCATCAAATACCCCCAAACCTGAATTTTACTTGTCCTCAAGTGAAACAAAAAATAAGAAATCCTAACTATACCCCCGTCGCAGTCTCTCGAATGCATTTAGCGTATGCACTAAGCCTTTAAACCCCTAGGTGTCCCTAGTGGACGAGTTGTAGTCTCGTGAGGTTTTGCCGTAGGTGTACCCACAAAACCTTCTCCAACTTCGTAGTGTAAAAGAGTCTCAAGCATCCAAGGAGCTATGAGTATATAGAGTTTCGCATGCTAGTAATGAAGTTAGAACTACTAAAGAACGCATTCTCATCCTTAAGTGCTGAGCGAGAAGTAACCATACCATATGAAAGAATTCGGATTCGATTGTGATCATAAGTCTCAACTTCTGCCTCACCATTAGGGTTTTATGATAATTGTAGTTGCAGGTTTTCCCACACTACACCCCTCACTCAAATCTGTTTAATCAACCCATTTGGAGATGAACAATGATGTGTTTTATTGATTGTTTCTTGAAAGGTTTACAAAGAAATGTAAAACAAAGCTAAAGAAATTACAATCTCTTTTCCTTTCTCTCTCCTAGTGACTTGTTTCACAATTCAAAAAAGCTCTCCCTACAACAGACTTACTCGACCCTTTATACGACTTCTTCGCGACGCAGTCGTTTATTAATCTCGTGAAGTATTGTGTCGCGATATTCGGTCCTACATCTTGCCTCTTCTCATGTCTTCTCTGCGAAGAAGAGAATGTCATGAGAACCAATATTTTAAAGTGCCGCAACCGTTTATCTTTATCTTGCAATTGTTTATTTTCACTGCTTTGTTTATGTACGGAATTTATTACAGTGTTTCTTTCTTCCACTCTTTTCTTGACACGTCTCTTTCAACCGATTATTCTTAACCATTCACGTCCCTTCTCTCATTAAATGCATTTGTTTTCGAGAACTCTCTTCTCTATATATAGTTTTCTCCTCTTTCTCTTCTTCTCTTTTTTATTTTCCCTCTCGCAACTTTTCTTCACCTTTCTCCTTCCGCAATTTGCGCTTCTCGTATCGTTCCTTTTCAATTCTTCACTTCTCCATTCATTCCTATACTCGATAATGGCTTCACTTGGTCGTACATACGCTCCTCATTTTACCGATATTCAAAAGAAATTACAGGAAAAGGGTTTCACTTTATCTACCATTCCACATCAAGAATCCTCATCTATGCTTTCGCAAAATTGTTTTCGATCATCAATGTGATGATCGAAATTATAGTCTCGCTAGGTCAACTTCTCGCAGGCTCCCCATTCCTTTATATAATCCCGAAATACCATTATTTTATGAGATTCTTGCTCACGAGAAATTCTCGCGGCTATTTATCAATTGAATGGCGATTGTATTCGCCTAATGCTTGAGTTCGCCTCTCGTGGTGCCGGTAAAGGATCTTTATATCCTAACAATGTTAGAAATCCCCAATTTGCGAATTTACCAATAGTTGCCGAGAAGTATACTGTGGATAATTTCTTTGCAAATTATTCAGTCATAACTATGAGAAACGATAAATCTCACTGGGGTATCCGATTGAAGAAAAATGATAACGTTGATGCCGACAAACCGCTTTATGCAAGACATTGACCGGCATTCGGGTAAAAATAATATCCTCGCTACTCCAAAGATGAAAAGTGGTGGGTTGTACCTCTCTTCCCGAGTGGACCTTATATCGCAGCTCACATGCACTCCCAGCCAATCTCGCGAATTATCATCCTTGGGAATTTAAATGGCCTGAGAAGACAATAGAGGTATATACATATCATTCATTTTAGATTTGCTTCGCTATGTCTTCCATTTCTTGCCTTCATTAACTTTTTTAGAAAATTTTAGGTCACCAGAATGAGAAAGAAATACAAAGAAAATCCTCAGCCAAATATCCTGGCGATACTTCGATCACTCACGGATGAAGTAAGAAACATTTTCTTTTGTTATTTTAAACAATATTGTTGCCTCTGTTTCTTATCTTTATTCGTGTGTGAAGATTGGTGTTGAAGAAGTTGAAATCGCAAAGATCAATGATGGAAAAGCCAAGTCGCGAAGGCTAAAGGCAAGAACAAGGCCATTTCTCGCAAGGACAAATCTTCTGGCCCATCCTCCAAAAGACGGAGACTCCAATCTCCTTCACATTCTAACTCCCAATCTAGCGAGAATTCGGGAGATGAAAATGAGATTGGCACCTCTTCTGCTAAGGGAAGTCATTCAGATACTTCTGCTATGGCGCTTTTATCTAATGTTTTACCGATTCTATGCAAGGTTTTGGCGATAGCAACTTGTCTGCTACTTGCGAGACTATCGCTAAGATCTGTGATGCCCCATTATTGGAGGATATCGAGTCTTTTCGCGGAGTTTCTCGAACAGTGACACCCAGCCTTTTAAATGCTCTCAATGCTTTGGTATGTTCACATCTCTTTACCTCTCCGTGACTCTCCGCTCTTTTCTTTAATTATTTCTCTATTTTCTTTTACAGTCTGGGAGAGCCGCTTTTGTTGCTGCCTCAGATATCGAGAGAATTCGAGAACTAGAAGTTGAGGCTGCGTCATCTCGCGATAAGGATGAACGAATTAAACAACTGGAGGCTGAACTTACTTCTCAACAAGATAAAGTATCTACTCTTGAAAGCGCAAACCAACAGCTTTATGGTATAGCAATCTTTATTCCTCAATTTTCTTTTATTTTACCATTTACTTTTCTTTGCCTAACTTACTATTTTCGCAGACATATATAATCTCTCTGAAGAATCCATTCTTCTCCATTCATTTCCCGAGCCCATGGATGATGATGTCCTCCTTGCTCGCCTCAATGAATCCCTAAGTAGTTCTTCAAATGATGCTAACCTTCTTTCATTAAAGGATCTTCAATCCAAACATCATCTCTTAAAAATCGAGCATAGATCTAGTTTAAGTTTGGCTAATCTTTTTAAACGAAAGTACGTTGACTCCAAGAAGAAAACCAAAATTTTAAGGAAGAAAATTAGCGATCTCATAGATGAGAAAGATCGCATTACTAACAGAGGTGCACAGGCATTAGAAAAATTTCAAAAATCTCTCCTTGATGTGCAAGTTGAGCGAGATGAACTCCTTCGTCGAATACCATGCTTAGCGAGCGAGAAGACCAAATTCGTTCACTTCTTGTCATAAATAATGATGATGAATTTTCCTGGGCTGCGAAGGTTTTAGATAATGCTAGAAATAACTTAGGTGTTGATGTTAGTCTTCACACCGAGCAAAATACCTTAATCAAGGATATGATCTTTGAAAGAGAAGGTTGTTTGTTATACTTCTTTACTTTTCTCGTTATTTTTTCCCTTTTTGTATTATTAACATTAATTCATTTCCTCATGTTTTCTTAATCAAAAGAGATTTCAGACAAGGATTGGAGAACTTGAAGCCGAAAAAGAGCGTCTCGCAAAGGATCTCTCTCTTCGCGAAACAGATATTCAAAATTGAAACAAAGAATTCCAAACTACAGTGGCGAATTTTAATAATGATGTTGTTCGTTTTCGCAATCAAGCTATGGAAATAGTTTGTAAGGATCACAACATCCCTCTTCATTCATATCCCTTTCTTGCTGAAGAAGTTCCCGAGAACTTGCCTGTCTCAGATGTTTCTGATAGTGAAGCTAATGAAGAAGAAGAATCACCGCAACGAGAATGATGGAACCACGAATCGATGAAGAAGAAGAACCAGCAAAGAAATAACTTCTCTTTCTTTTTTTGATTTCTTGTAATATATCTTTGACTATTGAATGTAAACTTCAACTTTTGCTTCCTTTGTTCAGATATATTAATCAAACAACCCTTCTTTATAATTATAACTTCACACTTGCCTCTGTCCATAAGATATAATCAACTTTGCGAGTTAAAAATAATCATTCCTCTGTCCATTGTAGGATCATAATATCGCAACATACAGGGTTCGCGGGGTTAATAAACAACGATGTCGCGAGGTAGTCGCAGACAGCTAAAATAAACGACGCGATGAATAACGACACACAAAACAGCAGAAAGACATGGAACCTGGCGAGGGTTAAGAAGTGTCGCGAAATTGAATAGTCACACACTTGCGACACTTCGCGAGACATTCCCGAAAATAAAGGATGGCTTAGTCTGTCACCCACTATGTATTACCCTATATAAAGGGTCGAGCGGGTCTGTAAAAGGGGGGATCTTTTTGGAATTGTTAGGCAAGTCATTAGGGGAGAGAAAGTTTAAGAGTGTATGAACTTCTAAGTGTAATTCTATTTCCTTGTGTAAACAATTCTTGAATTCAATCAATAAACATTCTTGATCTTACATCTTTCAATAGGCTAACTAAGTAAAATTGAGTGAGGGGTGTAGTGTGGGATTTCCTGCTACTACATATGCGCTAGAAACAGGGAAGAGCAGTGATTGACGTAGAAATTGGAAAGAATTTGGATTAACAGAGAAGAGATTTAGAAAAGATACTCAAGAATTCATTGAAAAAGAAAGATGGCTAGAAGAAGAAATGTACAAGAACATCCAACGATTGTAAGAAGAAGTGGAAGACTTGCTGGAGAAAGGAGGAATGAAACAGGAGAATCGTCAAGGATGAATATGAGAAATGATGGAGAAGATCAAAACCAGCCACAAATCTCCCCAGTAGCAAACGCGGCTGTGGATTATGATAGGGTAAGTGTACATACTTGGAGGTCTGATTCTGAAGACGAGAGGGAAGAGGAGCAAAGAACTGGTGAACAATGGACAAGGAGGAGGTGAACAAGGGATGAATGGAGAGATGAATCTAGGAAACGAAGAAATGGCAGCGTTAGAAAGATTGAGACAAACAATACACGAAGAGAGACGATTAGAAGCAGAGGAGCGAGCAAATTTGACAAGACAAAATCATGAATTGAGGATGGAAAATATGAGATTGCAAAATAGGAGATCTAGAAGTAGCGTGAGATCAAGTTCAAGATCGAATAGAGAAGAAAGAAGGAGAGTTCTACCAACAGAAAGTACCGAGGAAGAAACACAAAATCCAAATACAGAGCATGGCGAGAGAAGAGGGGAAATAGAAGATCGTTATATTCCTCAGCCCGAAAATCTTCAAAATGAGCGGAATAGAGAAAATCAAGGAAACATGCAATTCCAAGAACAGAATGACCCAGCTGCTGAAGGGAGAATAATCTTGCATGGGAGAGAAGAATTGAGAAGAAACCGAGAGATCGAAGATGACATTGAGAGACACTACATTGAACAAGCGCGACTAGCTCGCGAAAGAGAAAGAATGAGAGCAGAAATGGAAAATCAAGAGATGGAAGAAGCAATCCGGCAGAATAACCATGACAACCGCGAGAGAAGGAGGGAACAAAATCGTACCAATAGAAATATTAATGAAGAATATGAGAGAGTGCAGATGATGAGAGCTGAGAGGCAACCAAGAAGAGAGAACAACCGATATAATGGCGTGCGAATTGGCGAAAGAAACGAAGAAGAGCGTCGCGAGGAAAGAAGAAGAGAAAATAACGAGCAGGAAGGTCAAAATAGGCACGAGCGAAGAAGGAGAGAAGCAGAGCTAAAAAGACCAGAAGAGAATCAAATTAAGAGGCAAATGAACAAATCTTAAGAGAACTGGCTGAAATGAGAGGATTACTGAATAGTAGAAGGGAAGGAGGAAGGAAACAATTGGACGAAGCCATCGCAGAAGCTGCGAAGAACCCCTTCACGCTAGAAGTACAGATGGGAGGAATACCTCCTAAGTGCAATCTCCCTGCATTAACAAACATCTTCGATGGAACAACCTCATGCGGACAAAGATATCAAGGCTTATATGAGGTGTATGTTGCAATGGGAAAATCATGATGCTATACTTTGTAAATATTTCGCGTCAAGCCTAATTGGAGAAGCACTAAAATGGTTTGAGGGTCTACCAAGGAACACAATCACATCATTTAATCATTTACAAGCCACATTCCTAGGAGCATACATAAGTAACAACTCTTCGCGACCAGGTATTGAAGATGTATTCGGGTTGAAACAAAGGGTTGGCGAGAGCTTAAGGCAGTTGACAATAAGGTGGAGAACCATGTGTAGCGAAATGGCAGGACGGGTTGAAGAGAGATATCTCATACTCTCATTTGTGAATGCTCTCTTCGCGACTAACTTGTTATACATTCAAATTTTTAGAATCAAAAATACAATCACGATGGCAGAACTGCGAGAATTACAGGAAGAATATATTGCCTTAGAAGAGAGACAAAATGAAATGAATTCTTACCCAGTCGCGAACACAAACTCGAATGCTGCGAACGCAAGCTTGTTACCTCAATTCATAAATACAGTGGCGAGCACTTCGCAAGGACAAAGAGGCAAGGAGAGCTGATGAGGGACAACAGAAGATAGTAGCCATGGGAAGCCACGATCAAGAAGAGTTTGAACGTGAAAGGAATTTCTACAACCGTAACAGCAATAATAAGATTCAGAGGCTAGATCATGTGCAAGAAACTTATGGTGGACGAAGGCAAAATAACCGTGGAGGGCAGAGAAGTCAAAGGATAGTATGGGAACAGATTACGATGCCTCCACTGAATGCTAGCGTTGAAAAGATCTGGGAAGCTATACTTGTGATGGAAAATGTACCAGCACCTTGGAATGTGGGAATGGAACCACCGCCAGGCGATAGAAGTCATGAGTTTTGTTCTTACCATCGCTTCCATGGGCATCAAACAAACGATTGTAGAAACATAAAGAGAATTATTCTCAGGATGATTGATCAGGGGAAGTTGAATCACTTTCTAAAGGGAGAAGAAACAAGTCAGACATTACCACCACCACCGAGATGCACGGAATGCAGTGTCGAAAAGGAAAGGAAACATTTGTGATAGAAGTAGGAACAAAGGCTAAGAATTTGAACTGCAACTCTATCGTCCACTCCTATCGCACCATCGAAGATTTCCATGACAACGTGCTTAGTAGAGTCTTTGCGAGAGATGCTAATGATAAAGAAATAATGAGTCTGGCGAGAACGACGCAGATTAAAAAGTGGCGATTGAAGACTATTTCTTTCTCTGCAGATGAAGTACCAAAAGGAAGAGAAACACACGATAGCCCGTTGGTTGTGAAACTAGAGATTAACCCGAAACCAGTCGATGGAGAAGATGATGAAGCAGAAGCTTGCTGGGCAATCAACCGAATCCTAATCGACACCGGAAGCTCAGTGAATATTCTCTTTTACCATACTTACAAGACGATGGGGGGAAAAGATGAGGATTTGATCCCCTCAACATACAAGATATATGGCTTTAATGGCACCGCAAACAAGCCAAAGGGAGAGGTTCACATGAGAATACCTCTACAAGGATTATCCACTGATGTTTTATTCTGTGTGGTTGATGTGGAATCCCCGTATAATGCACTAATTGGGAGGCCATGGCTTCATGAAATCTTGGGGATCGCCTCAACATACCATCAATGTATAAAATTCCCACACCCAAATGGCATTGGTATCATACAGGGAGATTGGAAGGAGTCGCAACACTGTCATGAGGTCGATATAGAGAGCTGCGAAGAAAGAAATGCCAAAAGAAAGGGTTGGAAGCAACATGTGAGAGATGAGCAGAGAAAGGAAAAACTGATGGTGGATGTTATAGAAGTAAGGACTGAACACACCTCGCGAGATGAATGCCTAGAGACAGGCGAATATTATGACAATGAAGAAGCAAAAGATATGAGGAGCAAAAGGCATAAGAAGTGAATAATCAACAAAAGCAGGAGGAAAAATAGCAGTTGAAGTAATGATGTGCGAGAATATCGCAGAAGGGTAAAAGAGAATTTGGTTGAGAAAGAGATAAAGATACAACAAATGAAATGGAATTCTGCGAATATTTCGCAAACAAATACTAATAAATAATGAAACATGAATGATTGAATGATTTAACAAAGATGAATGAGTAAATGAATGGGACGAACCTTTATGGCGTACACCCTAGTTCGCGAATAACATTTCGTAAGAGGCAAATGTAAGACCTAAAGTGCGTCATATAAGGGGGTATCTCTCGACATGGCTCAGGGGGAAGGTTACACCGCTCCTGAAGCCCGAGTCATGAAAATTTGGGGCCCATGAAAGCCTATCCTAAGAGGTACCTTGGATTCCCAACTATATATGTAGGTTATACCCGGTTGGGCGACCGAGGGTCTCTTCCTAGGAGTCGATGTATGCTCAAGGCGCCGAGGTACACCTGTTGAGCCAGAGTGCCCGGGATGGATGAACCTACCCTGGCCATTCTTGGCAAGTCTTGGCATGCGTTGCACTCGCCCGAAGAAAACTCCATTTAGGGTGCAGTCTCGTAACCATAAACCATATAGGTATAAGGGATAAGAGGCTGCGAAAACAACTGGTTGTTGTTAAGACCGGATGGGAGGAGCTAGTCTTGTATGGCCGATGTTTCGCCTCCTTGAAGGGGCAACCGGGGAGATGATAAGGGCGACGCTCTCCATTAGGGGGGGTGTCAAAACAGACACAAATGTCATGAGGCTTTGTTTTCGCAAGGAGACTTAGGCTTGTCATATTTGTGCGATGATCCTGCAGAGGCAATAATACTAACGCGAGGGTAAGGCGAGATCAATGGGTCTTTACACGAAAGTGTACGGACGTCCTGCGATTTCGTCGCAAGACGGCAATGTCATGGGGCTTTATGTTCGCAAGGATATTTAGGCCTGTCATATTGTCGCAACTAAAACATCCTGCAGAGGCAAAAATACTTGGAAAATGATAAGGCAAGATCAAGGGGTCCTTACATACAAGTGTAAAGACGTCCTGCGATTTTGTCGCGATAAAAGGTGGCAGGGGAGGACCTCTAATTAGGGAGGTCTGACTTGGAAGACCACACAAAAATGATAAGGCAAGGTCAATGGGCCATTGCATGAAAATGTAAAGGCGGCTTGCGACCTTGTCGCAACAAGAAAAAATAAAGTGAAGACCACCAAAAGCATAAGGCGACATTGTCGCAACGATACATTTTAATAACAATGATGACAAATAAGATCTTTCATCCGAAGATAAATAACAGAGGCAAGTATGGGAATGGGGAAAGTGAAATATTGTTATTCATCTTCTGATGAAAGAGTTATACATCAATAATGTTAGCCAATTATATCACAAGGAAGAACTACCAAAAAAGGGGAAGTGAAGACTGAATTCAGAGGGGAAAAATCCAAGAAATACACTATAATAAGGATACAGAAATGTACAGATATTACAAGCAGAAAAAGAAAACAAAAAGAGTTATTTCTTTGGCGATTCTTCTTCTTCATCTGATTCTTCAGTCTGATTATTCTCATCGCCAGAATTTTCTTCTTCGCCAGCCTCGCTATCAGAAACGTCTGAGACAGGCAGATTCTCAGGAACTTTTTCAAGAAGACAGGGATATGAATGCAGAGGGATATTGTGATCCTTACAAACATACTCCATGCCTCCATTGCGAAAACGAACATCATCATTGCTAAAATTCTCCACTGTCGTTAGAAATTGTTTCTTCAACCTGGAATATCTATTCTCGCGAAGGGAGAGATTCTTTGCGAGCTGTTCTTTTTCGGTTTCGAGTTCTTCAATTCTCGCTGGAAAATTCCCGGCGGTTGTTCTTTCTCGCATTCAAGCTCTCTAATTCTAACCTCGAAGCCTCTTCTCGGATTCTCGCAAATAAGTAACAACAAGTTAATAATTTACAAGCAATACTACGAAGTAAGAAGTAGTAAGGTGTAATAAATAACCTTCTCTATCGATATCATATCTTTAATCAAGGAAGTATGCTCGGCGTGAAGACTAACATCAACACCTAGGTTATTCCTGGCATTATCTAAAACTTTCGCAGCCCAGGCGAATTCATCGTCACTATTTATAACAAGGAGGGAACGAATTTGATCTTCTCGCTCACTAAGCAAGGAATTCTGCGAAGCAATTCATCCCGTTCAATTTGTAGTTCAAGGAGAGATTTTTGAAATGTTGCTAATGCCTCGTGCACCATTGTTAGCAATGCGATCTTTATCATCTATAAGGTCACTAATTTTCTTCCTCAAAATTTTGATTTCTTTATTGGACTCGAGAAACATTCGTTTAAATTGGTTGGCGAAGACTTAAACCGAGATCTATGTTCAATTTCTAAAAGACGATATTTGGTCCAAGTTCATTTAATGAAAGGGAGTTAATTTTGTTTGATGAACTACTTAAAGAGTTGTTGAGGTGAGCGAGAAGAAGGTTATTATCCATAGGATCAGGAAATGTATGGAGAAGAATAGCCTCATCGGAGAGATTATATACATCTGCGAAAGTAATAAGTTAGGTAGCAATAGGCGACCGTTAAAATAAAAAATAGTAAAAGGAGGTAAAATTTTATACCATAAAGTTGCTGATTAGCGTTTTGAAGAGTGGACACCTTATCCCTTTGGGAGTCAAGTTCGGTATTTAACTTTTGAATCGTCTCGTCTTTATCGCGAGATAACGCAGCTCTTCGCCTCAATTCTCGAATCTTCTTGCTCAATTGCGAATTCTTCTTCTCAAGATTGTTGCGTCTTCTCTCAAGGTCCGAGGCAACTACAAAGGAAGTTCTTCCAACCTATAAAAGAAGATAGAAAAATCATTAAAACATATATATATATACTTAAACAATTTAAAGTTAGCAGGGAAGTATGACTGTACACACATACCGAGAGACCCAAGTGCATTCAAAAGGTCGGGAGACACAACTCTAGAGACTCCATTGAATGAATTATTGCCTTCCAGTAAAGCAGCATTACACACGTTTGCGAGAGCCCCGCAAAGAGAAGCTAGGGGAGCATCTCCCATTCCTTGGAAACAATCTGAGAAGATGTTGGATAACCGATCCATGGAAGAACGGTCAATGGAATCTTCTTGGCGAGAGAGGAATTCGATTCATGGTTATCCTCGTCGAAGATTCGAGAGCTTGAGCTAAGGCGAGAAGAGGATTGGACCTTTCGCTTCTTAGTTAAGGGGGCAGAGGATTTACCCTTGCGAGCTTGGCGCTTTACCCTTACTTTTAATCTTCGCAGCAATAGTTTCTTCAACTCCAACCTTCGCATACGCGTAAAGATAAGAAACAGAGGCAACAATATTGTTTTAAATAAGAAGAAAGGAAGTGATTCTTACTTCACTCGTAGTTTATCGGAGCAATGTCAGAGTATCCTCCGACGGATCCTTTTGTAGCTTCTTCTCAACCTGGCTATCTGAGAGATTTCACAAACTCAGCAATTATAGAAAGAAAGTTACGAAAGCCAAATTTGAAGTCGGAAACATACCTCTTTCTTCTTTTCAGGCCATTTGAATTCCCAAGGATGATACCCTGCGAGATTCGCAGGAAGAACGTGCGGGCCCGCGATATAAGGACCATTTAAAATCAAGGGTACAACCCACCATTTCTCATCTTTGGAGTGACGAGGAGTAGTATTATTACCCTCCGGTGCCAATCAATATCCTGCATGAGCAATTTATCCTCGTGAGACATTATCCTTTTTCTTCAAAGAACGCCCCAATGGAGATTTCGCATTCACCATAGTTATCACCGAGTAATTTTCAAAAAAGTTTTCCACAGTGTATTTCTCAACAGCTATTTCCAAGTCTGCGAATTTGGGATTTCGACGAGTTAGAGTATAAAGATCCTTTGCCTGCACCGCGGTTCGCGAACTCAAGCATCAGCGAATACAATCGCCACTTAATTGATAAACAGCCCGAGAGAATTTTTCATGGGCCAAAATTTCATAAAATAAAGGCAACTCGAGATTGTACAAGGGAATAGGAAGTCCCGCGAGAAGCCGACCGAGCGAGACTATAATCTTTTGATCATCACATTGATGATCGAGAAAAGCTTTGCGTAAAGAATAGATGAAGGTTCTTGATCAGGAATGGTCGATAGAGTGAAACCCTTCTCGAGCAACTTCTGTTGAACTTCATCAAAAGAAACTTTGTATGCACGACTAATGGCAGCCATTATCAGTATGGGAATGGATGGGAGGTTAAAGATTAAGATCGATGCTAGAAAAGACGAAGAGAAGATTTGCAGTAGCAGGAGCGCAAATTGCGGAAGGAGAAAATCAAAGAAGTTGCGAGAGAAACTAAAGAATGAAAAGGAGGGGAAAAGAAAACTATATATAGGAAAAAAGATCCTCGAGAAAAACGAGGTCATTTAATGCGAGAAGAGACATGAACGGTCAAGAATAAACGGTTGGAAGAGACGTGTCGAAAAAGGGCTTTAATGGTTAAAAACTGTATACAAGTCAAACAGATAAAGATAAGCAATCGCAATAATCAAAAGCATCGCTCTCATGATATTCTTCCCTTCGCAAGAAAAGTATGAGGAGAGACAGAGATGCAAAACTTGAACATCGCAAAAGAATAGAGGCAAGTACGTATTTTTCAAGTACAGTATTCTTCTGCTCGTTCCTTCATCAGCGAAGACCAAAGATTATTACAACAACAGATTTTTCCTTAAAAATCGCTCTTCAAGCAATATTCAAGGAAAAAGAGGCAAGATGTAGGATCATAATATCGCAACATACAGGGTTCGCGGGGTTAATAAACAACGATGTCGCGAGGTAGTCGCAGACAGCTAAAATAAACGACGCGATGAATAACGACACACAAAACAGCAGAAAGACATGGAACCTGGCGAGGGTTAAGAAGTGTCGCGAAATTGAATAGTCACACACTTGCGACACTTCGCGAGACATTCCCGAAAATAAAGGATGGCTTAGCTGTCACCCACTATGTATTACCCTATATAAAGGGCTGAGCGGGTCTGTTGTAAAAGGGGGGATCTTTTTGGAATTGTTAGGCAAGTCATTAGGGGAGAGAAAGTTTAAGAGTGTATGAACTTCTAAGTGTAATTCTATTTCCTTGTGTAAACAATTCTTGAATTCAATCAATAAACATTCTTGATCTTACATCTTTCAATAGGCTAACTAAGTAAAATTGAGTGAGGGGTGTAGTGTGGGATTTCCTGCTACTACATCCATAAGATATAATCAACTTTGCGAGTTAAAAATAATCATTCTCGCGAGATATAAATATATATATATATATATATATATATATTTTTTTTTTGGCTTTAAACACTATCTCCACGACAAGATCGCAAGATATCTTCATGGATTAAGAAATCTATTGATCTTGCCTTATCATTATTTGTGTGGTCTTATTATGCCTTCCTAAGTAAAGGTCTTATTTTGCCACCCTCATTGCGACAAGATCGCAGCCGTCTTTACACTTTCATATATTGACCCATTGACCTTGTCTTATCATTTCTTAAGTATTGTTGCCTCTGCAGGATATTATATTTGCGACAATATGACAGGTTTAAATGTTCTTGCGACCATAAAATCCTGTGACATTGTCGTCTTTGCGACGAAATCGCAGGACGTTCTTACACTTTCATGTAAAAACCCATTGATCTCGTCTTACCCTTGCGTTAGTATTATTGCCTCTGCAGGATCATTGCACAAATATGACAAGCCTAAATTCTCTCGCGAGAATAAAGCCTCATGACATTTGCGTCTTTTGACACTTATCAGCTCCCTAATGGAGGGTGCCGCCCTTATCTTCTCCCTAGTTGCCCCTTCAAGGAGGCGTACATCGGCCATACAAGACTAGCTCCTCCCATCCTGGGTCTTAACAACAACCAGTTGTTTTCGCAGCCTCTTATCCCTTATACCTATATGGTTTATGGTTACAAGACTGCACCCTAAGTGGAGTTTTCTTCGGGTAGAGTGCGGCATGTGCCAAGACTTGTCAAGAGTGGTAAGGAAGTTCCATGCTCCCCGCACTCTTGACTCAACCGTACTACCTCGGCGCCTTGGTCATACATCGACTCCTTGGGAAAGACCCTCGGGCGTCCAACTGTGGTATAACCTTATATATATAGTTGGAAATCCAAGGTATCTCTCCCGGATAGGCTTTCATGGGCCCCAAATTTCCATGACCTGGTTTCAGTGAGCGGTGTAACCTTCCACCTCGAGCCATGTTAAGAGATACCCCTTATATGACGTACTTTAGGTCTTACATTTGCCTCTTGCGAATATCATTCGCGAACTAGGGTGTACGCCATAAAGGTTTGTCCCATTCACTCACTCATTCATTTTATCAATTTATTCAATCATTTGTCTGCGAAGGTATCGCACAATCTCATTTCCATTATTCAATAGATTTGAATACATTCTTCATGGCGAGATTCTCGCACAATGTTTCCACAACCATCATCTCTGCTTCTTATCCTTATCATGCTTTCATAACTAAATTGTTATCTTTTCTCACAATTATTCATTTTTACACCTTTTATTCTTACTTCCTTCTCGCTTCCGCATCATTCCACCATTTCAATGTCTCCTTTGCATCATGATACCCATTATTTTTGTGCATTCACTTCGCAAAGATCTCTTCTTCTTTTGTTTCTATGGCATCTACCATTAATCTTTCTTTTCTTTGTTCATCCCGTACATTCTTCCTCCAACCTTTCTTTTTGTTGTTCTCTCTTCGCAGCTTTTCTACATCCACCTCATAACACTTTTGCCCCTCTATCCAATCTCCTTTTATAATCCCAACACCGCTAGGATGTGGAAATTTTATGCACCGATGGTATGTCGAAGCTATTCCCGCAATTTGATGAAGCCATGGTCTTCCAATCAATGCATTGTAGGGAGATTCCACATCAACTACACAAAACAAAATATCACCGATAACCCCGCAAGGGTATCCTCATGTGCACTTCGCCTTTGGCTTGTTCGCGGTACCGTTGAAACCATATATTTTGTATGTTGAAGGGATCAAGTCTTCATCTCTTCCTCCCATAGTTTTGCAAGTATGGTAAAAAAGAATGTTGATCGAATCGCGATTTCGATCAATATTCTATTGATTGCCCAACAAGTTTCCGCTTCATCATCTTCGCCATCAATGGGTTTTGGATTAATTTCCCGACTTCACAACCAATGGACTATCATGTACTTCTCTTCCTTTGGGTACTTCTTCACCGAGAAAGAAATAATCTGCAATTGCCACTCTTTTAGTCTGCGATGTCTTCGCAACATTCATCACTTCTTTATCATCAAAATCTCGCGAAAACTCTACTAAGTACATTGTCATGAAAGTCTTCAATAGTGCGGTATGAGTGGACAATGGAGTTGCAAAACAAATTTTTAGCCTTTGCTCCGACTTCTATAACAAATGTTTCTTTTCCCTTTGCCGGTGGGGGTGGCAAATGTTGAACTTTCTCTTCTTCTTTTAAAAAGTGATTTAACTTTCCTTGATCAATCATTCTTAGGATAATTCTCTTGATGTTCCTGCAGTCATTTGTTAGATGCCCATGAAAGCGGTGGTAAGAACAGAACTCGTGACTTCTATCTCCAGGTGGTGGTTCACTTCCCATGTTCCATGGTGCAGGTATGTTTTCCATCAAAAGTATTGCTTCCCATATTTTTTCCACACTGGCATTCAACGGCGGCATTTTAATTTCCTCCCACACTACTCTGCGACTTCGCTTGTCCTCTATGATAATTCCGCCTCTGGCCTCCATAAGTCTCTTGCGAGTTATACCTTTGACCTCCATAGGTTTCTTGTGGTTGATCAAGTCTTTGAATTTTATTGTTTCCGCCACGGTTGTAGAAATTTCTTTCTCTTTCAAACTCCTCTTGATCGCGACTTCCCATAGCTACTAACTTTGGTTCTATATCAACTGCTTTTCTTTCTTGTTGACCTTGCGATGTGCTCGCCACTGTGTGTATTAGTTGAGGTAATAAACTTCCATTCGCAACATTAGAATTTGTGTTCGCCACTGGGTAAGATTCCATCTCGTTCTGTCTTTCTTCTAAAGCAATATATTCCTCCTGGAGCTCTCGTAATTCAGTCATTGTAATTGTATTCTTAACTCTGAAAACCTGAACATATAATAGATTGGTTGCGAACATAGCATTTATGAACGACAGTATGAGGTATCTTTCATCTACCCTGCCAGCCATCTCGCTGCACATCGTCTTCCATCTGACAGTTAAATGTCTCAAACTCTCGCCAACTCTTTGTTTTAATCCAAATACATCTTCAATGCCAGGTCGCGAAGAGTTGTTACTTATATATGCCCCCAAGAATATAGCCTGTAAATGATTGAATGATGTGATTGTATTCCTTGGTAAACCCTCAAACCATTTCAATGCTTCTCCGTTAAACTTGACGCAAAATATTTGCATAATATAGCGTCATGGTTTTCCCATTGTAGCATACATCTCACATAAGCCTTGATGTGTTGTATCGCACAAGTGGATCCATCAAAAATGCTGGTTAACGCTGGTAAATTGCATTTTGGGGTATTCCTCCTAACTGCACTTCTAATGTAAAAGGATTTTTCGCAGCCTCCGCGATAGCTTCATCTAACCTGTCTTCTCCTCCTCCTTCTTCTTCCGTTGTTCAATATTCCTCTCATCTCTGCGCCAATTCTCGCAGAATTTGTTCGGCTTTGCCTCGAATCCGAATTGATCGGTCTCTTTAATTCGCTTCTCTCTTTCTTCGTTCGTGTCTACTTTTTTGTATTCTTTCGTATTTTTCGTTAATGTCTCCATCATTGCGATTTCGCTCACGCCTCCTCTCTCGATTATCATGGTTATTCTCGCGGACGCTTCTTCTAATTCCCGATTTTCCATTTCTCGCTCTCAATCTCTCTCTCTCGCGAGCTAGACGTGCTTGCTCAATGTAATGCTTTTCAATATCATTTTCAATTTCCTTTTGTTTCCTTTGAGTTTCTCTCCCATGTAGTGCTCTTCTTCTTCCTCCTCCCGATTTTCTTCATTAATTGGGTTATTCTGTCTCGAGGTCGCCTATCTTCTTGATTTCCATCATCGTGGTTGTTTACCAAAATATAACGATTTTCTATTAGTTCTCTCTTCGCGATCTCCTTCGCCATGATTTAACTCTCTTTCCAAATTTTCTTCATTAATGTTTTCTACGGGCAATGTTCTCCTCCCATTTTCTCTACTCGATACCGATCTCGATCTCGTTACTACTTCTTGACCTTCTGTTTTGCAGCCTCCTATTTTCCATCCTCAACTCGTGGTTTTGCCTTGTTAGATTCGCGCGTTCTTCCGCTTCTAACCGCCTTTCTTCGTGTATTGTTTGTCTCGGCCGCTTCTAATGCCGCGATTTCTTCATTTCCACGAATTGTTTCTCCCATCTCTTCTCGATTTCTCTCTTCCTGCCTATCATTCATCAATTGTTGTATTTCTTCTCTTTCTTCCGTAGAATCTGATCTCCATGTATGCACGCTCACTCTATCATAATCGATTACTCTGTTTAGTGCTGGTTGAATTGGCGGTTGTGTTGATGGTTGAATTGGTGGTTGTGTTGATGGTTGAATTGGATCTTCTTCTCCATTTCTTGCATCTATCCTTGATGGTTCACCTACTTCATTTCTTCTTTCTCCCACTAATCTTCCACTTCTCCTTACGATCGTTGGTAGTTCTGATGCATTCTTTCTCCTAGCCATTTCTCAATTTTGGTAATTTGTTAAAAATTATTCAAGATTTCTTTTTTGTTATCCCTAATTCTTCCAATTCACAAGGTTGATCTTCTTCAATCCCTGTTTCTAGCGCATATGTAGTTGCAGGTTTTCCCACACTACACCCCTCACTCAAATCTGTTTAATCAACCCATTTGGAGATGAACAATGATGTGTTTTATTGATTGTTTCTTGAAAGGTTTACAAAGAAATGTAAAACAAAGCTAAAGAAATTACAATCTCTCTTTCCTTTCTCTCTCCTAGTGACTTGTTTCACAATTCAAAAAGCTCTCCCCTACAACAGACTTACTCGACCCTTTATATAGGGCATTACATAGTGGGTGACAGCTATACTGTCCCTTATTTTCGGAAACGTCTTGCGAACGCTCGCGAATATACGACTGTTTGCCTTCGCGACACTCTTAAATCTCGCCAAGTCATTCACACTTTCCTCATGTTCTGATTGTCGTCATCTATTACGTCATTTATTTACCTCCATGCGACTCCTTCGCGACGCAGTCGTTTATTAATCTCGTGAAGTATTGCTGTCGCGATATTCTGGTCCTACAATAATTGCACTCAAAAAGATCGCTTTTTTAGTCTCTCATGTGTGCAGGCAGGAATAAAGAGAGAAATCCCGCACACGTTGTAGGTAAGAAGGATAACCTTCCGAAATAATTTACGGAGACTCCACGTAAGTGTGGACAAAAAGAATCTTTTTCGATGATCTCTAAGAAAGGAAATCAACCATTAGCAAGGGGTGGGAGTACTCACTTACCTTCTCACCCGATCGGCAATTAATATCACTCTCTCATAAGAACCATAGAAACGTCTTCAATCTTCCTTCGGTCTTCAAATGTTGATGACGAACTTCTAAACTTCACAAAACTTGACAATTTTTAACTTTTCTACTCAAATTTCTTGTTGTTTGGATTTTTCTTCTTGAACTCTCTTTACCATGGTGGTAGCAAAAATAAACTACAATATTTTTTTTTTATTATTTTTTTTTTTGATGTGTTTACAATAAGTGAAAATAAAAATACAAATAATGAAACAACTAACTCCATGGAAAAAGGACTTTAACACTCAATTTTTCCACAACTTGTATTGTCTTGATTTTATAAATTTTATTAATTCTCATCCTATTTTCTTTTCTTTTCTTTGTTTTGTTGCATATAAACCTTGGACTATCTCAACTTTTCTTTCAATATTCGATGATGCTCCGTTTGCTGACGATGATGTGTTTCTATGGGTCTGTTGATTGAGAGAGAGAGTGATGCTAAGTGCAAATCGATATTTAGAAGGAGTTTTCATCTTTAGATGTCACCCTCATGATTGACAAAAACTAGCACTCAAGAGATCAAAAGTAGTGCTGAAATTGGTGCGAAGTTGGGTAGCTCACCATTCCTACCCGGAATTGATGTACGGTGACACACACTCTAACAAACTTTTCTAGAAAGTTGCAAAAATTGAAAGTTGGTGCCTCACTTGATGTAAAATGGGTAGTCTCCACTATGGGTGATCACAATTCTACTACCGAATATCTAACAAAACCTAATTCGCTCCTCGGTATGGTTAAATCCAACTTTAACGCTCTAATCAACTAAGAAACCCGATTGTGTTCTCCTGGTACTTCTAAGTTCTGTTATTTCGGTCAGAATCTCTATGTAAACATAGCTAGAAGCATGCTAGTGACTCTAAAATATCTAAAAGTTGGAGGTTTTTATTTGCAAAAAGTTTTGAATTTTTTTTTTTTTTTTTTTTTTTAGGAAAATTAAAAGATAAAATAAAAGACTAAAAACTCTAAATGCAAATGCACCCCCAAACCTAAATCAAACATTGTCCTCAATGTGTCGACATATAGAAAATTTTTAAACAAATCACATACCGAGAGAACTATGCTTTGATAGGAGAAAAGGGAAGAGATTACCGGATGTCGGCGGAGCACGGTTAGAGCTTCATTCGTTAAGGCTAGAATCCAACATATCATATCGGATTAGCATCATATATGCGCAAGAAGACTCAACCGAATCAAGAAAGAAAAATTAAAAAGTCCTACGGGATTATATACAAAAATTCACCATACACTAACAATCTAAAGAGTTGCGGGTCAACCCAAAAGATAATGTACAGAAACATTAACATTCTTACAAATATAACATAAAAATGGGCTTTGGTTTCAATGGGTTTTGGTTTATGTGGGCTTAAAGTTTGGTTTAAATGGGCTGCATTTTGGTTTAAGTGGGATTTGGTTTATTTGGGATGTACTGACCCGATTCTTTGAACTACCCGACTATGCGAGCCAAGTTATGTGGGTCAAGGTTGTGTGCAGAGCCCGTGTTGGTTTTTAAACAGCCCAGCAGACTATGGGCTCGGTTTGGTTTAAGCCAGGTTATGCAAAACTCGGTGGTTTGCACAATGGGTTGTGGTCTTCATCAAGAGAGTTTCACGAGATGCACGGATGAGAGCGTGAGGTTGGTCGTGTGCGTAACACAACCACAGGTTATGTCTTTGGTTGTGTGCGAGTTATGCCTGTTGGCGGGTTATGTGAATGCTTTGGCCAATGAACACAACGACAGGTTGGCAAATGATACAACACGAATAGCACAACTCACATAAGGTGACACTCAATTCGCAGAACTTGCTTTGGTAGTTCTTTGGTTTTCACAAAGACAAGTTTAGCAAGTGAGAGCTTATGCACAGTGCACAAACAACTCACAGAAAAATAGCACAGCCCAGGATAGATTGACAGCACA
Source organism: Papaver armeniacum (assembly GCA_023531295.1). Taxonomy (NCBI): domain Eukaryota; kingdom Viridiplantae; phylum Streptophyta; class Magnoliopsida; order Ranunculales; family Papaveraceae; genus Papaver; species Papaver armeniacum. The sequence goes on along the minus strand of JAJJWW010016934.1, from coordinate 331,263 downwards.
GCCTGGTCTAGGTGCAGCTCTCAACCAGCTCTAAGTGCAGCTCAGCACAGAGTAGCACAAATAATTTCTCAAACTTAAACACAGCACAGGTCAATTAGCCCAGATTATACTACAGATTATAGCCAATGATGCTAACACAGGTTATGTCAACTGGGTTAGTTGACCTCAGTTCTCAGAGATGTATGCACAGGGATTTCAGGGCAGATTGCTCAATAAGCTCAGTCTCACAGCTGCAGGGGTTTGAGCAGAGCACAGGGTATGTTGAGGTTGAGCACAAGTACAAGCTTCAAAGTATCCCCGTTGTGATTTCTTAGCAAGGTGGCTAGTGCATGATGTAAGCACGTATTAAAGATGCAAGATAGCAAGGTTATGCTCGGGGTTATGCTTAGGCTACGACTAACCTAGGCTAACCAGGTTGCACTCAAGCTCTACAACCTGCAGGGCCGGAGCCGGTGCTTGTTAAAGCAATGAATGCACTCACAAACCACGGATGCAAAAGATCACTCAAACACACAGACTTCAGGGTGGCAGGGTCAACAGGGCTGTGCACTTCAGCCAAGGCAAGGCAAGGTATGCAAAGGTCTGTCAACAGGTTTGCACAACAGATTTAACAGTGAAAAGATGGCTAGTTCAGCCAATTGTCAATGCACAGAACACACTAAAGCATGCTTTTCGGATTATGAGCATCACTCAAAGAAGAATTTTTATGCAAAGGCACCAGGGCAGAAGTACAGAGCACAGGAGAGTCCAAGGGGTTTGGCAAATAATTGGCTCAAGAGCTCACACAAAGGTGCAGATGGCTCTACAGGTGCACAGGGGACTGGGCACGCAATGGGTTTGGCAACTGAATGGCTCAACAGCTCACACAAGGTATAGTGCAGATAAGGTGAGCTGTCTCACTTGGTTCCTAGGGCTGCAGCTTACCCCACAGCTTCAGGGGCTGGAGTTTGGCTCAAAGCGAGATAAATAGGTAATTCAAAGATCATGGAACACTCACAATTGCAGAGGTTCACAGATTCAAGATGCATTGCAGGGTCAAAAGGTTGGCTCACAGGCTTATGCTCAGGTCTTGGGTGCACAAGTTGCAGATGATAACAGGGTCATGTATAGAGAGCCCAGGGGAATAAGCATGCAAGGGGTGTGGCAGACACTTGGCTCAATTGCTCACTCTAGAGTGTAGATGGCTCATACAAATTCTTAAGCAAGGTTTAGCATGCACCAGGTTAGCAGGTCTAAACGGCAGGGCTTTTAAAAGTTTAAAAATACAGCTACAGGGGCTGATAAAGAGTTATGCTCAGGTGATGGCAGCCTTACAAGGTTTCCCATTAGGTACACAAAAGCAAACAAGACATACACCTCATAAAACTCATGTATAGATGCTAGTCTAACATGGGTTACAAGTCATGCTCATACAACTCAGGTGTATTCACTCATGGAGCCACTTACATGAATTGCAGTCTGCTCAGAGCTTTGTGAGCTCACGTTCTGCGCCTTCTCCTTCTCTTCCTTGGGTTGGCTCAACAGCTCACAGGTACCTGTAGGCTCAAAGGAGGGTTTTAGTTCCCAAAATGTGCAACTTAAAGCTAAGAGAGTACAAAGATACTGCAAAGAGAGTATATCTTTGAGAGTCGTGAGTAAGCAAACAGAGTACAACAATGTAGTTTAAATGATACCAACCACTTTGCAAGTTCAAATACGATGCAGTGAGTTGTGACAGGGGGATCAGCTAAGTGCAATGAAGATGCAAACAATATACAAATGAAAATGCAAGCAAAATAGAACAGCTAAGTTACTGACTTGGATAAAAATGCGAGATGATAAAAGTTACACTAACACTGACTAATCACTAAAGAAGTATTGATGCATAGAAGCAAAGGTTGTGAATGTAAACTATGGATGATGTAAACAAGATTAAATGAAAAACTAGCAGGTGTATGATGCAATAACAGATGTAGATATATAGCTAAGATTAACACTAGCGAGAAAAAGATATGAAGAAAAAGAAAAAAAATACTAGCAGCTAAGTTATACTGACACAGGGCTAAAAATAACAATGCAGAGAGAATATATACAGGGTTGGAAATCAGTGAAGCAAGGCCAATAGTCAACAGGGCACACGCCAAGTCCCCGGCAACGGCGCCAAAAACTTGGTAGGCCTTGGAATGTGTTTATGTTTTAAGCCTACTTGTGATAACCGCAAGTGCACGGCGTCTATCGGAGACGTGGAAAATACGGGTCGAACCACAGAGACTTGTGGTGCTAGCTGGTTGATTTCTAGGCTTACTTACTGAATTCTAGCAAAGTGTAACACAATTCAGGGTTTGTCGATACGACCGAGTGTTTTGTGACTCTAAGCTAAGGCAGAAAAACAAGTTATAACTAATTGGAAGCTACCAGGGTTGTTAGACTTCACCTCATAACCCTATGCTAAGGCAAAACACACTCCATTCACGTCTTGTGCCTCCCTTTGAAGGCCTCAGGTAGAGAAATTCTTTAGCAAACTCTCCTAATTTACTCCTAGTATAGCTTGTCTTTTCACAAGACAAACTATCACAAGCTTATTTGGTTTGTTAGCTAACTAATTACTTCTAAGGTAATTCAACTGATTTCACTAACTTACTCCTAGCATAGCTTGTCTTCTTACAAGACAAACTATTACAAGTTTGTTAGATTCATACAAAGATACAATCACTCAATTCAATTCATAACAAAGAAGAACACAAATTTTGATATGAGTTACTCAACATAGGAACAGGGGTTTCATCAAACACCCTGGCTGATAGAATTAAAACATAATTAAGATACTACAAACTACACTAAAATGATGCTCTGGCTAGCCCAGGCATCCCCATTAACAATCACAGACACCTCCTATTTATACATGCCAAAATATCCCAAACCCTAATTCTTCAAAATCGAAATTAAATATAAAATAAATCAAACACACTCTCACCCATACTCTGATTCGTACTCTCCTCTTGTCAATTCGCCTCTGAATCGACCATGCGGGTTGTTATGGAAAAACCCTAATTCTAATTGCCTTAACCCTAGCTTCTAAGGTGAGAGAAGCTAATGGTTGAGAAAGGTAGAACTAGGGTATGGGGGAGGAGGCTCTGATAGAGTTGTTGGCGCTGGCAGGAGTGGTGATGATGAAGGTGGTGAGGTGGTGGCTCTGCAGAGGTATGGGGGAGGAGGCTCTGATAGAGTTGTTGGCGCTGGCAGGAGTGGTGATGATGAAGGTGGTGAGGTGGTGGCTCTGCAAAGGTATGGGGGAAGAGATGGAGCTCTGCAGAGGTAGGGAAGAAGACAGAGAAGAAAGAGAAGAACAAGAGAGGAAATGAGTTGGTCTAATGGGTATAGGTATAGGGTAGTTTGGGTGTTGAGCGGGCACAGCAGGGTTTGATGAGAACGTAGGAGCGAGCGTTGGATTTGGCTGGGGATGATCTGAACGGCTGAGGGAGACTTGGAGTGATCTCGGTGTTGAGCGGAGGCATCAAGAAATGATGTAAGTGATGGAGCGACCGTAGGATGTAGCAAGACGAGATCTCAACGGCTCGGGGTGAGCGGGTTCGGATCCGGGTCATGGGTAGCTCTAGCCCATGTCTTCCTTGTTGGGTTGCAACCGTTGCGCGCGGCTTCTTTGGCTTTCTCGCTCCATAGACGCTCGACTCCAATTCTTCGCTCCTTGGCTCCTCAGTTTCTCCGAGCTTTATTTATTACCTAAAAACATAAAATTAATTAATACAAATATTTATTCTTGAAAACAAAGAAAACACAGAATCTGGGATAATATCTGATTTCTAAGCGCAAAAGATGAGTAAAATGCCAATAAAAAGGTGTATAAATATGCACTATTTGGCACTCATCAGGATATAATCAAAACCAATCATTTTCCCATGATCCATATCTTATGGAACCTTACGGATATTCTCATACATGTCAACAACCTTATGACGGGCATGTAAGTGAACAATCACGAGGATGGAAGGATAGTTATACTTTTAATCATTTGTTTTCTAGTGATGTGCAGGTGACAGAGAGTTTGGATCCAAAAACTTATGATAACGAATCAAGATATACTCCTCTTTATTGTGTTTTTCCTTCACTTAAAGAAGAGATATTGTCTAAAAACTCTATTGAGCACAATGGTGGAAAACGTGTCAATGTCAGAAAACTTTTCAAGCAACACGAGCTGCTAGAAGAAGCCGGTGCATCACAAAAGATTCTTGATGAAATTAACAAGGTCATAGAATTGGAATTAGAACGTCGTTTCGATATGGAAGATTATGAGGAAGATTCTGATGGCGAGGAACCTTTGCAAAGTCCTTGTAACAATGATACGATTATTCCAACTCCGGATCATAATAACGATCACTCGCCTATTCAAAAGGAGGAGAATGGATATGATATAACTGTTGTTATAAATGGTGTGTCGTACACAAACGAGGATTATAGGATTTGCACCAATGAACTAGACTTTATAAGAGATGATTCTGATTCCGATGACGAGGTTGTTGAAGAGATGGTGATTGAGAATGAAACCAAATTGATTGATTTCGTGGAAGACCCAATTGAGCTAGCCAAAGATTATAATGATGTTGAGATTTTAGTCAAAGCAGAAACTGACGAAGAATGGCTAAAGAGCTTGATAGAGGACCACGATACACATGAGGTAAATAATTCATTGCAATTCTTTAAGAATGATAAAGATCCTGTAATACAAGATATTGTGGAAGGCTTGTCTAATCCTTTGCACATTTATAAATCTTCTGATCCACATCACTTAGGATTGGATTTGTGTGCTTCCAAAGTTCTAACGGATTATTTTACTTCTAATTACCCACCACTAGATGTGTTTGATTCTAGCATTGTGCAGGTTCACGGAGAGGAACCCGAAGAAGTTCCCATATTTTATGTTCTTTATCCACTCCTGAGTGTAGAAAGGACTAAGTGTGGGGGAAGCTTCCATAAAGTAGCAGTTTCATTATCTATACCTTATGCTAATAATTGTGTGAAGTTGTTACAAAAATTGCAGATTATTTTCTGGGTGGACTTCCGGATTTTAAGATTATTGGTATATGGGGAGGTTCCACGCGAAAAAGTGGATGTAGATTCCCTTGAGCTTCGTGATTTTCTCCCTCTAGAGGAGTAATGTGAATGTATGTTAAGTCGAGCTGAGGACGTTAAACTAAGCGCTAGACGGGAGGCAACCCACTGGTTTTGTATTTCTATCTTTATGTTTTATTTTTCTTAGTTTTGCATATCATATTTGGATTTCCCACCTTATTTTACTTTGGATGAATCAATTACATTGAGGACAATGTAAAGTTTAAGTGTGGGGGAGTGTTTCCATATTTTGCATATAGAGTTTTTAACTTTTTTGAGTTGAATTTTTCAAAAATCTTGTAAATATTTGCATTAAAAAAAAAAAAAAAAAAAAAAAAACTCCAACTTGTAGAGATTTTAGCGTCACTTGCATACTTCTAGGTATGTTTACATAGAGAATTCTCAATCGACATAACCGAACTTGGAAGTGTTAGGGAACTACGTTCGGATTTCTTACTTGTTAGAGTGTTAAATAATGGATTTAATCATGGCGGTGATGCAAATGAGGAGCAGAGAGAAATGCATTATTAGAGTTGCTGATCAATCATTAGTGGAGACTACCTATTTTCAAATCAACCGAGGCACCCGGACCAAAAAATCTTTGTAGATGACTAAAGAGCTTTCTTTTGAGTGTGTGTCACCATACGTTAATTCCGGGTAGAATGGTGAGCTACCCAACTTCACACCATTTTTCAAAGACTATTTTTGATCTCTTGAGTGCTAATTTTGTCAATCATGAGGGTGACGTCTATAGATGAAAACCACCTTCTTGTAGTTTGATTTGCAGTCAGCACCATTCTCTCTTTCGCCAACAACAGGTCCATAGAAACACATCATCATCAACAATGAAGCGACATCAAAATCTACAAGGAAAGTTGAAGACGTTTAAGGTTTATAAGCAACAATACATAGAAGAGCAAATTTCATATCCAAGTGAAGCAACATACAATGAGCAGATTTTATATACATGTTGAAGACTTACATATAATGAGCATAATTCTATATCCAAGTTGAAGACTTATTTAAAAGAGCAAAGAAAATCAGAAGATGAGAGTTATTGAAGTTTATAATACGAAGACAATACAAGTTGTGAAGATCAAAGTGGTAAAATACTTCTTTCATGGCCATGTTAATTTTATTTTTATTGTAGTTGCAATCTTTTTACGACAGCAAAAAAAAAAAAAAAAAAAAAAAAAAAAAAAAGATTTGCATTTAGGATTTATTTCATCAATAAAGCCATGAGGAAGTAAAATCTGTAAAGAAATTTCAAGCAACGAGGAAATAGAGGAAAAGAGTTACAAATTGTCAAAGTTTTATGAAGTTCAAAGGTTTATCATCAACAGTTGAAGCCGCGGACGAAGCCGAAGAAGACGATCCGAAGACGTTTCTATTGGATGATGTGAGGGTGGTGCTATCATTACTGCCAATCGGATGTGAAGGTGAGTGAGTACTCTCATCCTTGCATAATGGTTGATTTCCTTTCTTAGAGATCGTCAGAAAGATTTTTATTTCCCACGATGTTGTGGGGTCTCCAGAAATAATTCGGAAGGTATCCTTCCCACCATTCAACGTGTGTAGGATTTCTCTCTTCGTTCTTACCTGCACACATGTGAGACCCATAAAAAAGCAGTCTTATTGAGTGCAATTATCATAAAATCCTTTTAAGTGAGGCAGAAGTCGAGGCGAAATGCTTATTGATCGCTCTCAAACACGCGTTCTCTCATTATGGTGTGGTTATTTCTCACTCAACATTTAAGTATGAGAATATGTTCTTTGGTATTTCTAACTTCTTATTACTAGCATGCAGAAACTCTATGTCCTCATAGCTCTTTGGATGCTTGGGACGCTGGAACACTTTGAAGTTGGATCAAGTTTTGTGGGTATATCTCTGGTAAACCCTCACGAGACTATAACTCGTCCACTAGGGACACCTAGGGGTTTAAAGGCTTGTTGCACATGCTAAGTGCAACCGGGTCCTCAACAACAGAGATTTGTTTTATTTTAGGTTAGATAGTTTGCTCGAGGACTAGCAAAAGTCAAGTGTGGGGGAATCTGATAAGTGCATAATTCACATGATTTTAGTGTCAATTCCATGCTAGTAATTGCTTATATTCTTGCAAATTATTGTATATTACGTTTGTTTTCTCTTATCTGTGTTTCATTAGGAGAATCGTCCAAAAAGAAGTGAATTTGTGCTTAATTGTGCAATAAAAGAAGCTAGCTACAAGTGGAAAATGGCCAAAAACAAAGTGAAACTCGTTCAAGTACAAGATTTCTACTTTTCACATTGAAGGGGAGGAAAATACGAAATCAATGGCGAAAGAACGGAGTCATTCTGAGTTCGTATGAGGAAGTTATGAGCAAAACAAGAATTTGGAAAACTAAAAAGGGCAAAATGGTCATTTTGCGGGCAACTGATTTTGGCACCCTTCCATCGGTTAAGGAGGGCCCAAGTTTATCTATTTATCACAGCCAGGAAAATGAAAGGTTTGAGGTGCCTGTTGCGGTCGGCAGGAGTTTTGGGCAAAAGGGTAAAAAGGACATTTTATGTCACTGGAAAGATTACTATTGGCTGGAGCTTGCCGATACATTTTACTTGGAGTGAACTGTGAAGCACTGGATTAGCATCAACCTTTCTTAGCTTTGTTAAACAAAAGATGAAGAATTATAAAACAAATGGTGGGTCCTATGGAATTGAATATTGTTTTATTAAAAGAAAGAAAACAATGGTGGGTCCCCAAAAGTGGGTTTGACGTGGAGGTCACAAGAATGGCAGAAACATGTTTCTGACATGTTTTGTGTGTGATAGAATTTATTGTGTGATTGTATATAGAGTTGGATGTGCAATCAAATTAGAAGAGGACACATAAGCTTCGAAGGGGTCCCGCCGAAAATTGGTCCAATAAGAAGGCTTGTACATCTTGCTATGATGCTCCAGCTACACCAAATCAGTAACAATTAATTTCATCAACACGGAAACTCTTTTGGCAGACAACTGGATAAAGAACAGAGCCACGTGACATTTTGTTATTGGACCGTGAGGTTAATGAAGTCAGTCGAGGATGCAAATTACTTTCTATATCAATTACGGATTTTCAGCATGGACAGACGGTTCGGAGGCTATAAATAGAGACCGAAAGTTTCATGCAAAGGGCACTGGACACTTCTTCCTTTACATTTGTTGCGAGAATAGAGAAACGGAGACAGAGTGTTTTCATTTTAAGTTTTACTTTAACTCTTTCTCTTTTCTTTATTAGTATTATGAGTAGCTAAACTTCTATCTGATTAGGGATGATTTCAAAGTCCTGAACAATGAAGCATTATTTTCTTTAACCATGTTTATTTTAAGTTTTATTTAATTGTTGATTATCTTTATTATTTTTATTTATTACCTAAGAATATTGAGGGGTTATTTAAAATGATCAATTAAATTAACCAATCAATATTTCTTCTACTAGTTTAGGGTTGTGTGATACGTGTAATTGTCACATCAACTCTTTACACAGTAGTAAATCGCAAGAGCTGACAGAGGGATTTTGTTAAGCAATTGTGTGTAAAGATAACACTAGTAAGCAGACCGAGCTTATGCGTCTGATGCTAGGATCAACCTGATTCACAGAGTGTAAAGCATTCGACTAATTTACACCTTGAGAGCTTATTCTTGGTGGATTGGTTGGATAGAATCTGGTAGTCGAGCGCTTCCGTATCCAGTGGTAGTAGGAATCCGGGGGATAGCAAAGCTTATTGCTATTCTACGGTTGGTAACAGTATAAGTTCAACAAGAATTAAATTTATATTTAATTATGTTTCGGTTCAGCGGCGGCGAATGATTCCCTAATCATCTTCTTTATTATTATTTACAGCAAAGTTCTATTATTTTCCTTTATTAGTTATCTTTTATTGAAAATCTAAAAAACCCCCTTTCAGTTACTTTTTAACAGCTAGAAACTCCCTGCTCTTCGTGGGAACGAACTCCTTGCCATTATATTACCAGTTAATTGTGTGGAAAGGTGTAATTAATTTGTTGCGTAAACGACGCGCACCAGTACAACAACATTGCACCAAACAGCATAGCCAATTGGATTCAAGCACTATGATCTAAATGTGACTGAACAACAATTGTTGGAGTTGTGCATTAATGGCATGGTACCTGTCTATCGCGCTTTACTGGAGAACCTGCGCTTCCATACATTCTCTGAACTTCATGAAGCTGCTAAGCGGTTATTATAAAAGACACCGATTTTGCTGGAAGGAATCAGGCCCGCCAAGAATGAAGATACACGTGAGACTCAAGGAAACAGACGTCTCATCAACAAACAATACAACATTCAACCCTCTGTAAGCGTGGTGAGTGTAGGAGGAAAGAGAAAATCTCCAGTTGCAGAACAACAACCCAAACGTGTGGCACCAGCGCACCAGACAGCTCAACCTCGAAAATCCGTGACCAAGACTCATGTTCAGCAACAAGAGACAGGAGAGGCTCTCCAAACTTGAGGTAATCGAACTCCTAGAAGCATGGATTCAAGATGATGCTATCAAGCTACCTCTTCTCAGACGTCCATCAACCGAGGGAGAAATGGCAAATATCAAATATTGCCATAGGTTCGTCAATCACCCAACCAATGACTGCAACAAATTCCAAGGAGAAGGTGAATGCGGAGAAATTAAATTAGGCACTAAAGGAGTGCACAGAGATCCTCTTCCAGTCAGGAGTGGCATAGTTTCTGGGGACTCTGTCCACAAAACCGTACAGATCATGATGGAGCATTTATGCAAGCAACAATAAGCGAGTTTCCGCACACAGGGAATCAGGGAGGAGCTGCTTCACCAAAAAATAAATAAGGGAGAGTAAACTCACAAACACGATTTATTAAAGCCCGTCAATGTTCATGGTCGTGGCCGACCAAGGATCGTGATCGTAGCCATCCAAGCTCCAGCCAACCTGTTTTGTACATAGTCGTCAGCATGGATGCAAGATGGTGATATCCTCATCATGGTCAACCCATCGACCATACAAGATAGAACCACGTAAACCACACTTGGGGACTGAGGCTCAGCATGAAATTCCTTCGCCGTCAGTCAAGGACCCCTTCAACACAAGAGAGACGATCAATCAAGAAGCATGTAATTTGCAAGGGAAAATCAAACTGAAGGTTGGTCGAATCCTTAACCATTGTTGTTATTTCCTCTATTTCGAATCACCGTTGCCAGCGTTGCATGCGTTGAGATGTTACAGTAGAAACGGTATTCTTTCCCATGAGGAGAAAACACGACTTGCCGACCAGCACTATTTGTGTGCCGTCTTCCCATCTGCCATATCGTATCGCCTCAGAAGAATGGGAAGAACTCATTTTTCGAAATCAAGGGTTAATGGCGCCCTCACTGGAGTTCTCTCTAGAAGCCGCTTCAACGTTCTCTCCCGAAGCCGCTTCAGCGTTCTCTTTGGAAGCCGCTTCAACGTTCTCTCCTGAAGCCGCTTTAACGCCTCAGCCAGCCACACAGACCAACTGCATCATGTCTGCCACATCGCCGACAAAGTCAGAATCGGTGTTTCTAGATTTCCAATTTCCTATTGAAAGGGTGCATGAGATGCCAAAAGTTTGGATACAATACAGATCTATCAAACACGACTCTGATCAACAAATGACGAATCCAAAAGATTGCAGCCTTCATCAATTCGTCAACCACCTTACTAGAAAATACAATTGAAGTACATCTTTCAGGAGAAAATATGCTCAGAATAATTACACATGGGGACTGCCAGCGCGGGATGCCTTCACGTCCCTCAACCAGGTTATTTCTGATATCAGCATCATCACCGTCAAAGCCTTACGAGCCGTAATAATTTCTCAGCACGAAGTCGTACAGTACATTAAAGACCCCAAAAGAAGATCCATAGATACTTATGGCCGTATCACCCCTGAGCAAAGCCAGATGCGACGCCCCTCAGCTGCAGGATTGCTATCAAGAGACTTGCCTGATGATCAACAATAAAACAGAACTACAGTTCCTGTGAATATTCCGAGATTCTGCAACAAACAAGAACATTCGCATTGACTGTCGCATGAAGCACAACTGCATACAAAGAATCACGTGAATCATACTTGGGATATTGAAGGCTGGAATAAGATCCCCTCACCGTCGAAAATCTTCCCGGCTCATAGAAGATAGATGACCAGAGCCCGCTAATTTGATGAGGATTTCTTGCCCTCCAAAAGCACGCCTCAGAGATATATTCACATATTCGACCACTCCATCGGATCTAACAGAAGTGTAACAGGGGACTGCTCATCGCATCCCATTCCATACGACAGTTCAAGATTCAGAAGATGGTTCAAAGGATGTCGCTTCGAACGAAGTCCTTGAAGACTTGATAGCAGCACGTCGACAATGGAACGCCTCTTAGCTCGTCTACTTCACCCAATGGCTCTGGAATACTTTGACCACACAAGCATCATCATCGCAATCAGAAGGTCGAGAATAAGCCTCAGTCCAGGCACCAAATAACCTAAAGTCGAGGACGGATCAACAACACAGCTACACTCTCTAATATTAGCCCTCACAAGATCATTGCCGAACATATATTTCATCCATCCATCCCAAGAGTGCAATGGAGTTTGGTAAATTTTGAAATCCATTGGGGAGGTTAGTGATCACTCTTTTGAGAGTACCAAAGATAAAGAAATGTAACACAGTCGTGTTCGAACCACAGAGATTGTTGGTGCTCAGAAGAATTGTTTAGCAGAGCAATAATATAATTTTGATTTGTAATTGAGAAAGCAGAGAACAATATTTGTAAAAGAAAGGAATAAGTGATTGTTGTATCTACCAAGACTTTGAGGTTCCACCTAATGTATTCAAGTATTATGTGATCAAATTATACCTCGAACAGAACTGAATAATGATTCGTTCTACCCGGAAGATATAGCAAATTGGGATTTTAAAGTAACTAACACAAATACCATATCATGACTGATTGATTATGTTTCTAAAATTAAGCTCAATTGAGAAATATCACAATGTATCCGGAAATCACAATGAATCTAAGAAGTTTGTAGACATCATCAACACAAAAATGCAATCAAACGAAGACAAAGAAATGGACTAAAACATGAAATTCATTTATGATCACTGTAAAGAATACTAGAACCCATTAAGCTTCCCCTCTTGTCTTGGCAGAGAGGGGTTTAGCTTCTCATTATTGTGTAGATAGCCATTAAAAGTATTGAATCAAAAACTCTAACACACAAGAGAACTAAAAAGAACTGAACTAAGATAGAAAGCAAAATAAAATTCAGATTGCAGTATTCAATCGTACCCCCTTTTTTGGTTGATCATTCTTCTTGTTTTATACACCACTGCCGTAACTTGTTCTCTGATTTGCAGTCAGGATTCAACCCTACTTTCATGCCTAAAAGAATAGAAATCAATCCTTATTATCTCCCAATTTGGTACACAGCACACCCATCTCTAATGACTGATTCAAACCCTTCCTGGATTGGGGGAAAAATCACTCCACATAATTCTATCTCTTCCTTAAATTTTTGCCTACCACAGCTGAAATCATTTACCTGCAATGGATACTTAACTTCTTCAATTTCAGTTGATTACACAGTAACCCCAATTCCATTTTGTTGTGCAATAAGAGCAAGTCTTATGGTGGAATCCAACCTATTCCAAGTGTGGAAAATCCATGGAATGTCAAGTCTAATGGCTTCCAAGTTGGTGTTTTCCACACAAAATCCAAGCAAGGTTCCACGGTTTGGTGGAATGGCGCGTGGAATCCATCAAAAACGCCAATAACAATAGCGCTGAACGCCAATAAGAATGGCGCAGTAGAGGACAAGAAACGCTAATAAGAATTAGCTCCATTAAGATTGGCGTTTTTTTTAATCCGTAGATTTAAACTGAGTTGTTGAGAATCTAACGGCTAAGAAAAAAAACGCTAATAAGATTGGAGCTTAGCTCCATTAAGATTGACGTTTTTTTTTTATCCGTAGATTTAAACTGAGTTGTTGAGAATCTAACGGCTAAGAAAAAAAACGCTAATAAGATTGGAGCTTAGCTCCATTAAGATTGGCGTTTTTTTAGCGCTATTAAGAATGGAGCTTAGCTCCATTAAGATTAACGTTTCTACTATTCCACCATTAGACTTGCGCTTCCATCCACAGTTCCAAGTGCTGAGGTGGCGTGGAAGATGGAAGGATTCCACCATAAGACTTGCTCTAACCAAGGCAACTTCAGAGTTCATAATAAACCAGCTATACTCAATTCAATCACCATTAACCCCATCTCTTACAGCCATGAACAAATGGCAGCAACATTGATTTGGTATTCGAGAACATTCCCTAACTTTCACTAAACCATCTCACCCAATCTGGCAGTCAACTCTGAGAACCCCAAAATTCTCTTGCAGTCACGGCTAAGATAATAAAAACACCATCTAATGAAACCAAGATGAAACCTCTATGAAAACAGCCACTGAAAAACTCGTTCTCAACTGAGCTTCGCCCAATTTCAACTCACATCTGAAATCCCTAAATTCCATCTTTGTTGTTGCTGTTGTAGACAACCACCAGTTATTTCCTTGCTCTTCTCACTGAATCCTTGGCTTGAATTCAGTCCTTCCAACAAATCAAGACAAACACCACTGCAATCATCGATTACTGCCCTCAAAGACAGACAATGAATACCCCATCTATAGATGCCTTTTGAATGACCTGTACTAAGTTTCTTCAATTGATTGCAAACCAAATCGAACCTCAAAATCCCCCTAAATCCGTGTTCGTTGCTGCTGTAACTCCAACCCCTGTTGCATACCCACATGAGAACCCCAAGATTCAATCGCTTCTGTTGGGAAACAAATGAAATGATTGGCTTGAATCTTAACATTAAAACACCACAGATCGAGCTCGCAGAAGATACCCAATTTCAGTCCGAATACGAACCCCTGATTCCTTCTTCTTTTAACTGAACTCTAACACCACTCTTCATCGTCTCAATTTCGTTTATCCACTTCTGGTAATGATGATGCTCAACGCCACCAGTTTGATTGAGAAATTGGTTTTTCTCTTGTTTTGGTAAAGTAGAGAAGATGCTGATGAAGAATTTAGAACATACTCATAAGAGATGTGGTAATAGAGTAGGCCACGTCTCCCATTTCTCTCTAGCCGCTGGTGGACTGGGCTTGTTTACACGGGCAACTTTGTAACCTGGACGTGAAGAAATGTAGCCAAGTGGGTGGTGTCGTGATTGGCTTTGCTCATCTTTCTCGCAAACACGGTTTAACTCCTCGTTTATCCAATTATTCTCCGGATGAATAGAATTTCTTGTATCACCTCCTCGTTTATCCAATTATTCTCCGGATGAATAGAATTTCTTGTATCACCTGTAAAAGCTTTAAAAACAATATTATTAGCTAGCTAACAAGACCTAGCTGGTGTAAATGTGGGTATAAAAATGTCGCACTAACGTGCTTATCAGTTAGATACTCATTCTTCTGGAGACAAAACCTTATTACACATTCTGGAGAAGATCGATGGTACTATTAGGTGGCTACACGCGCAAAATAGAAAAGAGCACCTACCTTGAGTTCTCTTGGCTCGCCTTACTGCTGATTATAACTATTGGAGATTGCTTTGTTGCCGTTGACGCTCGCTCTACCGCCGCTAACAAAGAAGGCCATTCACACCGAGCTAAATGTCTAAGTTTGATCAACTACTCATGGATATTACACTCACAACTAAAATACGAAGACAAGATGAACTTACCTTGCCGCTGACGATTGGCACGCTTATGATCGAGCTGCTGACAGTGACGAAGAGACGCTGCAAACGAAAGCACGGAGCTGGACGAGCAATAAAAACAGAAGAGGGTCGATACCCCTTTTCATACGATCGGAGTTTCTAGAGTTTGAACAGAAGAAGGATTCCTTCTTGCTCCATGAACGGGAATAGATGGCTGGGCGCACCGCACTCATACCCCATAGCTGAGCGCACTCATAACCCATAGTTGAGCGCACTCATACCCCATAGCTTAGCTAGCAACACGCTACTACGAAAGCCACTGGCCGCCCGATCCCGCTGCTGAAGGTCCATTCGGATTTCCCTGGTAATATCTACCTGCTTCGTCTTTTCAATTTTATTTTACGTCTGTCACAATCTAGTGCTTACACCGCAACAATGTCACTGTTACGTGCTAAGTAGGGGACTTGATGTTGATGGTGGTTTTTAGATTAAGAAGAAAACTGTAAAAGTTTGTCTACCTAACCCGGCATCAGAAGTAGTAGACCTTGATATATCTATATTCCGCAGGGAATTTGGAGAATATATCAGAATCTGATGAGCGCCTATGTCTCTCTTCATATTATATTGAAACTCAAGCTCATAGATGAATTGTTCACTAGTATAGAGCCTAATGAATATTTAAGCTCCTAGCTGCATTACTCACTATTGTCGGAGCCTGCCTAGTCTTTTTCTATGCTATCTTCCCCAGCTGAACTCTTAATGTTGGCATGACATGACAATTAATGTTCACTCGAAGCGGAGTAGCATGAATTTCCCGAAGTGTCAGTATTAAGACTTGCATAAAAACATTCAGGCTACACCACTCTCTGATAAAGAGGTTTTCGTGTCAATGCGCTTTTAATGCATGGTCGACGCGCTTAAATTCCTTAAGAAATTAAGCCTAGACTTTCCATGTCAGTCTTAAAAATCACGGCCACACAATTTGGCTGGCCAATTCAACAAGCTTAGCCTCTTCCTAACGGAACTAGGCAAATTCCATGATGTCCACTGGCGGGCCACTATTGTCCCAGCCAATCGGAATCCTCTAAACCCGCCAGTAGCAGCCCTAATCGCTAGCCAGAACTTGGCTAGTTGCGCTGCGAAAAAGAAACTCCAACGAGTTAAGACCGACCATAACGGTCTCAAAGCCATCGCGTCCGCCCAAATTAGCCAACCTGGTTGGACGGCTTAGATCGTATTTCGAACGATCAAACAGGTACAATTATAGTCACCGGAGGCTCGCCTCCATACCTGGTTGATCGAACTACACATAGCCATCCAAGAGTGCGTCAAACCGTTTGCCCAAAGTAGGGTGATCGCGCGCTTTTTAAACCCTAAATTGAGTCAGCGACATTACACAACTGCCGCAAATCGATAACGGCCGTCCATCTTCGCCAGCCTAGTCGGACGACCTAGATCCAATTTCAGGCGGCCAATGAGATGTTGACAAGCTCACCGGCAACCCATATTTATGTGTACTTAATCGACTTGTCCAAATCAGTGACAAACACCCCAAACCGTTTGGCCAAAGGTAGGTTGTCCACACGGCTTTAAACCCTAAAATTCAATCAGCGGCAAGATACAACTGCCGCAAATCATCTCATTCGTCCAACTTCGCTAGCCTAGTCAGATGGCTTAGATTTAATCTCAAGTGGCCATTGATAGACGCATTTATGTGTCTATTTTGATCTCAATTGTATGTATTGTTAGTACTCGATTTTGTGCTTATTTTGGTATTTTATGTCTTTGTAGGTGTTTTTGGAGAAATAAACATGTGTGGAGAAATCGACTCGAAAAGTTGATAAAGGCACCTGAAGGATACTCACTATTCGGAGTCTCAGTTTGGATAAGGGGCATCTCAATTACTAAGGGGTACGCCACTGATAAGGGGTACCCTACTTGCTATTTACACCTCACTACTATCTGCACCCCCTGAATTACTAGGGGCACTCCATCTCTTTCATTTCAAAAGAACGTTTTGGCGGGAAAATTGGTGTTTTAATGGCAGAATTAGGGTTGATGATTTGGACCAGTTTTAACGAGATTCAATTGTTGATTTTCATGGGCTAGGCCTGTTTTGGCAATACAATGCTGGTATGGATGTTTAGTTGGGCTGGATTGGGCTAGAACTCGAGTTGGATAGAAACAGAGGTGGAGTTATACACGACCCTATATGAATTGGTTTTTGGTATTACAGGGAGACTAAAGGCGAGATATTATTTCCTAAGATGAGTTTCTATCTAAGGAAGATTTAGGGAGGAGTTGGAAAGATCAGAAACGTGTGAAACAAGTAAGGGAAGAAATTATTGTCGTAACTTCCACGAAAAGAAAAGAAGAAATTTAATCGGGATTTTGAGGTTTCTGAACTGTATAAAAGGCTTTGTCGAGTTCCAGAGAGCGGGATTGAAGTTTAGAAGAAGTTAGGGGAAGTTTAGAACACCACAGAGCCGAGAAATCAAAGTTGCAGGAAACCGGGTTTTGCTGCTGCTGCTGAAGAACACGAAGAACATTAGACCCTTCAAAATAGTCTTTTATTCTACAGCATATATCTACTATCGTTTTCTGTAATAGTTCATATTGCAACAAGAAGTCTCTTATGTGATCGGTTTGTAACGCCCGTTAAACGTTGCAAGCTGTCTGCTTTATTAGTTTTCTCTTGTTTTTCATCCTTTTGAGCTATGAACAACTATTTTGAGCACGTGAATAATATGAGGAGCTAAACCCCTTAGCTGAGGCGATGCATGTGGTAACAATTATTTTGTTAATTTCTGCAATTCTTTTTATGATTATTTGCATTGAATCAAAATTGAAAAAATGATTTTTATTGACTTGTTGTGTTTTCACTTGATGGTGCATGCTTAGCTTAGGGCTCTTGATGTTCCATGCTTGAGATTAACAACTAGTAATTTGAAAATCTACCATTGGCAATATTTTAGAATCACAATTTCTTTTGGAGCAATATTGTCTAGAATTGCATGATAAGTATTAATATTGAATCACATGAAAAATTGGAAAATAGTGGAATCCATAGTCTCAGTTTTCTCTAAAATCTTGATAACAACTTCAATTTAGTTTTCTTTATTTTTAGTTTTCGAAACTTAAGTCTAAAATCAAATCTCTACAAGTCTTTAACGAACCACTTTTCTTACCACTGTAAAAAACAACATCAATTTTTGGCGCCGCCGACGCGGACTTGTATTTAGGTTTAGGTTTTAGATTTATTGCATTTTTAGGTTTTGTATTTTTATTACTTTTTTTTTTTTAGATTTTTTGTTCTATTTTACGTCTTTGGTATTTTTGTTTTTGTTGTGCAGGATTGACTCGAAGCTATAAGTGGAAAGTTGAACTTGCCAAAAAAAAATGAGAAACCAGAGATATTATTTTTGGACTTTTATTTATTAGTTTGTTTATTTTCTTTTGGACTTGTAATTTTCTTTTATTTGGTTGATTATTTTTTTTTAATTTAATATATATATATATATATAAAAAAAAAAAAAAAAAAAAAACACAGTTGCACACACCAATTGCATCCCTCGTCAGATCACCGAGTTTAGGAAAACTCGTGGATTAGTAAGCCGAACCCGCGCCTTGGGCCTTTTGGGAGTTACCAACAAAAGTCCACAAACCTCAGCCTCGTACCTTTGGGTATATTTTGCTTTGGTAACCCAAGCTTACCTAAATTAGTGAGCCCAGCATTTGCATGTGCACAAATTTTTGTTGAATTCTTTTGTATGCCTGAACGAAAAAAAGACGCTCTAGGACGGTTTATGCGTGAAAAGCCTAGAAGTGATATTTTAGGAAACAAGAATCTTGATTACCTTAATCTAGAGACCTCTGATTTTGGAAAGTCTAGTTTTGAACATCCATCTTTTATTGAGGAGAGAATCCCTATAACTCAAGTAGAGCCAAAAATGGCAACTTTGAAAACTTTGTTGAATCCGACTAGGACTACTCGTCCCTCATGTATCAGGTTAGCTGACACGGAAGCAAATTATGAACTTAAACCTGGGATGTTACAGATGCTCCCAATCTTTTTAGGGAAAGAAAATGAGAACCCCTATTTCCATGTTAGGGACTTTGAGGAAATTTGTAGCACCCTAAATATTAGAAACCTTGATGATGATGCTTTGAAACTTAGGTTATTCCCTTTTTCCCTGAAAGATAAAGCTAAATTGTGGCTATATAGTTTGGCTTCCGGGTCCATTGAAACATATGAACAACTTACATCCGCCTTTCTGAACAAGTTTTTCCCTATGCACAAAACATCGTCTATTAGGACGCAAATCTGCACATTTTCTCAATAGGAGGGAGAATCTTTGTATAGGTATTTGGAAAGGTTCAATGATCTATTAGCCCAATGTCCTCATCATGGTTTAGAAAAGGTTAGGTTAGTTCAGATCCTTTATGAGGGTTTAGATTATCCCACTACAACCACAGTAGAATCTATGTGTACAGGTGGGTTTGAAAACCAAACAGTTGATGATGCGATGACATATTTGAGTGAAATCGCTGAAAAGACCCAACAATGGGAAAATAGTAGGGAACCCAAGAAAACAATTCTTCTAGGAAGAGGAAATGTTAATAGGCTAGAAGGAGGCTTTGAATCAGATGCCAAAATTGCAGCAATATCTAAAAGGTTAGAAGCTTTAGAATTGGGTCACACTAGTGGTAGAGGGGAGCCTTTTTGGGAAGGCCAAAATAATGAAGAGCAAGCCAATGCTCTGTATAATAACACTAGACTCGACAACCGTCAGAAATTTGACCCATATTCAGAAACCTATAATCCTAGTTGGAAAAACCATCCGAACCTTTCATGGTCTAAGGGCCAGAGTCAAGGTCAGCTTAGTAATTCGAATTTTCCCCCAGGTTTTGGTTATAATAAGAACTCTCCAGGTCAAGCTCAGTTTCAGAACCCTCCAGAGAATAAAATGACTAGCTTAGAGGAATCTCTTAGTATATTAAGAAAGAGCCAGGATATGTTAGCATAGAGCCAGAAAATGTTAGTAAAGAGCCAAGTTAGTTTTGAACAGGAAACAAAGCAGAACTTTCAAACTAATGCTCAGACTCTTGCTAAGTTAGATATTCAAATAGGTCAAATAGCTAAGACTTTAAGTGAAAGAGATAACGGAAGGTTCCCTAGTCAAACTAATCCCAACCCTAGAGGAGTTCATGAAGTAGGTGCAAAACTATCACATCAATTGAATTCAGTTAGAACCCTTAGGAGTGGCAGAGTAGTAGACAATCAGGTAACCATGCCCGATAGTGAGCATACTATAGTTCACCCCTCAGGACCATCCATAGCTGAGGGGACTGATAAAATCTCTGATGATGCCAATTCGGTTCCTGAGAGGCCCTATTTTATGCCTAGAGCCCAATTTCCCCAGCTATTAGTACTAACAAAGAGTGAATCCAACTTTAATGACATAATGGAGGTTTATAAGAAAGTTACCATAAACCTTCCATTATTAGAAGCAATTAGGCAACTTCCGGCATATGCCAAGTTTCTTAAAGATATGTGTACGCGAAAGCGCAAGCTTAGTGTCCCTAAGAAAGCCTTTTTAGCCAGTCATGTAAGTTCGATCATTCAGAACCCCACAACTCCTAAGTATAAAGACCCAGGTGCACCTACCATTGCTTGCACGATAGGAAAACATCGGGTAGAAAAAGTTTTACTGGACTTAGGAGCTAGTGTGAACTTACTGCCGTACCATGTGTACTTACAGCTAGGACTTGGTGAATTGAAGCCTACCAAGATAACACTGCAGTTAGGCCGATATGTCTCATTAAAATTCCTCGTGGTGTGATAGAAGATGTTCTTATTGAGGTCGACAAGTTTATTTATCCTGTGGATTTCGTGGTCTTAGATACCCAACCCGTCCCGACCCGAGAACCAGGATACCCGTGATTTTAGGTCGCCCATTTTTAGCTACGTCTAATGCGATCATAAACTGTCGAAATAGTATTATGAATCTATCTTTTGGTAATATGACTATTGAGTTGAATATTTTTAATTTCAATAAGCTACATTCTGAGCTAGATGACACATGCATTGAAGAGGTGAACATGATAGGAACTTTAGTTCAGGAATCATTACCAAACACCTTATCGGAAGATCCATTAGAGAGTTGTCTAACCCATTTTAGCATGGATTTCGACGATGATAGCAACATTGAACAAGTAAATGCTCTATTGGATTCTATTCCTATGTTAGATACCGATAGATGGAAAGCTAGGTTCGAACCATTACTAGCTACCAAATCTACCTTAAGCCCTTATTTCGAAAAGCCTAAAGATCCTCTTAAGTTGGACCCTAATTATGCATTTTTAGGCCCATCTGAGACTCTGCCTACGATTTGGATAGTGATCAGGAGAGTAGGCCGGTGACCGTGCATCAACACAATAAGGAAGCCTTAGGGTGGACCACAACGGATATGAGTCATACAGTTTGTATGCAACATATGCATTTAGAGGATAAACCACCTGATTATAACTTAAAAAAAGCAATTGACCTTTTTGAGGAACCTTATGGTTTAGAAATTAGGAATATTGTGACTAGTCTATCTAGAGACACCCAAATTTCTAAGTTTGGGGGTGGACTTAAAATATATGCCTCTACCATTTCACAAGAGTATCTTCATAGAGAAGTTCACTTGTTACACACCCATCCTCTGGTTGATGCGGTTTACCCAGGCTATGATACTCAGATTGACTTTGTTTTCCCACCAAATATTTATCAACCAATTTTGGGAACGTATGAGTTTCATATGTGTCATTTATTAAGTGTTGAGACTAAGCCTAAGTACTTTAGGAGATTAGAATCGACAAATTTGCTTAAGAATGACCGTCACTCTCATTGTGGTCAACTGTGTGAGTCAAAACTGATTGACTTAGAGGATCCTCAATTATTCAGGTTATTATTGTGTGCTTCTAAATTTTTCCAAACCTTAGAACCTGATATTTCAGATCTTACTTATGAGGAGGTGCAACCCAAGAAAATATTTTATTTAGACCCCTTTATTGATGTAGTTGTCTTAAACAGGAAACTAGGCAAGGGTGTGCGATGTTTATTCTTGGTTTGTTGCAGTTTCCTTTTATCTGTGTTAACACTTTTTGATGCAGATGATCCACAGTTGTTTCGGCTATTACTTTATGATTTTATGAGGTGACTAATCCTTTCTTAGTCTGGCTGAAGACGTTAAACTTAGCACTTCTTGGGAGGTAACCCAATACTCATGCAACACGGTAATATCTTTCCTTAACTCTTTTACTTCAAATGGTAACAGTTTCTCCTTGTTCATGCTTTTAATTTTATCTTTAGAACATTGAGGACAATGTTTGATTTAAGTTTGGGGGCATGGGAGAAACATTTTAGTTGCATTGTTAGACTCCAAAGCCTAGAAATTTATGCTTATTAAGGATGGCACTAACCAATCTAAGTGGATGGAAGCATCTTGGTTGTAGGAGTTGAGGAACCAATCTGATTAGATGGAAACATCTAAAGAGTCTATTCATAAAAGCACAGAGCTCATATGTTATAATTAAAGAAAAAACATGGTAGTTTCGCCATATCTCGTTGAATCCTTTTCACTTCTATTTTTATTTTGTTTTCTTTAAAATATGTTTCTCTAAGTGATTAGGTGGGGCTCACGATTCAAGTTGTTACCACTGCTAGGGTGAAATAGAGTGATTGAGATACCAAAAAAAAGTGAAAAAAAAAAAGAAAAGAAAAAGAAAAGAAAAAAAAAAGAAAAGAAAATGAGACCAGACCGTCAAACCAAACGGAATAAATTCAATAAAGTTGACCACTGGAACCCTTGTATATGCCAGTTGAGTTGACCTAGAGTTAGGATTATCGACCACTGGTTCCCTTGTATATGCCACTGTGTTGATATTAGTCCAGACCAGTATCTCAGTCCATTAGGATAGGTTTATTTTGGCAGTGGCCTTCAGACAGAAATGAGAAACACCGTTCACCTTAGTCAACATCAAAACCATCTATGTTTTTCTATATCCATTTCTTAATCTATCCATGTGATTGGTTGACTCCGGTTATGATGTCCAGAAACTATCTGAGTAGAGCTCTGTGACTTATATATGAATTTTAGTATGCTTGAGTGCAAACTCGTGTACAACAATTGGAATTTCACATCAGGGTACTTCCTCTTGTAATCAATAAGTATGCCAACCAAGGAGATTTTTTAGTGCCTTCCAAGGTTCTGCGTAGATAGCTAGGGTTTGGAGTGTAAAGGTTTTGTGGGTATATCTCTGGTAAGCCCTCTCGAGACTATAACTCGGCCACTAGGGCCACCTAGGGGTTTGAAGGCTTATTGCATACGCTAAATGCAATCGACGATGCCTGCGACAGTGAGTTAGGATTTTATTTTCTAATTTGTTTTGCTCGAGGACTAGCAAATAATAAGTTTGGGGGTATTTGATAGACGCATTTATGTGTCTATTTTGATCTCAATTGTATGTATTGTTAGTACTCGATTTTGTGCTTATTTTGGTATTTTATGTCTTTGTAGGTGTTTTTGGAGAAATAAACATGTGTGGAGAAATCGGCTCGAAAAGTTGATAAAGGCACATGAAGGATACTCACTATTCGGAGTCTCAGTTTGGATAAGGGACATCTCAATTACTAAGGGGTACGCCACTTAGAAGGGGTACCCTACTTGCTATTTACACCTCACTACTATCTGCACCCACGGAATTACTAGGGGCACTCCATCTCTTTCATTTCAAAAGAACGTTTTGGCGGGAAAATTGGTGTTTTAATGGCATAATTAGGGTTGATGATTTGGACCAGTTTTAACGAGATTCAATTGCTAATTTTCATGGGCTAGGCCTGTTTTGGCAATACAATGCTGGTATGGATGTTTAGTTGGGATGGATTGGGCTAGAACTCGAGTTGGATAGAAACAGAGGTGGAGTTATACACGGACCCTGTATGAATTGGTTTTTGGTATTACAGGGAGACTAAAGGCGAGATATTATTTCCTAAGATGAGTTTCTATCTAAGGAAGATTTAGGGAGGAGTTGGAAAGATCAGAAACGCGTGAAACAAGTAAGGGAAGAAATTATTGCCGTAACTTCCACGAAAAGAAAAGAAGAAATTTAATAGGGATTTTGAGGTTTCTGAAGTGTATAAAAGGCTTTGTCGAGTTCCAGAGAGCGGGATTGAAGTTTAGAAGAAGTTAGGGGAAGTTTAGAACACCACAGAGCCGAGAAATCAAAGTTGCAGGAAACCGGGTTTTGCTGCTGCTGCTGAAGAACATGAAGAACATTAGACCCTTCAAAACAGTCTTTTATTCTACAACATATATCTACCATCGTTTTCTGTAATAGTTCATATTGCAACAGTGCTCTGTAACAGTCAGTTTGTAACGCCCGTTAAACGTTGCAAGCATTCTGCTTTATTAGTTTTCTCTTGTTTTTCATCCTTTTGAGCTATGAACAACTATTTTGAGCACGTGAATAATATGAGGATCTAAACCCCTTAGCTGAGGCGACGGAGGAAGCTATTTTTCCAACAATCATGTGGTAACAATTATTTTGTTAATTTCTGCAATTTGTTTTTATGATTATTTGCATTGAATCAAAATTGAAATAATGATTTTTATTGACTTGTTGTGTTTTCACTTGATGGTGCATGCTTAGCTTAGGGCTCTTGATGTTCCATGCTTGAGATTAATAACTAGTAATTTGAAAATCTACCATTGGCAATATTTTAGAATCACAATTTCTTTTGGAGCAATATTGTCTAGAATTGCATGATAAGTATTAATATTGAATCACATGAAAAATTGGAAAATAGTGGAATCCATAGTCTCTGTTTTCTCTAAAATCTTGATAACAACTTCAATTTAGTTTTCATTATTTTTAGTTTTTGAAACTTAAGTCTAAAATCAAATCTCTACAAGTCTTTAAGGAACCACTTTTCTTACCACTGTAAAAAACAACATCAGCCAACAACGTGACGCCGTGATCACTGGCCACCCCTCTTCCATGAGGAGCGATTGGACAAGCCATGGGATGCGTGAAAATTTCCGGTCACGCTCCTTTTGTAGTTGCAGGAAATCCCACACTACACCCCTCATAATATTTTGTAGATCTAAATCTTATTAATCACCTAAATTTCAAATATAAGTGCTAGAAATTTAAATAGACACATAAGATTTTTTACGTGGTTCGATCAATGTGATCTACATCCACGATTCTTCACTATGATTGTTGAGGTTACATTAATATTACATTGGAAATCTCCATTAATGGATATTTTCTAGAGCTCTAGATCTAATTATTTGGGGAAGAAGATGATAAAGAAAAAATAATATCTCTCTCTCTCTAAAATGTGTCTCTCCCTTTTACAAAAAATCTATCTCTCCAAAATTATCCCCCTCTTTCTCTCTCCTGCTCTCCTCTTTATATAGTGTTTACATAGTGGATGACAGCTCATGTACAACTAATATTTCCCTTAATTTCGGATTTACCTTGCGACATCCTCGCGAGAGTATAAATGTTAAATCTCGCAGACACTCTAGTTTTCGCAAGATCTTCGCACTGTCTTCATGTTTACGTTATCTTCATTTGTTATGTCATTTCTTAAATCACTTTGCGACGGCTTCGCGACGTTGTTAATGAAGATTCTGCAAGTGTGTTGTTGTTGCGATATTTGGATCCTACATCTTGCCTCTTTTTTCTTGAATATTGCTTGAAGAGCGATCTTTAAGAAAAATCATTGTTGTAGTAGTCTTTGATCTTTGTTGATGAAGGAACGAGCGAAAGAATACTTGGACTTGAAAAGTACATACTTGCCTCTATTCTTTTGCGAAGTTCAAGCTTTGCGAAAATAAGAAGTATTATCTCTTGAAGTATGCGAAGTATAAAGTATCTTTGAAGAGGTATATGAAGTATGAAGTACCCTTTGAGAAGTATAAGAAGTATCTGTCCTTGATTGCGAATAAGAAGTATTGTGAAATTATTACTCCATGCTCTCTGCCTCATGTAATGCTCTATTCCGAAGCTTTGCGAAGTGAATAAGAAGTATTAATCCTTGAAGTATAAGAAGTATTGCCTCTGTTCATGCGAAGTTATTATTCCATTTTTGGTGAGGATTCTTGTTGTTCATTGGTGAATATCTTCTTTGGAAGTGATTCTTGCCGAGAAGATAAAGAACGTAAAATGTTTTCTTGATTATCCATAGTTGCCCCTGTTCTTTATCTATGAGGGTAGAATCCTTGAGAAAGTGTTGATTGAGCAAATTGTTTTTGCATTCTTATTTTGCCTCTGTCTCATATCTTGTGCTCATGCGATAGTATAATCTCTTCAAGTTGCTTATAATTGTGTGAAATAATTGTGCGAAATAATCACATCTTGTGAAATAATCACATCCTGCGAAATTCTGAATAATTCTGTAAAATTTTGTAAAATACTTGTGCGAGTATAATGCTTATGTAATGATTTTGTTATGCAATGTTTATGTCATGAAATGCTTATGCGATGCTTTCATGATGCGAGTATGATGCTTGTATGATGAAAATGCTTATCTACTGCAATATATAGCTAATGTTTGTGTTACTTATCTCATTCTGACGCTTTAAAATTGATGTAGCTTTAAATCGCTTCAATTCTTCATTTCTCCGATTTTGTCTCTAGTATATGCATTCCTCTTTGCGTATTTGTTGTTCCTCATGAGTTCTTTTGCTTGTGCTTCATTTTTTCTTATTCCCGCACTATTAGTATCGCATAATAATATGATCATAATATCAAGTATGTGGCATTTGCATTACCTCGATCTCATTATTATGTACATGTTCGCAAGTTTATCATTTAATCATTTCATCAAGCTCATGAAGCTTATCATGTAATCTTTTTGCAATGAAACATCTCTGTTACTTACATTCAAAATGTTTATGTTGAATTTTGTCATTGCGACAAGATCGCAGGACGTCTTTACATTTTCATGTAATGACCCATTGGTCTTGCCTTATCAGTTTTCTTGTGTGGTCTTATTTCGCCTTCCTAGTTAAAGGTCTTATTTTGCCACCCCTCGTTTTTGCGACAATATGACAGGCCTAAATATTCTTGCGAACATAAATCCCCATGACATTGTCGTCTTTGCGACAAAATCGCAGGACGTCGTTACACTTTCATGTAAAGACCCATTGATCTTGTCTTATCATTTCTTTAGTATTTTTGCCTCTGCAGGATGTTTTTCTTGCGACAATATGACAGGTCTAGAAATTCTCGCGAATTTGAAGTCCCATGACATTGCCGTCTTGCGACGAAATCGCAGGACGTCTTTACACTTGCATGTAAAGACCCATTGATCTCGTCTTACCCTCATTAGTATTATTGCCTCTTCAGGATCATCGCACGAATATGACAAGCCTAAATTTTCTTGCGAAAATAGAGCCTCATGACATTTGCGTCTTTTGACACTCTCCCTAATGGAGGGTGTCGCCCTTATCATCTCCCTGGTTGCCCCTTCAAGGAGGCGTACATCGGCCATACAAGACTAGCTCCTCCCATCCGGTCTTAACAAAGAAGTTGTTGTTTAGCAGCCTCTTATCCCTTATACCTATATGGCTTATGGTAACGAGACTGCACCCTAAGTGGAGTTTTCTTCGGGCCGAGTGCAGCATGTGCCAAGACTTGTCAAGAGTGGTAAGGAAGTTCCATGCTCCCCGCACTCTTGACTCAACCGTGTACCTCGGCGCCTTGGTCATACGCTGACTCCTTGGAAGAGACCCTCGGTCGTCCAACCAGGGTATAACCTTATATAGTTGGAAATCCAAGGTATCTCTCCCGGATGGATGTTATTATCCCCAATCTCCATGACTCGAGTTCCAGGAGTGGTGTAAC
The DNA here is from genome assembly GCA_023531295.1 of Papaver armeniacum. Lineage (NCBI taxonomy): Eukaryota > Viridiplantae > Streptophyta > Magnoliopsida > Ranunculales > Papaveraceae > Papaver > Papaver armeniacum. The sequence continues at coordinate 303,508 of JAJJWW010016934.1, read as the reverse complement.
CTTTTCCCCCGAGCCGGGTTAAGAGATACCCCTTATATGACGCACTTTAGGTCTTACATTTGCTTCTTACGAAATATCATTCGCGAACTAGGGTGTACGCCATAAAGGTTCGTCCCATTCACTCACTCATTCATTTTTGTCAATTCATTCAATCATTCATTCTCACAATATCATATCATTTGAAGTAAAGTAAATATTCAAGAGAAATATATAAATTAATCCGCGAGATTTTTCTCGAATCTTTGAAATCTTTAAGATCTTTGTAATTTAGAAATCTTTGTAATGCTTTATAATTTTGAAATCTTTGAAATCTTTGAGATCTTGAAATCTTTGTAATTTCTTTTTTTTTTTTTTTTTTTATCAAATCAAAAATCTTTTATTTTCTGTAAAAGTAAAATGTTCAAAGAAAGTGGTACTTAGCTTTTGTGGTTTGTCATTGTTGTTGTCTCTTGCGAAGTATATGATTTGCTTGCGAAGCTAGCATCCTTGAAATGTATAAATGTCGCACAAAATATAATTATCTCGCAGCAAAAAGAAGTGTGAGAAATGAGATTTGAACCCTTGACCTGCCTCTTGCATATTCTCGCACCATACCAACTGTTCTAACCCTCTCTTGCGAAATTAATTTGCGAGATAGTCATCAACTTTCTTCTTTGAGAAATAAGCAAAGTCCTTGCGAAATTTCGCATAACAAAAATAAATATGCGAGAAGCAAGAATTGATCCCGCGACCTTCTGCTTGCATTCTTGCCTCCTAACCAACTGTGCTAGCCTTGCCTCTGCGAAGTGTTCCTGCGAAATTATCACCTACTTTCTTCTTGCGAGATATCCTTGCGAGATTTTCAAAGACTGTGCGAAGTAAACATTTGCATGAAGTAAACGAATGTCTGCGAAGTGTTTATGCTGCGAACGTTCGCAAGGTAAACATTTGCGAAATGCAAAAATTCTTTGCGAATGGGGAGATTCGAACTCTAGACATCAAAATCCTTCTCTTCACTGCTGACCATCTGGGCTATTTGCTGCTTGCGAAAGAAACATACAATACTATAACTTTACTCCATTTCTTCGCTCTTATAAGTTCAAAAATATGCAAAAGGTGGGATTCAAACCCGCGACCTTAAGCTCCTCATGTTCGCTCGTGACCAATTGTGCTGTCTCTTGCTTGCGAAAGGATCGCAGAATGCTAATACATGACTTATATTCACCCTTTGATACTCAAGGAAAAAATTGACAAAAATTCTATGCGAAGGGGAAAACTCGAACCCGCGACCTTATGTTTATACTCTTCGCCAGTGTCCAATTGTGCTAGCTGCTGTTTGTGAAAGAAACACATAATGCCACTCTATTATTCTTCCTTTCTTTTCAGCAGTTCCAAAAAAGTGTGAAAAATATTGTGCTTTGCGAGAATTGATCACGCGAGCTCTAACCCATACTCCTAATCCCTGACCATCTGTGCCAGTTTCCGTTTGCGAAGATTCGCATGTAACCACCTCTTATTCTTTTCTCCCCTCTAGGTCAGTAGAAAAAATGTGAAAAAATATGACTGTGGCGAGATTTGATCTTGCGACATCAAGCTTCTTCGCTCCAACTCAAACCATCTGTGCGAGCTTATGTTTGTGATAAAAATCACAGCGTTTTGTTCTTATCCTTTTCTTCATTCTTCCTTTATTTCCTTCAACAATTTGCCTTTTTCTTTTTCTCCTGAATATGAAATCTTCCATTAAAAAATTAGCTTTCTTCCTTGAATTTCATCACAGCAACCTTTTTTTTTTTTTTTTTTTTTTTTTTTTTTTTTTTTTTCTTTTCATGTCTTTGAATTGTTGACGGTGTTTTCTCCTTAAAGTTTATAGATCCAATTGAATTCGTCACCAACAGTAGTCAATTTTTCTAAACTTTCTTGAACCAACAAGATTAGGTCCCCTGTTTCTAGCGCATATGTAGTTGCAGGAAATCCCACACTACACCCCTCATAATATTTTGTAGATCTAAATCTTATTAATCACCTAAATTTCAAATATAAGTGCTAGAAATTTAAATAGACACATAAGATTTTTTACGTGGTTCGATCAATGTGATCTACATCCACGATTCTTCACTATGATTGTTGAGGTTATATTAATATTACATTGGAAATCTCCATTAATGGATATTTTCTAGAGCTCTAGATCTAATTATTTGGGGAAGAAGATGATAAAGAAAAATAATATCTCTCTCTCTCTCTAAAATGTGTCTCTCCCTTTTACAAAAAATCTATCTCTCCAAAATTATCCCCCTCTTTCTCTCTCCTGCTCTCCTCTTTATATAGTGTTTACATAGTGGATGACAGCTCATGTACAACTAATATTTCCCTTAATTTCGGATTTACCTTGAGACATCCTCGCGAGAGTATAAATGTTAAATCTCGCAGACACTCTAGTTTTCGCAAGATCTTCGCACTGTCTTCATGTTTACGTTATCTTCATTTGTTATGTCATTTCTGAAATCACTTTGCGACGGCTTCGCGACGTTGTTAATGAAGATTCTGCAAGTGTGTTGTTGTTGCGATATTTGGATCCTACACCTTTTAAGACATTAAGCTCCGCGACTAATTTGGATGAGCTCAAAAACAACGATGCTTCATGAACATCGATTATTTTGAGCTGCTTGTTTAAACGCGATGCTTCATATACATCAATTATAAACGATGTTTTCACTAACAATTTATTTATTAAACCTAATATCATTACATGCTATTTTTTGCGGCAAGTCTCATGACTTGGCACACATGACCACCCGCCGCCTAGCTTGCGCATGATTGGTCAAAATAACTAAGTCTTGCAAACAAGACCCACTTTACGAACTGCTGTATAATTTCCACGAAAATACTCGAGACATCAAACATGTCACAAACTTGGGGATGTTCACTGGGGTATTGGTCTGGCAGTTTACAGCGTGCGGCGCGCAACACACCCATTATAAGAAAGTGACAAGAAAGACGGAGCGGTTGATAGCAGTAAAGGAGTAGTGGGTGTGAGGTTGACCGATCTTCCCTCATGATGTAAATGTGATTAACACCACTTTTAAACAATCCCCACTTCTCTACTTCCTATGAGGTCAGGGTGCGCTCAATCATGACTTGTATAAATAGGATTTCAACCTATTTCGACAAAAATAAGATTCGATTCTCGAACTTGTAGAGATTTGATTTTAGACTTCAATTAATTAATAACTAGCAAATAACAAAAAGGTTGTAACGATATTGAGATATTACTGAGACTCAGGATTCCACCATTAATCACAATTAATTGGTATAGATAATGATTCATAACAATTTTAGCTCTTTTGTTGACTCTTTTTTTTGCCAAAAGTGGATTTTGTAAAATATTAATTGTAAATCACAAGCATGGCGCATCAAAAGTACCTAAGACTAAGCATGCGACATCAAACGAGATCACAAATAATTAATAAAAATCATATATCAGTTAAATCAAGTGCAAAAAGTCTTAAAGAATCAATTATAGCTACCAAACATTTGTGAAATCCGGCTTCCCCCGTCATCCCAGTGTTGGGGTTTAGCTCTTCATGGTGAAAACACGCTCAAAATAATAACTCATAGCTCAAAAGGTATTTTAATTGAAGAAATGTGAGAAGCAGCTCTATCGTAACAGTTATAGGTGTTACAGATCGAGTGTTACAAAAAGAGTTGCTGAAAAGGTTGAGTACAGTTGCTAAAAGTCTTTTGTAACTACTGATGAACATCGATACTTCTGTTTTGTTGTTTGAATAAGAGTGCCTCCGCGACTGACTCTGTTAGTCCAATGTTCTTTAGCTTCTCTTCTTCCTGCTGGTGCGTGTTCTTCCTACAACTTCTCTGCAGCGAACCAGAGCTTCCCAATCACCTCTGTTCGGTCCCCCAAACTCCTGATCTAGCAAAGCACACAATTGAGTTGCATATTTCACGTAGTATTAATCCTCCCATGTTTCACGAGAAACCCATCAAACCTTCAACCGCCTTCCTTATTTCATCCAAATAGGCCCATATGTATCCAAATCCACGAAGAAATCTGAGATAAACTTGCCTGAACCATAGCACTACTCACATACTAATATTCATATATAAGTCTGTCGCCTCCCAAAACCGGCCTCCCCTCTTTTCTCTCTGGAGTTCCAATATATCATTTAAGAAATTCCGTGAAAACCTAGCAGAGTTGCCAGGCCCAGTCCAACAGCCGATATCCTATCGGGAAAATTAGGCACAGGCCCAAAAAAAATAATATTCTCATTGTCAGGCCCACAATTAATTTTAGCTACAGTGACACCCATAATTATTTCCGTGACACCCATAATTATATGAAATTATTAAAAATGTCTGCATGATGGATTATGCATCCGCATGACAGGTTATGCATCGGGGGTATAATTGGCAACGCAACTTAGATATAACATATCTAAAAATCCGCACCTTGGAATTTACAAATTTTATATCGTTGGAAATATTTTTAAGTGAGCTACGCAACGAGTACAAACAAGAATATCAAATTTTTGTTTTTCACGGAAAAATCTGAGGTAATCATCATTTTAGGCAAAATTTTCGAAAACTTGATACATAACTATTATACAGCCACCAAAAAAGATGCATAACACATTCTGCAGACGCATAACGAATTATGCAACCATTTTCTCCACTGCATAACAAATTATGCATTTGGATAACAAAGTTATGCATCTTAACAAGTTATGTACCATTGTTTTGGTTGATTTTAGTGCGTCCATAAAAAATTGATGCATAATGCAGTATGCATCCCATATTTACGGATGCATATCAGGTTATGCATCTATTTTCTTGATGCATAAAAGATTGTGCAACAATTTTCTCGATGCATAATGCATTATGCAGTCATATTTTCGGACGCATAACAGGTTATGCATCCATTTTCACGACTGCATAACATGTTATGTAGATATTATTGTAGGTGCATGACAAGTTATGCAGCCTTATTTTTTGTTGGTTTCAATACTAAGAAAAAAGTAGCTGCATACCGTGTTATGCAACTCTGGACTGCATAACAAGTTATGCTAAAAAAAAAAAAAAACTGCAAAACGTGTTATACAACCAATTTCGAGAATGCAAAACAAGTTATACAACAAATTTTGTAGATGCATAACATGTTATGCATCACTATTCGCATAATGCGTTATGCATCCATTTTCTCGACTGCACATGTTATGCAGATAATTTTATAGGTGCGTAACAAACGATGCACATTATGCAGCCATTTTCGCCACTGCGTTATGCAGCCATCTTTGGAGCTGCACGACAGATTATGCAAGTACGCAACCACTAAAAAAAAGAAAGCAAAATAAAAAGAATAGTTATGCCGTGCCAACGTATGGAGTCAGGGTGAGTGGGTGTCACTTTGATGATCCAATAGTCTAGATTATTTTGGATCATATGCGTTAATACTTTCCCTAATCATTGGTGTAAGTATCCAAATAATATGGCATGATAACAATATAACACTGTGTCCCCAGATTGCCTTGGAGAACACGTGGAGTTCCACTAATAATATAGCCTAATGCTTTACACATCGTATTGGTATGCCTTAAGATAGCAAAAAAGGATCCATTTTCCCAGTGGTCCACATGTGGTTAACAGAAGAATGCATGATCTACACGTACATACAAATTAAGAATTTTTTCGCACTGCCCTAAAACAACCAACATTTCCTCCCTTCTCTTGCAGCAGTCTTCTTCCTCCGACCTGCCCAGCTCCATAAATCTTTCTTGTTTTTTTGTTATTGCATTTCTACACACCCATAGATCAGAACATCTATTGATTAGCTAAAGTACAGCTTTATTTCTTTTCTTGATCGATTGATTAATCAATGTTTTTCCAGAATCAAATACCTCGTAATTGTTAAAGTATGTAATAGATCAAACTAGTGAATGGGTATTTGGAAGAATTTGATGTTAATTCAAAGAAATTGATGAAAAATTTGTTCTAATGTACCTTGTTCTTTATAATTTTTCTCTGGTTTTTTTGTTTGATCAATTTCTAAAAATTCAAACCGTTTAATGCATGATTCAATGAAAAAATGACTGGTAATTTGTTTATTAAATTGTATTTGAATAGAAACTTAATCTTAGTTTGATCAAATTGTGAGAATTTAAAATCTGGCAATATTCTATGTTACAGACAGAAAAAAAAAAAGAAACAACAAAACATAATTTTAGAAAAATATGGGCCTGTCAGAAATTTTTCCCTAAAAATTGGGTGCGCGCACCAAGTTTTCCTTCGGTGGGTTTTTTGGTGTGGGAATTATATAAATACCCTCTTTATTGACGGGCTTCAAAATTACCCTTATGAAGCAACAAATATACCCCTCTCCATCCAAAGCCCATCAGGGGTCCATTAAGAATTTTGCGAGATTACAAAATTACCCTTTCTATATAATTAATGGACCATAAACCAAACTAGTTTTCTCAACGGAAAAAAAAAAAAGAAAAACGCGAGAGATCAGAGCTGTTCGTCAGCTGAAGAAATTTTTTTTTTGAAATCAACAACAGAATCAATTCTTCCTCTTACTGAATCTATTTTCATCAAGATAGTAATCAACAACAGAATCAGTCATTTATGAAATCGTTTCTTCATCAACAACAGAATTGATTTTATCACATTTGAAACCGTTTCTTCATCAACAACAGAATCAACAAAATTTTCTCAATCTTTAAAACAAATTGGTAATGTTGATTCGTGATTGAAGATGAGTTGTGATCTATTTTATATTTGCATGTTCGTTTTTGTAGTATCTTAATCTGTTTTTTTGATTTCAGTTTTTATTTGTATTTTTTGTTACAGAGATCGAAATTTTGGAAACTCGATTTCTTTTGTGTTTTGATTCTACTGGATTGATTGGAATTCGATATCGTTATTCATATCTTAAATAGGTATTATTCAATCTCCAATCTCCTGTTTTTGATTTTTTGAATTTCTGGTGTTTTGAGTTTTAGATCGGTTCATAATTCAATGTATTTTTGAATGAACTATTCTGTTTTAGTTTTGAATTATTCTGGAGTATTTCATATTGTTGATCACTTAGTAGCAGAATTTTTTTGGATAATACTGATTGTTTGAGTACACTTGTTGAGAATTAGTAGTAGAATTTCATAATGTTGATCAGTTTTGGTATAATTTTGTAGTTAGAAGTTAGTGTAATCAATTAGAAGTTACAAGTTTGTGTTTATATACTCAGTTTAAATATGTAACATTCGACATTGTATATATCTTTCACGAGGGGCGCGACCCAGAGTGATGTGCGACGTAATCTGAATTTGTATCTTAGGTTAGCTTATGCTTTTTCTTATGGTTGCAGTGAATTTTTTGACATGAAGCATGTATGTGGTATTTTCATGTTGCAAATTCACAGTTGCACTGATTGCATACTAATCCGATGCAAAGTAACACATATGATGCTGTTTATTTGTATTAAAATACTTGTTGTTGACATAGAATTTTCAATGTTGACACTGAAAAATTGTACAACATTCTGATTATTTGTATCAACATTGGTTGTTGATTCAGTTTTGTTGGATCAACTTTCATTGTTGATGCATATAACCTGGATAAATTTCTGATTGTTGTTTTTTGATAGCTGTTTTATTGGATCAACATTGGTTGTTGATGCAATAACCTGGAGAATTTTTGGTTGTTGATAGCTGTTTTATTGTTGATAACTGTTTTATTGGATCAACATTGGTTGTTGACATAGATTTTTCAATGTGGACACTGAAAAATTTGTACAATATTCTGATTATTTGTATCAACATTTGTTGTTGATTCAGGTTTGTTGGATCAACTTACATTGTTGATGCAATAACCTGGACAATTTGCTGATTATGGTTGTTGATATCTGTTTTTATTGGATCAACATTGGTTATTGACAGATTATGGTGTCAACATTGGTTGTTGATTCAGGTTTTGTTGGATCAACTTTCGTTATTGATGCAATAACTTGGACAAGTTGCTGATTATCTGTGTTGATAGCTGTTACCAGACTAATTGTATCAACATTGGTTTTGTTGACAGATTAGGTTGTCAACATTGTTTTTATTAGATTTGTTGATCCATTTTGATTATTTTATTGTTGCAGGTCAAAGATGGCTGTTGCAGTGTTCACTTTATCCAATTTGACCTTATCGCATGCTGTATCGGAGTTAACTACTGTCAGCGAGTTAATTAGTGTGGTCAAAAAATTCTGGCCTTATATCCCTGAAGACCTCGTACTCCTTGGTTACACCGTTGATGGAATTTCACATGTGATTAATCACGATCTTGAGTTGAGGTTTTTCATTCACTATTGTATCTCCAAAGGTGATGCGGTGAAGTTTAACATCCTGTTTAATATTGTTGTTGATGCTGTTCCTAGTTCTTCTTCTGTTGGTCCTTCTTCGTCATCATCAAGTTGTGTTTCAAATAATGATCTTGCTATTGTAGAAGATTTGACTGATGATTCAACTATGGTCAGAAGGGTCCCCAAGAAGTCAGATGCTTGGGCAAACATCTTAACTGGAGTAGGGCAGGTTTTTGATAATAAAATCCATTGTCGTGATAGTGTTAAGAAGTATGAATATCATAGTGGTTACAAACTTGACGTACGTAAGAGTGACAAGACACGTTACACTGTCCGATGTGTTAACCATGAAACTCAATCTTGTAATTGGAGGTTTCATGCGTCTCTCGTTGCCAATTCTAATGGTGTGTTTCAGTGCAAGACGTTTAACGGGGAGCATGCATGTGATTTAGCTTCTTCTGATCCAAAGAAAGGTCGGGATGACAAAGTCTTTTCTAAAGGATATCTTAATTGATGCATTTCGAGCATCAAAGAAGAAAATACTGCACTGATGATGTTAAAGATTTTCTCCATCAGGAGTATGGTATTGATCTCTCGTATAGTCAGGCATACCATGGGTTACAGTTCACTAAAGAGTCTCTTTGGGGTTATGATATCAAGTCATATTCAGACTTTGTTTGGTATAAAGACTCAATTGAACATTATAATCCTGGAAGCGTCGTAAAGTTTGATTATGATGGTGATACGAAGCGTTCGAGAGGTTTTTGTTGCTTTTGAAGCTTCAATTCATTGGATTCAATAAGTACTGTCGTCCGATGTTATTTATTGATTGCACTTTCCTCACTTTGGGAAGTTTAAGGGAGGTCTTATGGTTGCTTGCGGGAAATCTGGTAACCAAGGTATGTTTTTTAATCTTTTTTCTCTTCTTTTAAGTATTAAGTGTTTTCAATTTTGGTTTCTGAATCACATGATATCCCTGGATTTCAATTCTATGAATCACATAACATTGGTCATCCCATAATCATTTGTTGTTTGATCACATAATAATTATTGTTGATGCATTATATCCCTGGATTTCAAATGTTGTTTTGTTTATCCCATTATTGCAGTTGTTGACCCCTTTTTCTCGTATCAACTCTTGTTGTTGTTCCATAATTTGCAGTTGTTGATGACATAATTTCTTTTTGCAGTTGTTGATTACATAATTCCATAATTCCCACTAAATGCAGTTTTGTTGATACCATAATTGTTTGTTGTTGATCCCATAATTTCAGTTGTTGACCTCTTTTTGTAGTTGTTGATACCGTAATTTTGCAGTTGTTGACCTCTTTTGTAGTTGTTGATACCATAATCGCAGTTGTTGATACCATAATAGTAGATGTTGATCACATAACTGCTGTTGTTGATCCCATAATTTTTGTTGTTGACCCATTAACTTGTTCATGGATATCAGTTTTTGTGTGTTACTCTTTGAATCTTTTTTTTTTTTGTATTTTCTAGAGATCTTTCCAGTTACTTTTGGTATTGTACCTTGCGAAAATTGTGACAGTTGGGAATGGTTCCTAACCAACCTGAAGGGTATTATTAGTGAAGACCGTCCACTGACCATCATATCGCATCGTGGAGTCAGCCTTTTGAAGCATGTCCCTCTAGTCTTTCCAAAAGCTTTCCATTCTTTTTGTTTGTACCACATGAAAGGTAATGTTCCTGTTCCAAAGGGTAAGAGCAGGCAACCGCTTTGTGAAGTTGTTTGAAGAGTGCTACACCGCCTTTAACAAAGGAGAAATTTTTGCCGCCGCCAAGAGTTTGAGCAATCTCAAGCTTGATTCAGTGATTGATTGGATGGTGAAGATTCCATTTGAGAACTGGGCAGCTCATGCTTTTCAAAGAGAAAGGTGGGGTGAGAACACCTCGAATATTGCGGAGAGTTTTAATAGTGTTATCAAGCATGAGAAGCGGCTCGCAGCACTAGAGCTTGTGGATTGTATTCGTGCTTATGTAATGGAGAAGAACTACGAAAGGTTGGTGTTGTCTAGTAAGTGGAATTCCAGACTTACACCACGGATGCAATCTAGACTCAACAAGAGGATTACCGACTGTCGTTTTTACAAGTTTAGAAGAGCAAGTGATAAAGTATTTGAAATAATTTCTCCCACTGGTAAGCATATGGTGGATTTGGATGCTAGGACATGTACCTGCAATTGGTGGCAGAAGCATAGTTTCCCTTGCACCCATTCCATGAAAGCTATGTTGCGGATTGGGGAAGACGAACCTTACAAGCACATCACATCCGTATTATACCACCGAGTACTACAAAGGTTTGTATGCTCGTCCTATCTATCCTATTCCCGACCATGAGAGGCCACCTAAAATTAATGAAGAAGGTTATGTCCTACCTCCCAATGGTGGTCGAGCGTCACCGGAAGGCCAACCATTTCAAGGTACGGGGTTCTCGAGAGAAAGTTCGCAAGAAGAGGAAGTGTGGTCGGTGTGGAAGACTTGCCTTCCACAACCGTCGTAGATGTCGCACCCCCTTTGGCTCCTCCCCGCACCAAGTGTTTCGCAGGAGTCTAACTCCGTAAATGATCAACTTCTTGAGGAGAATGTTGTTCTGAAGTTTTACTGGATGATTTAATATTTCTCTGAACTCTCTTTTTGTTGAATGACCAACATGGATGTTAGTTATCTTTATGCTTTCTCTTTTTTTTGTTGTTAGATTTTCTTGTGTTTTTAATGACATACATTCTCTATTATTTTGTTTAGCAATGTCATTCTTGTCAGTTTATGTCAGTTTTTACGAGTTTCTACTGTTTTTTTTTAAAAAAAATACTATATAAACTGTATCAACATATCAATGTTGATGCAAGTCAGGGTATAAACTTTCAATGTTGATACCTCTTAGTGCATCAACTTCCATTGTTGATGCCTACTGAAAAGAAAAAATTTTCATGGTTTTATCTGTATATATTCAAGTTGATACCATGAGCTGAGCATACCTGTAATTCTTACTACCAAGACCCATTCACTTTACTTTATGTGAAACCAATCAGTTTTTCATCAATTAATTTTTAGATCCATTGTTTTTTGGTATCAACTTCTATTGTTGATACCAAAAATGTATCAGCTTCCATTGTTGATGCTCAATAAATAAATAAAAAATTCATGGTTTTATCTGTATTTACAAGTTAACTCCATTAGCTGATCATACCTGCAACCTGTACAAGCAAACATTCATTTACTTTCATAACCAAACCATTCATTCACTTGATAATCACTTTAGTAACTAATAGTAATATTAATTGATAATAAACTAGTACTAAACACATCCTCCAAATAAAAGATGTTTTTTCAAACTAACAGTTTAAATAAATTAGCAGACCTACACAGAGCAACTAAATTAGTTACCAAAGAAATGTTAAACTACACCTAAGTGTGTTTGCTCTAATCTAATGGTTCAACCGAATCTTGTAGGTTGATAACCTCGTCGACCGAGTCTCAAATTTCTTGTACTTGCTTACCATCTAATTCTTCAACGAATCTTGAATGTTGACCACCTCTTCAATTGAGTCTTTAAGTTGCAAAGTTGGTTGCCATGCATTCAATTCGGATAATATTCGGGCAAAGAATCTTTGCTCTCTTCCGGTTTATGTTCTCATGGTATTGGACCTTCTTACCATCTAAATCCCAAAGAATCTCCACGCTTCACCAAGCACTTCATGAATAAGCGGGACGTGCATTGCGCAGTCCAAACCCTCGTCTACCTGGTACCGGGTAATGGTCTAACTTTGTAATTACCTGCTCATCCTGTCTCAACATCTTTTATACCCATTTCGTTCAGATGAGTCGAGTTTGTACCATGACATTGTACTGCTCGTTGTATCGTTTGTAGTGATGAATGGTGTTGAAGATGAACCATCTTCCACGTATCAACGCAAGAAGTACCCAGTGGAAGGGTTTCCCAGTCCTATCTTGTAGACATATCGGTATCATCAGTATTGCTTCACTATCATCCACTGGGTATCTTTCCCTCAAGTTTGCTGGAATCTTAGTTGATTCCACTTTCTGTATATCCCCGCTAGCTACTGCAGCCCTCATTATTTGCTGCATCATTTTCTTGGCAGTTAGTTTGTTTTTTACTGATAACAACAATAATTCATTCATTTTGTTCATCATAATTTTATGTAACTAGTTATTCAAAAGACAAAGTGGTTACTCAATTTCTAATGAATTCAGAATTATGGAAAACCTAACAATTCATTTGAGAGTTGTTACTTACATAAGCATTTGAATTCGAAATTAAGTGCTTCTTCCCATAGTATCTTTGGCTTAGATGGATTTTCCATCTTGGAATTCAAAGATGGTGCTTTGTAGTAATCAACTATCTCACTTGTTAATGTTGATGTTGTTCATTAGAAAAATTGGAGATGCCTTCCAGTGACCCACTCTTCTTGTTCATTGTCGAAATAAAAGGTACACGCTTTGGTACTGCATTTGCAAAGTTTTATGTTAGCTCCCTGACATTACATAACATATTAATGTTGAAGTATTATTATCTTGACATTACATATCAGTCAAATTCTAACTGCAACTTGGTTATTATCATGGCATCAACTTTCATTGTTTATGTCTATGAATAAACATGCAATTTGTTTCAGAGTTACATACCATTCTGTTGCTTGCTCAAAGAATAGACCAATAACCCTTTTTTCGTCCTCGGTGCAGGATTCCCAGAGTTTGAGGTCTTCTGGCTTATTCAGCGGTACTGGCTCAGGTGGCGTCTCGTCAACGTAATCATCAAGGAGGTGAATAACTGCATCCTCTTTTTTCTTCAACTCCTCCCCTTTCTTCTTTCCTTTGGTTCCCTGCTCTCTGGTCCTCTTCTTCACATTAACTAGAGGTGTGTATTTATCTTTCATCCAATTCGCGCATTCCTTGATGACCTTGTGTTATACCTCCTTCCTCTTCCAACAGTTGTTGATTACTTCATAATTAATCCATTGGAAGATGTAAAATCAAGATTCCTTTGTCTCCTTGTCGCCCTTTATATAGGGTAATACATAGTGGATGAATTATCCTCTTGGGTGGTGTCTTCGTTGTTTATTTTAGCCCTCCGACTCTTGATTGGGCCATCAATTTCATCCAATTCGAATAGAACTTTAAGGCCTTCCAAGACATTATCGTCACTTTCCGTCGAGTTTCGTTTTCGGTGTAGGAGTATATTTTGCTTATTGTTGTCTCTTATCGTTTGTTGTGATGGATCATCTTCCATCTCTTTTTAACTTTGCATCAAGAACCAACCCGAAATAAGTTTACCGTGGAGGAGTATACATTTCAAAAAGAAATCAGTGACAAGGTATTCAAGAAACATGATCGCATCGAAGCTTGGACCACCTTCATTCACACTTCATCTCTATTGAAGTTTGGGGTAGTACCTTATAAATCGTGCAAGGAAATAATCCAATTAGATTAACATGTAATAGTCCTATTTAAACAAATGATCTCCAAGTATCAACATATCGATCGTGTTGACTCATTTTTTTTTTTTTGGAATCAACAATTGTTGTTGATTCTTCTATTGTTATTAACAAGGAATCAACAATTGTTATTGATGCTATCTCATGGCATCAACTCCTGTTGTTGATGCTATCTCATGGCATTAATCACATTTGTTGATCTATATAACATTGCGACATTAGCATTATAACCAAAAATAAAACTAGCATTTTATCTCTAGCATTACAACAGAATTTTATATGTTCATTTGTCATAATGAAAGAACCCAAAATCGAAACTTGTATAATCAAAATTATCAACATACTTTTTCATAATCACAGTTGCATACATTTTCAAATTGTATAATCACAGTTGTAGGGACATTACCTGATTTCTCTGGAAGTATAGCCTTAATTGGAGGAGTTGAATAAACAAGTACATCTCCCACCATCTCCACTTCTTCCATGTTTGTTCTCTTTTCTTCATTATCATCTTAAATCGGTTGAGCTGTTTTACAAATATCTGCAATCACATTAGCAATCTGTAGATTCACTTCCTCATTTGAGTCTGCAACCACATTAGCAATCTCTGGATTCACTTTCTCATCTGAGTTACCAGTATCTGGAACCACATTAGCAATCTGAAGATTTGCTTCCTCTTGTCTTCTTTTTTCTTCTTTTCCTAAAGCACGTCCCATCCTCCAGCTTGCCAATAAATTTGGGTCTATTTGTACATTGACATTCAATCCACTGTGATAACCCTTTTTAAAGCTTTTCTGCAAATCAGTTTCACCTCCATCTGAAAGTGACAGTGCCATTTGACTTGATTCTTCTTCTTCATTCAAGTCATCTTCATCCTGCTTTTCGAAGGTTTCAACTCGGTTTCCATCTCGACTTCGGTCGATTTCTAGATGGTTCTTCATTTAAAGCAGTCTCAATCATAGCATTGATTTCCTGTTGAGTACTCTCTGACGTTTCTCTTGCTTTTTTGAGATTTTTCTCCTTTTCTTCCCATTGCTTCACTTCTATAACAATTTCATCAAGTCTCGCTTTATCCTCAGGCTTCAAATGCATCATGTCCTTGTTGTTGTCAATAAGTTTCTTCATGAATATTATGTTGCTCATTGATTTAGTTGCTTGCCCCCTCCTTTGATATGTTATCTCTTGGTTGTCAAGTAGAAGATTAATGTTTTCCTCTATCAGATTCTCATTCCTATGCCTCTCTACTTCAATCGGCGTCTTGGTGCTAACATGTCTATCAAATACATCTCTTCTTCATTCACGGATCAACAACATCTTCATGAACCTGCAATTCGACATAAAAATACAGATTAGCATAATATTGTTTTCCAACTTTATAACCATAATATATCTTTCACGAGGGGCGTAGCCCCCGAGTGATTTGCGACACTAAGACTGAACTACATGTTAGATATGATGTCAACTACCATTGTTGACACAAAATAGAATGTGGCAGATTTAAATTTCTGTGTAAACATTTGTTGTTGACTCCAAGAAATTGTATCAAAATATATATTTTTGATTACATTCATTTTTGGGTCAACTTCTATTGTTGACATAGATTCAATAAATGTGCAAGTATAATCTGTATATATACAAATGCTCCCTAAACTGGTATCAACTTCCATTGTTGACACAAGTATAATTGTTATAATCAGTACACATTTGTGTATCAACTTCATTTTGTTGATACACTAACTTTGTTTTGTTGACTCCCTAAACTGGTACCAACTTCCTTTTGTTGACATGATAAAAAGTGAAATCTATTTGAAATATAAATTGAGTAAACAAATATGTTACCTTACGAGTGAACCAAGTCATGTCCATGGTATCTCCACATTTCCCTTGAAATTGTTTTACCAGTTCTTTGCAGATTGCGTGTTGGCTCCATCTCATGAATCTTGGTGTTGCGGTTTCAAAATTTGTCCTCTTTGCGACGAAGTTTTCTCGTATGTTCGCAGAACCAATCCGCATACGAGAATCAATGAGGTTAGTTTGACGTACAGTATGCATTTTACTATTTTCAAAAATAAACATTATATTAAATGAACTTTTTTTTTTTTTTACCGTAAGGTAGAATTGTGCAGCCGGGAACACTTCCATTCTTTCCTTTCTCGCTTTCCAATGTATTTAAGCGAATAGGTTACTATGTGATCTGGCCATGACACTTTCTCCATGTTCAAAATATAAGGAAGCCAATTCTTTGCAAGTCTGTTGCACCAGAATCACTGGGAAGAAGACAACCGTGCACAGACCACATAGCAAATAGTCTCACAAAATCTTTGTGGGTCGATGATCCTCGGCGCAGCTTTTAGTTTGCGCTCAATTTTAGGACTTCTTTATTTTATCACTCTTATGTTCTTCTTCCCCTGCTCTGAACTTGTTCTCAAACCATGTAGTGACTACATCATCATTTTTTTTCTTCAACAACTTCTTCAACTCCTCACTCTCGATGACCATTTTTATCTTGAAGATTAATGAAAAGTCTGTTGGCTCTATTTTGCACTGATAAGAAGTTTTCTTTTTTCCAAACCTGAATATATTCTTTTCTTTATCGAATGCTCCAATAAGTAGCTGTATTGCCAGGACGATTTTGACTAACCACTTATCATTTGTTGCATCGATCTCTTTTCCAGTGTAGAATGGTCTTATAAATTCCCAGAACACACATTCCTTTAGTGCTTTTCCATTCTTGTTATCTCCTCCTACTTCAAACAGCTTGTATAGAAAGTTGCACATTTCAATCAATGGTAATAGACTTGATTTGAACTTCGTTTCGCTCTTCCTACTTCGACCTGCATACACGCAACTCATTCAATTAATTTTATATTTAATATAGAAATGAACTTAACTATATTGCAGCATAGAACTCAAATAAAAAATAATGTATAAAGTTTTACCTGTTTGTTCTTCCTATGTTTCGCCTTCTGCGTCTACTTGTTGTTGTTACGATTACAATATGATTCTTCATCCTCTGAATCATCTTCAACCTCCAGACTTTTTCTTTTCTTTCCTTTACGTGCTTCTGCTTGTTGTTCATTGTTCTTCTTCTTCTTTCCAGTTGCTTCCTCTTCCTGGTCATTCTTCTTATTGGTCCCCCTCTTTCTTTTTGTTGCTTTAGCTCTTTGACTTTCTTGTTCCGATTCGTCTTCTTCCGAATCTACTTCTGGTTCTTCATTTCTGCTGCTCTTTATTCTTTTAACAACATCTTGCTCTTTATCAACCAACAACTGCTTGTTCACTCTCTTCTTTTTTGTGGCTACATCTTTATTACTCTGTTGTGAATTATCTTCTTACTACTCTTTGGATTTACCCTTGGTGATCTTCTCACTCCTTTCATCTATTTTTAAAAAAGCATTAATTTTGTCAGCATTCAATAATCACAGTATTTTTAAAACATCATTAATTTTGTCAGCATATGTTGTTCATACCATCAAGTGGTATCAACTCCTATTGTTGACAACAATCTACTTGTATAATTCCTATTGTTGATACCATCAAATGGTATCAACTTCTGTTGTTGATACCAGCAACTGGTATCAACTCCTGTTGTTGACAACAATCTACTTGTATAATTCCTGTTGTTGATACCATCAAATGGTATCAACTTCTATTGTTGATTCCAGGATATTCTATAACCAATTACATGACATTCTATAACCATTTATCACTACAAAGGATACAACATTAGCATTAATAACTCAAATAACAATAACTTCTGTTGTTGAACATTAGCATTAGCATAAACATTAGCATTAATAACTCAAATAACAATAACATTGCATAATAACTCAACTTCTGTTGTCGAACCATTTTACTGCTATAATATGGCATCAACTTTTGTTGTTGATCCTATAAATTGCATCAATTACTATTGTTAAACCATGTTACTGGAATAATATGGCATCAACTCCTATTGTTGACCCTAATCTATTGTTGACATCAACATTAATATCAACTGTAACTTCTCTTCTTTTGCAGAATCATCAACTCTAAGCAAGGACTGTTTAATTATCATGCAAATACTTATGAACACACACACAGAGTACAATAATTTGAATATACTTTTCTTACCTCTATCAACTACAACTGCAACTTTGAAATCAGATTAACCTAAAATCAAAATTAAAATCAAACAAAAACAGTTAATATGAAACTAATTCTATCCCAAACCAAATCATAGTATCTAGTAGCAGTAATCGGCATCAAACCTTACATGCAAATTATTTTTTTTCAGAAACTGAAAATTAAAATTAAAATCAAAACCTTAAAATATCACCATCAAAACCAAAATCTTCACCAATAACAGTAAATAGAAGATTAAAATCGTGTTTACCTCTTTGAATCTTGTCTTTAAATCTTCAAACTCAGTAAACCTTATTTTTCTATCATTTCTTCTCAAATTTTTTGATTGTTGAAACTAAAAATGGTTCTAATGAGATCAGTTACTGAGATTTATATACTTTGACGGTTTATTTTTTCAGTTTTTGATCGACGGTTTCGCTTTGATTTTAGGTTAATATGATTTTTCTTCTCTTCTGCAGTTACAGAACGAGAGAGAAGAGATGAAGAAGGAGAGAGAGATCGTGTGCGTGTGTAACGGCTACGAGAGTAAATGAGCTGTAACGTTATAATCTTTAATTATATTGAAGGGCATTATTGTAATCTAACAGTCCGTGTTTTTTAAGGGAGGGTATTATTATTTTGGGGAGGGTATTTGTGTTGGCCCTCTATTATAGGGGTATTTAATTAATGTACCCCAACTTACCACTTTCCATTCTGTCCGTTCCTAACCAGCTAGAATTCACCGGCAGTACCAATTAACCCCACAACTGATTCAACTCAGCCATTTTCTTTTCTGTCCGGCTAGGCATCACTTCATCGTCTGCATTCCGTACATCGAACCGATCTCACCTTCGTTTGCTGCATGTTGGTTCTCAATCGAGATACCAAGAGATGCTAATACAAATTCACGATTCACTAAAGATTGAACCTTGTCTTCACTGCCTTGGGATTTCAGATTAATCCAATTTCCAGACCTTAAGTTCTTGTACTCGAAAACATCTCTTGGACCTCCACCAGCTCAAGTTCTCAGTCGTACATCACACTGTAATTTTATTTCTTCATCGTCACACCACCTCAACTGAGATTATGACCACTGCCAATCTGACCGAACCCATTGTAGGTATGAGAGAATACCCACCAAATCAAACATCAAATCAGTCACTACACCTTCCCTGCTTGATTTCATTGCGACATAGATCCAGCCTACATGACATTCATTTCGTTGAACTGACTGCAGAAAGCTGCTGCCATCCCGACACCACAGCTCCATCCATCGTTGCCAACTCCTAGCTTTGCCGCTGCATGTTGTTCCTTCATTGAAGTGTCATGAACTCATATTTGCTGTTGCAGAGACCGAGAGTGACCACCACTGCCATGAGTTCGAGAATCCAACACAACCCAGCACCGAACACAATTCATACACCACCAACAACAGCTTGTCTTGAATCCATCGATCGAAACAACACACGAACCTTTGTTCGCTGCTGATTCTCCTTCATAATACAGCTTCATAATTAACTCAGATCTTCTTCTCCCTGGACCAGTTTCTTGTCTCGCTGCCAAGGCAGAAGCAACAGCTCCCAAGTTCTCTGCAATCTCGATGTACCATACTCCACAGATCACCACAGTTCAGCTTCTACTCTTTCATCTTCTCGGGTTTCATCGACTGACATCACCGATGGCAGCAACCATAACCCCACTCCATCACCAGCACCTGATCTCGCTGTCTTGAACAAAATCCATCATCACCTTCCTTTCTCTTCGGGCCACAGCTCCTTAAGTTCTTCTCCCAATCCGTCGTTTACAGCCATGAGTCAATCGCAGCAACACCAGCTCGACTCCATCTTCATTCATGCCTAAGCTGTCTCTGCGGCCATGCAACACTTTCCTGCCTTGCACACCTCTCCTTGTACCTTAATCTTCTGATGTTTGGAGAGTGTTTCTTCGAGCCCCTTGTCCACGGTCATGGCAGCAAAGACTGGAATTAACTCAAGCCGTTTGCGACAGCTCTCGAACAACTTCTTCTCGTAAACCCAAACCAACCAACAGATACGTTTCATATAATTCCCCTGGTCGCCGACGGCAAGAACTCCGTCAGTAGTTCTTGATACTTTCCTTCTCTATCTAAGTTATCCATTTACCAACATCTGCATGTGAAATCTTGATCTCCAATGTAAAGAGACAGGTGTTTGAAAGAACACTAAAATTCAGCGACGGAATCTGGATTTTATGTTCGGGGGGGGGAGCTAAATTTTTTTTTCCCACCAATACTCTATTTCAAATTTAGTATATATACTCCCTCCTATAGATATTTTTCAATGTTGAATGCTCTATTTTGTTTTTTTTTTTTCAATTGCAATAATCATAAATGCATTGTAGTATGCGGCGTCACAAGCTTTTCTTTTCTACATATCAAGTTTCAACTCGAGAGTTCTTCCTTGATCAACATTCCCTGATCACCAATGCATTGGAATGTTGCTTCGCCTTAATACCTTTTTCAATATATTTGTGATTCCGGAGGGAGAATAACAAAAACCTAACCAACTAAGCGGTGATAATCTAGTTAACCGGAGAAGTGAACAATTGTTGGAAATTTTAGACCAAGGATAACCAAATCATTACACCAACAAAAACATATTTTCTTGGGCGTGTTCTGCTACTGCCTAAGGGTATCGATCAGGAAAGAAAGAAAAAACATAGGATGGCTAGTTTTATTGCAGATGATACAACATCAATCAGCTATTACAAAACCGTACCAGTAGCTATCCAAGAGTAAATGGTCCCTAAGAATCAATCATCTAAAGGCTTAAAGGCCTAGACAAATAAAGCTCCCACGTTGAATGGTGAGGAAACCCTCGCTTCCTATTGGTTGAAATATGCTTTTTTTGAGTTTTGTGAAGCGAACGTTTTGGTGATGACACTTGACAACTTATAATTGGTTTGAAAAATATACAAACCTAAAAAAACAAAAAAAAAGGAAGAAAACGTTGGAATTATATAAAAGTCCATGTTCAATTTGGAAGTCCTAATATTTGGACTCAAAACTGCATTAGGAATCTAAAACCTCTTAATGGAATAAACTCTTATTATTAACCTACCTAAATATATGCTTATGGAGTATTGGGTGTACAGGTCCGCAACTGAAATGGAGAAGATAAAACATGTGCATAATTTCGAGCAAGCCATACCATGGAAAAGAGTTTTATCGCATTAATGATGCATGGTGTAGGAAAGTTATGAGTCGAGATGGTCAATACTGAAAACAAAGCACGAGCTTATATTGCTATCGTGGTCTTTGTATCCAGCCTTAAAATATCAAAGACAGGTAGACACCTCCCATTAGGATTCTAACTAAAAATCTCCGTGAAACTCACCGAGCATTAAACTCATCTAATTATCTGGCTATTCAGGTAAATTTATAGTCACTATGGCTTAGCCTTCGACAATGTAGCTAAAGTATCTCATTAACAAATTATTTGGTTATGATTGATCTACTTACTTTGGCAAGTCGTCATGCCACCCATATATATGACGGACCAGAATTTATCAACAACCTAAACACTCAATCACATCTCTTACACCACGTCGAGAGTTGCAAAAAACTACCCTCCTATTGGCTGGTGAACTGAACTCTCGCTCCTGATTGGCCGAAATCAAAGTTAGCCCCCTTACATTTCGTGGCCGTTAATTTTTAATAGAATATATGAAATCTGGACCTTCGGATTAGCCGCAAAATCTACAAATATCTTTTGAGGAGGGCCCGGACGATATTTTTTTTGGGAAAAAAAACGAGAATTTCCATGTAAAAGGAAAATCAACATAGATAGGTTTTTTTACGAGATTTACATACCAAAAAAAAAAAAAGTTTTTACGAGATTCTTTCATGAACAATTACTGGAAAAGAAATCTTAGAAGATCTTTAGGGTAATTGTCGAAACAATTCTCTTTTTAGAAAAAATCTTAGAATTTCCATATCAGAAGAAAAATCAATCCAAATAAGTTTTTATAGGATTGTGTTTACGTCTTTTTAATAAAATCGAGACCATCAAATTTGTTATTTGGCCACTGTTAGCAATAGATATTCCGAACCGGAATTTGTATTCGGAATTTTGATTTTAGTTGGTTTGATATATTTTCGGCAACAATATGACCGTATTGCTATATCTATATTAACGCTAAAAATGGTTTGATATATTTACGACAAGAATATAATCACACTATAAATTAGGCTAAATATTTCTGGGAACTACGATTTTAAGAATAACAAAGTTTGGTCGTTCAGTTTAATTCCTAGCTACCAAGCTCGCACATTCAACGAGAGGGAAGGAAAGCAAATAACAATAGAGATCGGTGAACAAGGTTTGTAAGCCTAATCAAATGATTGTTTTCTAATGATTCAAGTTTTAATTGAATTCATGTTATATGTTTGTTTGGTGTTATATTGAACTAACTTTTAATTTGATCTTTAGACGTCATCTTAGATTGTATATACATATTCTTATTTATTGTATATACATCTTAGTTTATTTCTGTGATTTGATTTCTTGATCGTTTTGTTGGTTCTTTATGAACTCTCAATAGTTCACGTGCCTGCAGGAATATCTCAGACCGGAACAACTCAAAAGGCCGTGAAGCATAATTGTTATTGAAGACGTGGAAATTCATAAAAAGTGGCAAAATATTGGTTATATAGTGCCCAAATATATTTCTCGAGAAATTGGAGTCTTGGAGATCATGTTGTTTGCTGCTGGGATTTTAGTCGGTAACAAGCAGCTCTAAGCAAGCTTTTATATCTTCTCTTCAGGTACAATTTACACAATCATCTGGGAAAATTAGAAGATCGATACTAATCTATTCATCTAGCCAAAGCAATGTTATGATTCATGGAAAAACTGAGATTCATGTTGTTTTTATCATTTAGCTCTGTTAATGATGATATGTGGCCAACTGATTTTTTGTTTATTTTCTACTAATTTTCTATTATTTTGTTTATTTTCTAGGGCAAATTAACAAACTAGCCAGCTTCCACCCATATAATTAATAAACCGGCCAAAAATCTAAATTCTTCTAAAAAGTGGCCTTTCTGTTATATGTAACAGCTGGACCCACCAAAGTGGTCAAAACCATTGATTTGGTCAATTTAACAAGTTGAAATTACCAACGTATCCTTAGAATTCAGTAATTGCGAACCCATTAGAATAGCTCAATTTAACTTCCAGTTCTTCTCCATCTCGATTTCCATTCATTTTTCTTTAATTTTTGTGTTTGGCAATTTCACTGTATGGTTTGGTTTGACTTGAGATATATGAATAAAACAATTTACTGTTGATAGAGATTTAATTGTTAGTTAAATTTTAAGGGATGTACATGGATAAATTGAAATTAGGTTTTTGATTTGGGTGTTAGAGTAGTTAAATGGCGGTGCTGGGTGTTCACGTGGTGATTGATTTGCAAGTTTTGTTGTTGATCTTGATGATACACACGGGAAGTAGAAAAGCTAATCTAATCTAATCCACTAGGATCGATTTCAAATTTGAAAATGATTTGTTAAAGGTAGTGCCGATCAATTCCCTGGATGTTCAAGGGAATTGAAAGCTGATAGGTTAGTTCAGGAGATGTAAATAATTGTTGGGTAATGATTCAACTGGATTTTGATTTTAATAATTTTACATACTAAATTGATATCGGTCACGTTAGGTTAGGGAAGAAAATTGTAAGGAAATTCTAAACCATATTCATTAGAAGAACCATATTCATTGTAAGGAAATTCAACTGGATTTTGATTTTAATAATTTGTTACGGTTCCGTGAATGAAAACTTACAGTAGAAGAACCGAAGAACAAGAAGATGAGCATTTTCCCTAACACGATGGAGAGGCGAGCTGACTCGTTTCCCTATCTGATTTAACCAGGTCCTAGTTGATTCATGGGTTTGAATGTCTTTTACCTTGAAAGATAATTGACACATGTTGAGTTAACAGCCGTTACTGTTTTTTTGAAAAAAAAACTGGATGGAAAAAATCTAACTCGGCCATTTTATAAAAGGATTTAAAAAAACGGTCACTTTCTTAATTATGTTTCAAAAAGTTGGCCACTTTATTAAAAAGCCCTATTTTCTACTATATGTTGTTGTAGCTCAGGAACGAGAATGGGCCAAGTTGATATTGTTTTAGCTTGGATTGGCCCATTAGCTATAAGCTTTTCTAATGGTTGGTGGTTGGTACTTGGTGAGTACGAGGTGTGTCAGTATCCATGCATGAGATATAAACTCAAGCATTTTTATTTTTTAAGTTATGGAGCTATATATAAACGGTACAGGGATGCTTAGTTTTCCCATTCACTTACAGTCGCGTAGAGGATACTAAACCAGTGTATCAAACTCACGTTTTCGATGGTTGGAGAATAAAAATCAGAAAACTCATAACAAATTTTGTGTTATATTCACATCTGCAAGCTTCTCCAATGGTTCACATGTATGAGGTTTGTGAGTATTCTTAATTCCGAATTGTGGTGTTGGTGTCTCCAAATTTTGGTTTGGGATAGGTATCTATAGGTTACTGTAAGTTGTAGACTCTTCTGTTCAGTATTGGTGCTTTGACTCTTCCTTTTCTTCTGTTTGATTTTGCAGTTCTTCCTTCTTTATAATGGTTTAATTTTTGCTTTTCTTTCTTTTTTGGAAGAAATGTCACAAAGATAAGTATGACCTTACCAGAAATGGGTTGAACTATGTCGCATACATAACATATAAAATATGCACACGAGCTTAGAAGACAAAATGTTGTGGTTGCAACACTGGGGAGGACAATACACAATGCTTCTGTCTTCTCGAAGACCAAGGTAACATATTTCTATTCGTTACACTAATAAAGAAATCGGGTAATCAACAACCTAAACACCCAATCACATCTCTCACACCACGTTGAGAGTTGCGGTAACCTCCCCTCCCATTGGCCGGTGAACGGAACCCTCGCTCCTGATTGGCCGAAATCAAAGTTAGCCCCCTTACATTTCGTGACCGTTAATTTTTAATAGAATTGGCTCGATCTGATGCTTTATATTGATCGGTAGTGTTGTGATTTTCTTACACCGCGTTTACATAAATTGAATAAAATCTGGACCTTCGGATTGGCCGCAAATAGAATAACATATATATCCAATGCTAGAAATCTACAAAAATCTATGGGAATAAAACGTAACAGGACTAAAATAGCATACAGTAGAATTTTGGACGAGAATATTTTTGGAATAAAATAAAATAGGTTTCTTGAAATAGTTTTTCTTAGATCATTGATAAAAAATAAAAGATACCAACTATTTTTGGACGAGTATTTTTCGTGAGAATCTTTTGTGAAAACTGGAAAGTATACTGGATTTATGAAAATATACGAATTTATTATCTACTCGGAAATTATTTTTGTTAAAATATTTAAAACACGTGTGCATGAAAATATTTTTCCGAAATTAATTCAATATCTTTCCAGAGTTATTTAGGTAAGTTTTAAAAGATACCATTTTATTATGCTGGTTTAATCCTATTTGAGAAACTAATCTAAGATTTCTATGCTAGCGTAGATACTTACCATTTTTACTGCATGCGGATTCTTCCAACTAAATATGGATTTCTTATTTTAAGTATTGAATTTGGGGGTTTAAGTATCGATGATTTCCTGCTAACCTTAAGCTTTTCTTTCTCCCTTCTTCTCTTTCTTCTTGACTTGATTCTTGAGTTTTATGTACTACTGGTTTCTTTTTTCAAAGTTTGATAGTTAAACAAACAAGCCAATTAAGTTTGCCACTGCATTACAATTTCATATCAATTAAGTTTGCTACTGCATTACAATTTCATATGTAAAATATGGTTTCGTTTTGATTTTTTTTTTTCCAATGTGATGTTTAGATTTGTACTCACAGGCCACAACGATAAACCCAACTTCATCTACACCAAGGTAACACTATGTTCTTCTTTTTATTGTCATTTGTGTAGTTAGGATTTTAGGGTTTGTTTGTTTATCCTTAATACCCATTGTCGTGTTTTTCTGATTATTTGCGTTTGCTGACTTCTTTTTTTGTTATTTTTCATTGATTTTTGCAGTGTTTTGACGTTGTGAATGGATGCCTGACATTAACATATACTGGTCTCTTAATGGAATAAGGATTAGCTTACCATATGATTAAAACAAAAACTTTCTTTTTTATGTGGATAAAAAAAGTAATTTCTATTTTTACTGGAATATTCATGTATTTTAAGTATGTGGAATAATTGAATTTTTTCTCTGAAATTTTATGATAAACATTTACCGAGAAGAGTACGTGTTTTATTTATTTATTTTTGATACGAAGAATAAATGCATTTATATACAATTCGTAGAAATTTTTATGCCATCTTACATATTGAGTATTAAATATTCTCAGAATTCCACGTATAATATTAGCCTTATATAATCGTAGTTGTTCCTATTCTCTTTAGTACACCTAACCTTATTCTCCGTTGATTGATTTTTTTCTTCATTCGTTCATCATCGTATGTTTTGTTTTAACTACCTGTTGTTTTCTAATTTTCTTCCATTGTGTAGTTAAGCTTTTTATTCAAAAGAATAAACAACAAAATTTTGTTCTCTTGGTAAACCCTAATCTCTAAATTTGATTTCAAATTTTCCATGTTGGTAAACCCTTACCCTTCTCTATTTTGTGACCTTACACTCTGTTTTGTGACCTTACAAGAAAGCATACTTAATGTAACGTTTCTAAATAGGTTTAAAAAATGTGATACAGATATATTAGGTTCTGAATTTTGAACTTTTCATGCTCCCACAGGTGGAGGTTCATTGATTAATTGCCACGAAGACCGCGATAAGCAAAGATATATTTACGAAATTTGGATATCCATTATACTACGTACAATTTTCTGTTTATAGGGTTCTTTTATCCTTAACAATATTAATCTGTCAATTCCATCTAGCTATTCACTTTGCTTGGTGCCTAATTTTAAGATAAAAAAAAATGTGAGTAAATTATTGATTTTTGCAGTACAAAAATTCTTTTGTTTTGGCCAGTAAATTTGTGAAACTTTTAGAAACCAGGTAATGGTGTCACTATATTAGTTGCAAATCTCTAATGTTTATATTATGTTCCTTACAGGACCAGTATGATACATTTCTCAAGAACAACAATGAACTAAAAGATAGGAATCCTATTGAGGTGCCAATATACATGTTCGAGAAAAACATGTTGGACTTCTATCTGACCTCTAATACATGTAGTTTTACGATTCAATTCCTTCTATTAACGTGGCTGCATGTGACTCCAGTTTATGATATGATAAGATATTCAATGCAAGGTGAATCACATTGCTAGATGAAAAACCAAATTGGGCATGTTTATGCTTTATGTTGACGACGGTTGACTCTTCTCCAAATTATGATGAGATCACAAAGTCTTTACGGGGATAGATTGACAGTGATGAATAGTGATTTAATTTATTTCATATAGAGATTGCATATATATGATAATGGTCCTGTATCAGATTTGTCTATTGTTTCAACATTGTTTCAACGAATGCTTACACAGCCAGTTGGAAGTGCAGGAATTTCATAGCTTCCTATGTAGTCTCAGATACATTGGTGAATTGTTTATACTACTTGGTAAGTATGTATTTGCTCCAAATGTTGTTGACGTCTTGAGTCCTACTTCCTTTGAACAACGAATCCCAACGGTTGGGCCCCAAACTGGTGAACCTCTTCCTCCAATATGGCTAAAAAAGTCTAAAACAGATCTATCCAGAACTACCGTAGATGCCAAGTGCTAACAAATATTTGTTTCCTTCATTTTATAACCGTGTGAAATTAAACCAAATTAAGAGATAACCCCAAAACTGCAAACCAAGTAAAACATATGATGTACTACCTGAATTAAGATTAACATTATCAAAGTTGTGTTCCCTTAAATTATATTAATACTGTGTAAATAATTACCGTATAAATATTATGATACAAGGATTAAAACTAACTTTTTTCTTTTATATAGAACTTTATTTTGATCCCGTTATAAAGAGAACTTTCTCTCCTAGCTTTCACGCAACTCTATTCTCCAGGGTTGAACATAACAAAATCAAAAAAACTAACACTGCAAATCGAAGTATTAGTGAGGACCTCTGTTCTAAATTGTATCATTAGTGAGGACCTTTGTCCTAAATTCCATACACATCTATCTTAATAAAGTTCATCAATCGGCAAGTGAAAATTAGATTCTTTTTTTCAGCGACAATGAAAACAAGAATTTTCTTGAACCTCGCCTATCACTTTATGTGGATGAAAATTAAAACTTTCCCGATGACACCTCATATTCTATGAAAACCAAAATTTTCACAAATCTAATTATAGTGAAAATTGAAATTCCTCACAAATTTAACCCGTGAAAATTGGAATGATCACGAATAAAAAGGGAATTTTCACAAACTAAAAATCAAACCGAATTTTCACAAAATCTCATAATTTAGGGATTATGATTTGCTAGAATTTTCGCCAAAATTCACATGAGTTATTTTAGGGAGCTATTTTAGGGATTATGATTTATTGTTTCTTATAATAATTCAAACTAATTTTCTTAATAAAATAAAAGGTTACTTTTGCAAATAATTCTTAAGATAACCTAATTATGGGCTTTTCATATATGCAATCTTATTGGTGGGTTTCTTATATAGAAAGAAAAAAAATTGGGCTAGAAAAAAAGTTCCCATTAATTTATATATTTTGATTTTATATGGAGTTCTTGATCTAAAAAAAATAACAAACATAAACGGAAATATTTGATTTTATCACTTTTCATATTTTGATTTTTATACCATAATGTTATATTTTTACCGGGCATATATTTGTTTTTTTTTTTGTTTTTTTGATTTTTATACGGAAAAATATTTTAAAAGCAATCTTATTAATTTCCCTATATTGATTTTTATGCCTTTCCGTTTCAATATATTTTAGGTAGCAGATCTACGAACTTCTAAAAGAAATATTCATCTATCCATATTTAGATTAAAACGGTTGATTCATTGCCAACTTATGCTCACCTATTCTTTCCATGATTACATTGATTTGAATGGTTTTTTTTTTTGTTAAAACCAGTAAGCATTTGGTTAATAAGATACTAATGCTATAGTTTAATTTAATTTCCAATTTTGGCTTCCCAGAGGATGTCTTTATAAGCCACAGTCGAAGACTTTGAACGTTGAATAAGCGCGTCTTCCTCTACAGATATTATGGTGTTCATGTTTTGTTAATCATCTTCTATTCTACCTTCATGTTTGTTCATTAACTTATACCTCGAAAAATCATAACCCTAACGTAGATTCTACCTTCATGTTTTGTTCGTTTTGTTCATTATCTTCTATCTCGAAATATCATAACCCTAACGTAGATTCTACCTTCATGTTTTGTTCATTATCTTCGAAAAATCATAACCCTAACGTACTAAAGTTTTTCTGATTTTTTTGGTTGTTGGTTTGTTTGTTTCCTCAGGTTGTTTGCTATCCCATGATAGGTACCTTAAGTATTAGACAGTGCAGGTCTTTTGGTCTTTTTATTGTTGGAATTTCAGTTCTGTTTCCTTTGCATGGGTATTTATATACTTGCATAACATGGCAATCTAGCCTACACCTTCTTTGTGTAAGGTGAAGATTAATTAAATTCTAAAGTTGATATTGGGTGTCTTTTGTTGTTGAAAATAGGAGAAAAATGATGTGGTACAAAGACTTTGAAATTAACAATGATAGCCAGACAAAACAATGAACCATAATTCCGTAATTAAAAACAACGCTACGGCGAAAAACATGGGCTTAGCAGGGGAGTTCGCACTGGCTATTTTTTCTAATTAGTACAAAACATACCAGTATTTACATATGAAGCACAAAACATAGTCAAATACCAACGTCAGTGAATTAGCTATATCACTAACTGTGTTTGTGTATACGTATTAATGTCTATGTTTAGGTTGTTGATGAATTTTCAGCTGTATTTAATTTTTTTAAATGTTTGGAATTCTTTTTGTGGGTGTCTGACCGCGGTCGTAAGCGTCAAAAATAAATTACACTTTCTTACTACTCAAAATATAAATATAGCAAGGGCAAGAAAGGATCGATCCCACAGAGAGGTCTAGGTTGTCAAATTGTTTCGGTTCCCTATAAATAACACCGGTAGTTTGTGATTTTATAAACTAAAATAAAATAAAACAAATAAAGAAATAAGCAAACAAATCAAATCAAAGATAAGAAAGTATTGGTTACGGAGTTCGTTTTCAATCACAAACATGGTTTCACCACAATAACTAGAATTGATATTTTAATCTCAACTTTTATCAAAGACCCTAGAATACCTTGATCGCAAGTATATCCCGCAAATCTCCTCATGTCATCAACAAACACATTAAAAGATGCGAATATGAATTCTATCTAAAGGAACAACCTAACGTGTAAAAGCACTAATCAAGTTTAATTCCCTAGATGCATTAGGTTCTATGAAATCAGGCCAATCAAAGCAATTGAACGTGGAAAGCGCACTAATTCAATTTAACAAAGGTTACGATTCACATATGATCATAAGAATATATCACTACAAACTATAATCATATTATACTACTTGTAATCCGGAATTATCACTTTTGCGTATAATAACCCTAATCTAGCAATAGAGATGAAAGCAAACTCAATCGACTCGCGACTCGACTAACAAGCATTCAAATCATGTAACAATATTCATGGTGAATCATAAACGATAATATGAGAGAAAACAAATTTATTGCACAAAAACTCATATTTGGAAATTCAACTTATTCCATAACCAATAATAAAACTCTAGCTCATATTCATGGAGTTCATAACAAGAAGAAAGAGAAAAGACTTCATGGTTCTAAACCCTAGAACAAAGTAGAGGCCAAAAAGAATATTAAAAGATATTAGATATCATATGTGTTTTGAGAAAAGTCTTCTCTTTTATAGCTCCACTCCTTCCAAAATTAGGTTTTGTCTTCAAAGTCCATTAGTTAGAAGTCCACCAAGCCCACAAGTGAGAGAAACCCGTGTAGAAATTCTATCCCAAAAATGCTCGCCGGAAAACTGGGATGATGGCCGGAATCCGGCCGGAATAGTCGCCGGAAAGTACCTCAGGTGACCGGCAAAGTCCGCCCGGTCACCGGTCAACGGGTCAAAACGGTCGAGTCAACTCGGCCGGGTCGGTCGGGTCAAACCGAGTTAAATCGGTCAACAGGTCACTGAGTCAGGATCATGAGTCAGCAGGTCATTGAGTCAGGATCATGAGTCAGATCGCTGAGTCAACAGGTTAGGCGAGTCGGAAAGTCGACCCGATCGGGGATTGAGTCGACATCGGCCCAGTGCGGTTAATTCTGGCCAAGCCATTGCATAGGCCATATCCTGAGCTGCACTATTATTGTGCATCATTGCTTCCCTTCCATCCATCTTGGCCTGCACTATGTTATGTCAACTGAACCAGTTGATACTCCCAACATTTCACTGCAGCATCAGCTATATCCATCGCCAGTCCTGTAACCTTCAGCTCAACCATCTCCAAATTTGCATTCTCAGCATCATAGCAGCATGGCCCCTCCTTTCTCTTCTTGCCATCAACCGCAGCTCAGCTCATGATCTGTAGTCACCATCTGCACTAGCAACTCCACCAGAGCAACGCAAACCTGCAGCTCATTGCACAGCACTGTTCGTCACCTCAGTCCATCTACAACACCACTGCGCTACTGCAAATCAAACCCCTGAAACATATTGCAGCAATCATCTTCTAGCCATTTCATCTTAGCATCCTAGCCGTCTCCAATTGCCATCATCTCTCACTGGCAGCAGATTCTTGTTCTAGTTCCAAGGCCTCCTACCCATTCACCACTACCTTGTGCAACACAAGCCATAAGTTGTAGCTGCTCTTGAACCAACATCTAACCATCAATTCCATCTGGTTCAATCAGCATCAGAAACAGACAATACCAGACCACCATCTGTCCATTCTCTTGCTCAGTTCAAAACCATCAAAACCCCATTCACAAATTCAACTCTGCTAACACTATTTAGCCCTTCAATTCATCTTCCCTTGGCTTTCCCTTTCATTACCAGAAGCACACCTCTCCGCGACATTGCTGTAATTCAAAACTATTGCCTTATCATCACTCTCAGCTGCGTGGTCTGTAATTACTATCTGTAGAACATCCAGCTCTTGACCTCAATCAGCAAGTGAACCTGCAATCTCAGTTGCACTTTCTGTAGCTCCTCCTGACCTTCACAGCCACCAATGCTTTCCTGCTCAAACTCATTAACTCTCAACCCCATTGCCAGGCTGCAAGACCCATTTCCTCCATCTCAGTCCATGCATTCAACAAACCCGTCACCAGCGTCACAGCTAACAGCAAGCAAGTTCGTCCGTAGATCAAACCCATACAACTACATATCATCTTCTTCTCGGACTCGACCTTCGACTCGTCACCACAAACCACCAGTCCTTAAGTCCATCTTCTCATGGCAGCGACGACCACCAGTTCATTGCCGTGACAACGACAACGGTCTCATCATCTCCACGCTTGCAGTCCACCAAACTCGAGCTTTCATCACCCAAGTGCTTCAACTGCATCTCACTCCAGTCACATCCAACGATGGTATGGCAGCAACCGTGACTCACTTTTCTCTCCATTCTCAGACTCCATCGCTGCCAAACCTTTCATGCTTCACCATCATTCCATCATCCGATAATGGCGACGGTCCTTGGCTGTTGTATACAAATCCCAAGAATCTCCCAGACTCGTGTTCATTCGGCTGAAGCAACTCGAACTCCGGCTCCAATCGTCGCGACAACCCCATTCTCAATCACCGAGACTCCATCGCAAACTCGACTACATTCCATCGTCATTCGTTGCCAATGGCGAGAGAACATCATCACCGACCATACATACCGATCACGAGCGACTCCGGCAATCTCGAGCGCAACATCGATAGCGACAAACGACCATCCACAGAAGCAACCATGTTAACTCCATTACCAACGCCATCATCAGAATTTCATCTTCCCCGACCAACAACCTCCACCATCATGAGCTATTCTCTCTTCTTGAGATAAAAATGCAACAACATCTTCTTTCCTCGAGCTCCACCGGGCAAAACCATCAATGAATTCCTAAGCGGAACCAAACTCTACAACAACTTCATCACCACAGCTGCCTAAAGTTCAACTGCGTCACCAGCAAACTCGACTCAGTGATGACAATAGTAGAAACGTATTTCCATCGACTCATCTAATCCATCGTATCCATCGATGGAAAGTCACACCTCCTCCATCACGGTTCCAAGCTTTCTTTCTTGTTTTCCTTGAGCTTTTTCTCTACCATCGATAATGGCAAGCGAAAATGATCGTTGAGTTCTCTATCTCGACGGGATCATCATCATCGAGTTCTTCATTGTCCCGCTCCATCATCACAGTAATGGCAGCAAGCCAAAACCATCATCTTCTGTAGCAATGGTTCTCGGAAACCAAACCTCCGTCGGCCTCCTCTGGTGAAGTATGAAGATAAAGGTGCCCATAATAAAATGGCTGGTGCCCTTTAGTACTAAAGGGCACTGATGGATACATGGAGTCAGGAATTTTACTTGGGGGAAGCCGTAATTTAAATAGTACTAAAGGGCACCAGCCATTTTATTATGGGCACCTTTATCTTCATACTTCACCAGAGGAGGCCGACGGAGGTTTGGTTTCCGAGAACCATTGCTACAGAAGATGACGGTTTTGGCTTGCTGCCATTACGTGATGATGGAGCAGACAATGAATAACTCAATGATGATGATCCCGTCGAGATAGAGAACTCAACGATGGCTGCTTTGCCATTATCGATGGTAGAGAAAAGCTCAAGGAAAACAAGAAAGAAAGCTTGGAATTGTGATGGAGGAGGTGTGACTTCACACATCGATGGATACGATGGATTAGATGAGTCGATGGAAATACGTTTCTACTATTGTCATCACCGAGTCGAGTTTGTTTGACGTGCTTGAAGTTTAGGTAGGCGTGGTGATGAAGTTGTTGTAG
The DNA here is from genome assembly GCA_023531295.1 of Papaver armeniacum. NCBI lineage: Eukaryota > Viridiplantae > Streptophyta > Magnoliopsida > Ranunculales > Papaveraceae > Papaver > Papaver armeniacum. Next base: position 269,523 of record JAJJWW010016934.1, on the reverse strand, counting down.
AGTTTGGTTCTCATTAATTCATTGATGGTTTGCTGCCAGTGGAGCTCGAGGAAAGAAGATGTTGTTGCATTTTTATCTCAAGAAGAGAGAATAGCTCGTGATGGTGGAGGTTGTTGGTCAGGGAAGATGAAATTCAGTATGGCAGCAGAATGGAGTTAACATGGTTGCTTCCAGGGATGGTCGTTTGCTGCTACTGATGTTGCGCTCGAGATTGCTGGAGCTGCTCGTGATCGGTATGTATGGCTGGTGATGATGTTCTCTGCCATTGGCAACGAATGACGATGGAATGTAGTCGAGTTTGCGATGGAGTCTCGGTGATTGAGAATGGGGTTGCCCCGACGATTGAGCCGGAGTTCGAGTTGCTTCCAAATGAATGAACACGAGTCTGGGAGATTGCTGGGATTTGTATACAACAGACCAAGGACCGCTGCCATTATCGGATGATGGAATGATGGTGAAGCATGAAAGGTTTGGCAGCGATGGAGTCTGAGAATAGAGAGAAAAGTGAGTCACGGTTGCTGCCATACCATCGTTGGATGTGACTGGAGTGAGATGCAGTTGAAGCACTTGGGTGATGAAAGCTCGAGTTTGGTGGATCTGTTGGCAGGGAGATGATGAGACTGTTGCCGTTGTCACGGCAATGAACCGGTACGTTGCCGCTGCGCCATGAGAAGATGGACTTAAGGACCGGTGGTTTGTGGTGACGAGTCGAAGGTCGAGTCCGAGAAGAAGATGATATGTAGTTGTATGGGTTTGATCTACACGACGAACTTGCTTGCTGTTAGCTGTGACGCTGGTGACGGGTTTGTTGAATGCATGGACTGAGATGGAGGAAATGGGTCTTGCAGCCTGGCAATGGGGTTGAGAGTTAATGAGTTTGAGCAGGAAAGCATTGGTGGCTGTGAAGGTCAGGAGGAGCTACAGAAAGTGCAACTGAGATTGCAGGTTCACTTGCTAATTGAGGTCAAGAGCTGGATGTTCTACAGATAGTGATTACAGACCACGTAGCTGAGAGTGATGATAAGGCAATAGTTTTGAATTACAGCAATGTCGCGGAGAGGTGTGCTTCTGGTAATGAAAGGGAAAGCCAAGGGAAGATGAATTGAAGGGCTAAATAGTGTTAGCAGAGTTGAATTTGTGAATGGGGTTTTGATGGTTTTGAACTGAGCAAGAGAATGGACAGATGGTGGTCTGGTATTGTCTGTTTCTGATGCTGATTGAACCAGATGGAATTGATGGTTAGATGTTGGTTCAAGAGCAGCTACAACTTATGGCTTGTGTTGCACAAGGTAGTGGTGAATGGGTAGGAGGCCTTGGAACTAGAACAAGAAGCTGCTGCCAGTGAGAGATGATGGCAATTGGAGACGGCTAGGATGCTAAGATGAAATGGCTAGAAGATGATTACTGCAATAGGTTTCGTGGGTTTGAGTTGCGAGCGCAGCGGTCTTTGTAGATGGACCGAGGTGACGAACAATGTCTTTGTGCAATGAGCTGCAGTTTGCGTTGCTCTGGTGGAGTTGCTAGTGCGAGATGGTGACTACGGATCATGAGCCGAGTCTTGTTGATGGCAAGAAGAGAAAGGAGGGGCCATGTTTGCTATGATGCTGAGAATGCAAATTTGGAGATGGTTGAGCTGAAGGTTACAGGACTGGCGATGGATATAGCTGATGCTGCAGTGAAATATTGGGAGTATCAACTGGTTCAGTTGACATAACATAGTGCATGCCAAGATGGCTGGAAGGGAAGCAATGATGCACAATAATAGTGCAGCTCAGGATATGGCCTATGCAATGGCTTGCGAGTAATTAACTCGGACGCCGATGCTGACTCTCAATCCCTGACTGGCTGACTTTCTGACTCAGCTAACCCAGTGTTGACTCAGCGATCTGACTCATGATCCTGACTCAATGACCTGCTGACTCATGATCCTGACTCAGTGACCTGTTGACCGATTTAACTCGGTTTGACCCGACCGACCCGGCCGAGTTGACTCGACCGTTTTGACCCGTTGACCGGTGACCGGGCGGACTTTGCCGGTCACCTGAGGTACTTTCCGGCGACTATTCCTATGGATTCCTGCCATCATCCCGCTTTTCCTAATGAGCGTTTTGGGATAGAATTTCTACACTAGTTTCTCTCACTTGTGGGCTTGGTGGACTTCTAACTAATGGACTTTGAAGACAAAACCTAATTTTGGAAGGAGTGGAGCTATAAAAGAGAAGACTTTTCTCAAAACACATATGATATCTAATATCTTTTAATATTCTTTTTGGCCTCTACTTTGTTCTAGGGTTTAGAACCATGAAGTCTTTTCTCTTTCTTCTTGTTATGAACTCCATGAATATGAGCTAGAGTTTTATTATTGGTTATGGAATAAGTTGAATTTCCAAATATGAGTTTTTGTGCAATAAATTTGTTTTCTCTCATATTATCGTTTATGATTCACCATGAATATTGTTACATGATTTGAATGCTTGTTAGTCGAGTCGCGAGTCGATTGAGTTTGCTTTCATCTCTATTGCTAGATTAGGGTTATTATACGCAAAAGTGATAATTCCGGATTACAAGTAGTATAATATGATTATAGTTTGTAGTGATATATTCTTATGATCATATGTGAATCGTAACCTTTGTTAAATTGAATTAGTGCGCTTTCCACGTTCAATTGCTTTGATTGGCCTGATTTCATAGAACCTAATGCATCTAGGGAATTAAACTTGATTAGTGCTTTTACACGTTAGGTTGTTCCTTTAGATAGAATTCATATTCGCATCTTTTAATGTGTTTGTTGATGACATGAGGAGATTTGCGGGATATACTTGCGATCAAGGTATTCTAGGGTCTTTGATAAAAGTTGAGATTAAAATATCAATTCTAGTTATTGTGGTGAAACCATGTTTGTGATTGAAAACGAACTCCGTAACCAATACTTTCTTATCTTTGATTTGATTTGTTTGCTTATTTCTTTATTTGTTTTATTTTATTTTAGTTTATAAAATCACAAAACTACCGGTGTTATTTATAGGGAACCGAAACAATTTGACAACCTAGACCTCTCTGTGGGATCGATCCTTTCTTGCCCTTGCTATATTTATATTTTGAGTAGTAAGAAAGTGTAATTTATTTTTGACGCTTACGACCGCGATCAAATTTTGGCGCCGTTGCCGGGGACGCAGCGGTTGTTAATTGTTTTTGGTTTCTTATTTTTGTTTTTTTTAGTTTTTGTTTTATATTCTTATTTTCTGGTTCCTAATATAGTTTTGAGAACTCTTATTTCAGGTGCTTATTTCTATGGAAGGAGCATATTGGAACAATGGATACGGTTTTCAACCTTCACAATATGATAACTACGAATTCCATGGGTATAATCAAAACAAATTCGTTGGTTATGACCAATATTCCATGGAACCTTATGGTTTTCCTCAACAACCTTATGGCGGGTATGTGTGTGAACAACCACAAGGATGGGAGGATTCTTATGCTCGTGAACAAAAAGTCTCTAACTTTATAGATAAAGTTTCCACCTTTTACAAGAGGAATTTCAAAAAGCAAAAGAGACTACAAACGAGCAACTCCAAGAACTTCGTGAAGGTATGACTATCTTGCGAAGAGGCATTGATCAATACAAGGAAGATATGGATAATTCTAATGTGCATATGGTTTGTGATGAATATTTGATTGATGCTAATGTTGAAAAAGGCCAATCCTTGGGCACTTTCGTGGATAATTGTGTAGTTAACTCAACTCTTAATCTTAATAATGATCATTCTCCTATTCAAAAGGATGAGTTAGAGATTAGCAACACTAAATTCAGCGATGAACAATCTTATGTTGACTATGATAGTGACGGTGATTATGATACATTGCTTGAAACAACTCATGGTGACATCCCCGAGGAGTTTACAACGGAGTCTTTTTGGGATCAAGATGAAGATGAAGAGGAATATGTCGACACTTGTGTAGATTACTCAAGCATTGATCTTAATAATGATCAAGAGCCTATTTAGTCTTCCGAGTTCTTTCGCCCATAACTTCTTCATACGAGCTCTGAATGACTCCGTTCTTTCGCCATTGCCTTCGTCTTTTCGTCCTCTACACAATGGAAAGTAGAAATCTTGTATTTGAACGAGTTCCAATTGGTCTTTTCGCTCCAAATGACTCCATTGCACCTAATAAACTCAAAAGCACACATAAGATACATAATTCACACAAAAATTCGCAAAGAAAGCATAAATACTAGATATTAAATTAGGTGTTTTAGACACCTATCAATGTCTGTATGTGCATATTTATGAATATACAACTATGTTTAAGCGTGGGTTTAATTGTTGATTGATCGTTTGGTTGGTTCTTTATTAACTACAGTGGTTAAGACATTTGCAACCAGTGGTTAAGATATTTGCAAGTATGGTGTACACCATTCTCCAATTTTACTCCGACCAATACAGCTCATAAGGTTGTCAAGGTCTTGGTGTTGAAGGTCTGGAAGTTTGAGAATAAAAGGAGTGGGAAAGGATGAAGTTTTGAGCACCAAGACCTTAAGGATCACGTGTAAAAAGGTAATTAAGATCAGGCCACGAATATGTGTATTTTATGAATGCTGGAATTCATTACTTATCAGGACCACCGCATGAACGTTTAGAGCATTTAGATAGAGAGATGAGGTCTGGTGTTTGTAACTCTGAGTTACTTGGTGAAAGTTGGCTACGGTATGGGAGATACAGAGTAGTGGGAGTTGGATTTACAAGATTTTATAGTATACTGTGTAGTTTTTCCAATGGGATGAGAGGCACAAGAGTATATGTTGGTGGATTGGCTAATGGGGTTGGAGGTTTAGGAGTCTATGGTGGTGTCTTTGCCACGTGATATTAAGCCATGAAATCATGCTTAATATAAGTCATTTTGACTGAAAATGCCTTCCAAACGTTGAAAAAGGATAGCTGCGAGAAAATGCTATCGGTAAATCTTATTTATACTGGGTTCAATTTAAACTGGGTTCAATTTAAGAGTAGTCATACAATAAAGCTTAACAGATTTGCACCTTTTGGAAAGAACGCGTCAGAAATTCAGATTATTCCAACATGATCTTAGTTGATTGTTATAAATCGACATTTCTATGTTTTAGACTTAAATGTGTGCGTGAAAATAACTATAATTGCGCACAATATTACACAAACTGACAACTTTAAAAGTAACATAACTAAGGGACCTTGATTTCACTATCATGTGGGATGTGGAAGAATGAGAGGAAAGCCAGAACTTTTAAAAAGAATCACTATTTTAAGATAGACAATGATTTGGGTACCGAAGCTAGGTCTTTGGTTTTGGCTTGGACTGCGGCTTACGGACACGTAAATTCATCTCAACTTCTCTCGTAACAAGAGAATATTGGGATTCATTTTTTGCTTAATGTTCTTTTAGTTTTGTTTTTGTGCTTACCTCTGGTAGCTTTTGTAAATTCTTCTTGCCTCTTATTATATCTTCTCTTTCAATCAAAAAAAATAAAATAAGTGGGATGTGGAAGATGTTTCAAAAGCAAATGATACCTCTTATTATATCTTCTCTTTCAATCGAAAACAAATGTGGGATGTGGAAGATGTTTCAAAATCAAATGATACAATTCTTTTACATATCATCTACATTTTGTTGATAATTTACAGGGATAAGTTTTTACTAACTTGAAAGTGTCATGAGGACCACTTTCAATGATTAGTTCTCCTAATTTCCTTAATTTTCTCTAAGAACAAAACTAGCCTATTAATTAGGAACGGAGGGAGTATATAATTCGGGACTTTTTACTTTATATCGCTGAAACTCTAATTTACTATTTTGAATTTCTTATTATATAAGTTTAAAGTTTAAGTGCATGCTATTCTTAAAGACAATAAATTCCTATGATGTACAATACAATATATTCCTGACCAACGCTTAAGACTTTACATACCTAACAGATGTCACTTATGATGGTTTATTGTAGTCATTAAGAACATAATGGAATTTATAAACAATCGACAAGATTTAACATCTGAACTAGATACCTATTTGGTTTTTCTCATGTGAAAACTAAATATTGACGTGGGAAAAACTTTGCAGTCTATATTCTTAATTGAATGCTTTATTTATTTTTTGGTCAGGTCCAATTTGAGGAGGCTAATCTACCATAATATATTTATTTCGAAGAAAAGTTAATAATTAGGCTAAACTTCACCCTTGAGTTTTTGTTTCACAACCCAATGACTTTAGCAATGTACTATAGTGACACCAAAGAAAATGTCGATGATCATAACACCATTTTGTTCATTTTTATCATTTACCATTACCTCAAGAGGATCCTAGGTTTGGAATAGGTAAGATCTTTCGCGCTTATCACATCGGCTGCTTACCCTTAGTTTCCTACTTTTATTTTTTCTCCGTTAAAAATGCCCCTTATTATTTTTATACGTGATATATTGGTACCTTTGGGCTGATGATTTTAACAATGTTTGTAAAAGGTTTCATGATTCAAAACAGTGTGCTCACATTCAGTGATGGGGCATGGTCATGGACTGCATGTAGTTTGGTTTAAGTTGGTTGGTTGCTAACTAAAACCGATATCAATTCAGGTTTCCAGAAGGTTTAATGGTAGATACATTTAGAAAGGATGCTAATGAAAAGATATTTAGAACTTATTTTACCATCCAGTTGATTTTCATATTAAGAATTTTTACCAGGCACAAAGTCGTGCAATATAGTGAATGTGTGTTCTATTTGGGTTATAGAAGTCACCCTAGGTATCACAATCATAGTACTTCAACTTACTATGTCAGAAACTTTGAACTATTGAGATCTTATGTGGTGTATTGTATTCTTATTTGTTTCCTGCAGAAAGGCGAAGCTACGGCGATTTGATAGAGATGAAAATCACTATATTTTATAGGGATTAGACCTGTCCACGAACTATATTTTATGTTTGCAACTTTACTGTTCTCCGTGCTTAGGTCTACTTTGATTTGATGGCAATGTGGTTAATTGAAATTTTAGTTATGGTAGACGTATTGCCAATTCGTGGATATTTAGTGTAATGTGGAATTGAGTTTGGACCAGTAAGGTAATTGGTGATATCGGTTAGATGTGCTACTGTGAGGGCTACCGTTGTTGGATTGGAAGATGGTAAAGATTGGTACTACATGGATTGCAAAACTTGCTACAAGCCGGTAGATTATGTACATGAACAGGGTTCTTGCAAATGAGTGTGGTATTGAGTACCTAGGAGGTGTGCCGTGGTATGGAAAAAATAACATATACCTCTGTATCGATGGTTAATTTTACCGATCTTTTTGTAGGAATCTATGGGTAAGAGAATATAACATTCACTATCATAGGGTATAATCTTTGGAAAAATGCTAAGTGTTTGGATGCTCAATCAGAAGTTTCTTTTCGACTTCCGGAAGTCGAAAAATCAGAAGTCAGTTTGGCTATAATTTTTTAGAACGATTTCTAGAGGCAAAAAAGTTAGTTTTTTTATGAAGAAAAATAGTTTTGCTTCAGACTTCTACATCTGGAGAAGCAGAAATCAGAAGCAGATTCGTATCCAAACGCGTTATAAAGTACGCGGCCGAAGAACACGATGAACTCTGCGAAAAGGTACATAGTTTTTCTTCAGACTTAAACAAGTTGCGTTCATTGGTGCACATGATCCGTTCTGCAGGTGAATGAACCGGGTAAAAAGCTGTGAGAGTATTTGATTGCATCATGAATGATACCTTTGTGTTTAAGGTACCCATCACAGTGTGCAGTATAAAAAACCAGTCGGACAATTTCGAAGTGTTGAAGGGTCCATACGAAAGCTTCTGATGAACTAGAGTCCTGGAATTATCCAGACAAGGGAGAAAGGAGAGGTGCTGCTAGAGAACTTGAATGGGTGGCTCAACGCACACCCCCAGAAATGAAACTGGACAAATATCATAACCACATCTAAGTAGAAACAAAGATTCTTTATTTTATTTCAAGTTTAGGAATGTATTTGGATTATTTGGTGCTCTTAAGTGTTTCTTTTTGTTAGATTTATTTACTATGTTTTTAGGAACTATCCGTATAGTACATGTTAATTTGGACAAAGTTACTACTACGGAATTTGATTCAGTTGTTATTATTGATTTGATTAATTGAGAATTTTCTTGGTTGATTTTAGTATACCCTCATTTTCTACAAATTGTTATTAATTTGTCATGGTAATTTGAGGGTGTGGAATGGCTGCAATAGCTAATTATGACAGATATAAGAATTGAGTATTACCATCATAATGCTTATTTATTGTTTAGGTAAAGTTGGACATGCATTATTACTGGCTAGGTAAAGTCTTAACAACACATTGTACATTATTGATTTCCCATTCTTCAATCGCCCTTGCATTTCAATATGTCAGCCTTACAGGTAGTTCCGTTGTAGGGGACATGGTACCATCTCAAGCATTCCTATTGGTGGTCTAGCCTTACAAAGCTCCAGTCTTAGAATGATAGAGTCACTAATGTAGTTCGAAGACAGGATCTCTGCCAAACCAATAATATGAAATGGGTAAGAAAAAAGGCAATTAGCAAGGCAGTAATAGCCCACCTTATTTGCAAGGAATTCTTCTGTGCACAAAAAGAGACTCAGAGTTTGATAATTTTCTTTCTAAGAAAAATAGGTTTTTCATCGTATCGCCAGTGCACGAGGCGATAAGAATTGAGTGTTCAAATTAAAGAGGGTAATTTGAGGGTGCAAAAAGGCTGCAAGGGATAATTCTATCATAGATAAGAATTGAGTACCTTAAATAATTTTGTGCAAGAGCCAGTTAACATGAAATCCTGGGTGCATTCTTTACAACCATAAAAAGCTAAACAATTTTGGTGCAAATATTTGTTATGAGAAAACAAATTCTCATCTTTATCTACTATGAAATTATTTATTTTTAGATAAACAACTATGAGAGTTGGAACAAGTGGAATATTAGTCTAGAACAAACAAAAAAAAGGTTTACAAGAAAATGGCAAAATCTAATACAGAGCAAGCAGAAAATTTAAAACAATTAAAAAAATATCTGAAGCAAGAAAGTACAAAATCAACATTATGTTAAATATTTTTCAAATATGGTTATACTTCCGTACATAACCATAATGGGAAACCTGAAACAAAATAGTAACCATGTTAATATAGCGCATGCGGTGGTACTTCAAAATTCACATATTCAGTTTGATCAACCAACAACGTTTCAAAATCTTTTCAAGCTTCTATACAATTTGATCAAAACTTTGGCTGTAGCAATATACAAAAAATTGGTTGATGCTTTGAGTTTCTGTAGTTGCAGGATTTCCCACACTACACCCCTCACTCAAATCTGCTAAATCAACTCATTTGAAGATGAAGAATGATATGTTTATTAATTGTTTTCTTGAAAGATTTACAAAGAAATGTAGAACAAAGCTAAAGAAATTACAATCACTCTTAACTTTCTCTCTCCTAATGACTTGTTTCACAATTCAAAAAGACCTCCTCTCAACAGACTTACTCGACCCCTTATATAGGGTATTACATAGTGGATGACAGCTATACTGTCCCTTATTTTCGGAAACGTCTCGCGAATGCTCGCAAATGTACAATTGTTTGCCTTCGCGACACTCTTAAATCTCGCCAAGTCTTCACACTTTCCTCATGTTCTAACTGTCGTCATCTATTACGTCATTTATTTACCTCCATGCGACTCCTTCGCGACACGGTCGTTTATTAATCTCGCGAAGTATTGCTGTCACGATATTCTGGTCCTACATCTTGCCTCTTCTCATGTCTTCTCTGCGAAGAAGAGAATGTCATGAGAACTTGTATTTTAAAGTGCCGCAACTACTTATCTTTATCTTGCAATTGTTTATTTTCACTCGTTTTGTTTGTGTACGGAATTTATTACAGGTGTTTCTTCTTCCACTCTTTTCTTGACACGTCTCTTTCAACCGATTATTCTTAACCATTCACGTCCCTTCTCTCATTAAATGCATTTGTTTTCTCGAGAACTCTCTTCTCTATATATAGTTTTCTCCTCTTTCTCTTCTTCTCTTTTTATTTTCCCTCTGCAACTTTTCTTCACCTTTCTCCTTCCGTAATTTGCGCTTCTGCTACTGCTTCCTTTTCAATTCTTCACTTTCCCCTTCATTACTATACTCTGATAATGGCTTCACTTGGTCGTACATACGCTCCTCATTTTACTGATATTCAAAAGAAACTACAGGAAAAGGGTTTCACTTTATCTACCATTCCCCATCAAGAATCCTCATCTATGCTTTCTGCAAAATTATTTTCTGATCATAAATGTGATGATCAGAGAATTATAGTCTCGCTAGGTCAACTCCTCGCAGGGCTCCCCATTCCTTTGTATAATCCCGAAATACCATTATTTTATGAAATTCTTGCTCACGAAAATTCTCGCGGGCTATTTATCAATTGAACGGCGATTGTATTCGCCTGATGCTTGAATTCGCCTCTCGCGGTGCCGGTAAAGGATCTTTATATCCTGACAATGTTAGAAATCCCCAATTTGCGAATATACCAATAGTTGCCGAGAAGTATACTGTGGATAATTTCTTTGCAAATTATTCAGTCATAACTATGAGAAACGATAAATCTCGGACGGGGTGTTCGATTGAAGAAAAATGATAACGTTGATGCTGACAAATTGCTTATGCAGGACATTGACTGGCATTCGGGTAAAAATAATATCCCTCGCTACTCCAAAGATGAAAAGTGGTGGGTTGTTCCTCTCCTTCTGAGTGGACCTTATATCGCAGGCTCACATGCACTCCCAGCCAATCTCGCGAATTATCATCCTTGGGAGTATAAGTGGCATGAGAAGACAAAAGAGGTATATACATATCATTCATTTTAGATTTGCTTTGCTATGTCTTCCATTTCTTTCCTTCATTAACTTTTTAGAAAAAATTTAGGTCATCAGAATGAGAAAGAAATACAAAGAGGATCCTCAGCCAAATATCCTGGCGATACTTCGATCACTCACGGATGAAGTATGAAACATTTTCTTTTGTTATTTTAAACAATATTGTTGCCTCTGTTTCTTATCTTTATTCGTGTGTGAAGATTGGTGTTGATGAAGTTGAAATCGCAAAGATTAATGATGGAGAAGTCAAGCTCGCGAAGGCTAAAGGCAAGAACAAGGCCATTTCTCGCAAGGACAAATCTTCTGGCCCATCCTCCAAAAGACGGAGACTCCAACCTCCTTCACATTCTAATTCCCAATCTAGCGAGAATTCGGAAGATGAAAATGAGATTGGCACCTCTTCTCGCTAAGGGAAGTCATTCGGATACTTCGCTATGGCGCTTTTATCTAATGTCTTTACCGATTCTATGCAAGGTTTTGGCGATAGCAACTTGTCCGCTACTTGCGAAACTATCGCTAAGATCTTTGATGCCCCGTTGTTGGAGGATATCGAGTCTTTTTCGTGGAGTTTCTCGAACAATAACACCCAGCCTTTTAAATGCTCTCAATGCTTTGGTATGTTAACACCTCTTTACCTCTTTGTGACTCCGCTCTTATCTTTAATTATTTCTCTATATATATATATTTTTTTTTTTTTACAGTCCGGGAGAGCTGCTTTTGTTGCTGCCTCAGACCTTGAGAGAAGACGCAACAACCTTGAAAAGAAGAACTTGCAATTGAGCAAGAGGGTTCGAGAACTAGAAATTGGGGCCGCATCATCTCGCGAAAAGGATGAACGGATTAAACAACTGGAAGCTGAACTTACTTCTCAACAAAATAGAGTATCTACTCTTGAAAGCGCAAATAAGCGACTTTATGGTATAACAATTTTTATTCCTCGATTTCTTTTTATTTTACCATTTACTTTTCTTTGCCTAATTTACTATTTTCGCAGACATATATAATCTCTCTCAAGAGTCCATTCTTCTTCATTCATTTCCCGAGCCCATGGATGATGATGTACTCCTTGCTCGCCTCAATGAATCTCTAAGTAGTTCTTCAAATGATGCTAACCTTCTTTCATTAAAGGATCTTCAATCCAAACATCATCTCTTAAAAATCGAGCATAGATCTAGTTTAAATTTGGCTAATCTTTTTAAACCAAAGTACGTTGACTCCAAGAAGAAGACCAAAACTTTAAGGAAGAAATTTAGTGATCTCATAGATGAGAAAGATCGCATTACTAACGTAGGTGCACAGCATTAGCAAAATTTCAAAAATCTCTCCTTGATGTGCAAGTTGAGCGAGATGAACTCCTTCGTCGAATACCATGCTTAGCGAGCGAGAAGACCAAATTCGTTCACTTCTTGTCATAAATAATGATGATGAATTTGCCCGGGCTGCGAAGGTTTTAGATAACGCTAGAAATAACTTAGGTGTTGATGTTAGTCTTCACACCGAGCAAAATACCTTAATCAAGGATATGATCTTTGAAAGAGAAGGTTGTTTGTTATACTTCTTTACTTTTCTCGTTATTTTTTCCCTTTTGTATTATTAACATTAATTCATTTCCTCATGTTTTCGAATCAAAAGAGATTTCAGACAAGGATTGGAGAACTTGAAGCCGAAAAGAGCGTCTCGCAAAGGATCTCTCTCTTCGCGAGAACAGATATTCAAAATTGAAGCAAAGAATTCCAAACTACAGTGGCGAATTTTAATAATGATGCTGTTCGTTTTCGCAATCAAGCTATGGAAATAGTTTGTAAGGATCACAACATCCCTCTTCATTCATATCCCTTTCTCGCTGAAGAAGTTCCCGAGAACTTGCCTGTCTCAAATGTTTCTGATAGTGAAGCTAGTGAAGAAGAAGAATCGCGACGAGAATGATGGAACCACGAGAACCGATGAAGAAGAAGAACCAAACAAAGAAATAACTTCTCTTTCTTTTTTGATTTCTTGTAATATATCTTTGACTATTGAATGTAAACTTCAACTTTTGCTTCCTTTGTTCAAATATATTAATCAAACAACCCTTCTTTATAATTATAACTTCACACTTGCCTCTGCCTCTGTTCATAAGATATAATCAACTTTGCGAGTTAAATAATATAATCATTATGGAGAATACCCCCGCGACAAGATCGCAAGATATCTTCATGGATTAAGAAATCTATTGATCTTGCCTTATCATTATTTGTGTGGTCTTATTATGCCTTCCTAAGTAAAGGTCTTATTTTGCCACCCCTCATTGCGACAAGGTCGCAGGACGTCTTTACATTTTCATGTAATGACCCATTGATCTTGTCTTATCGTTTCTTAAGTATTTTTGCCTCTGCAGAATATTGTATTTGCGACAATATGACAGGTTTAAATGTTCTTGCGACCATAAAATCCCATGACATTGTTGTCTTTGCGACGAAATCGCAGGACGTTCTTACACTTTCATGTAAAAACCCATTGATCTCGTCTTACCCTCGCGTTAATATTATTGCCTCTGCAGGATCATTGCACAAATATGACAAGCCTAAATTCTCTTGCGAGAATAAAGCCTCATGACATTTGCGTCTTTTGACACTTATCAGCTCCCTAATGGAGGGTGCCGCCCTTATCTTCTCCCTGGTTGCCCCTTCAAGGAGGCGTACATCGGCCATACAAGACTAGCTCCTCCCATCCGGTCTTAACAACAACCGGTTTTTTTCGACCTCTTATCCCTTATACCTATATGGTTTATGGTTACGAGACCGCACCCTAAGTGGAGTTTTCTTGGGCCGAGTGCAGCATGTGCCAAGACTTGTCAAGAGTGGTAAGGAAGTTCCATGCTCCCCGCACTCTTGACTCAACCGTGTACCTCGGCGCCTTGGTCATACACTGACTCCTTGGGAAAGACCCTCGGGCGTCCAACCAGGGTATAACCTTATATATATAGTTGGAAATCCAAGGTGTCTCCCCCGGATAGGCTTTCATGGGCCCCAAATTTCCATGACCCAGGTTTCAGGAGCGGTGTAACCTTCCACCTGAGCCATGTTAAGAGATACCCCCTTATATGACGTACTTTAGGTCTTACATTTGCCTCTTACGAAATATCATTCGCGAACTAGGGTGTACGCCATAAAGGTTTGTCCCATTCACTCACTCATTCATTTTATCAATTTATTCAATCATTTGTTTGCGAAGGTATCGCACAATCTCATTTCCATTATTCAATAGATTTGAATACATTCTTCATGGCGACATTCTCGCACAATGTTTCCACAACCATCCTCTCTGCTTCTCATCCTTATCATGCTTTCATCACTAAATTGTTATCTTTTCTCACAATTATTCATTTTTTACACCTTTTATTCTTACTTCCTTCTGCTTCCGCATCATTCCACCATTTCAATGTCTCCTTTGCATCATGATACTCGATTATTTTTGTGCAAATCACTTGAAAGATCTCTTCTTCTTTTGTTTCTATGGCATCTACCATTAATCTTTCTTTTCTTTGTTCATCCTGTACATTCTTCCTCCAACCTTTCTTTTTTGCTGTTCTCTCTTCGCAATTTTCGACATCCACCTCATAACACTTTTGCCCCTCTATCCAATCTCCTTTTATAATCCCAACACCGCTAGGATGTGGAAATTTTATGCACTGATGGTATGTCGAAGCTATACCCAGAATTTCATGAAGCCATGGTCTTCCAATCAATGCATTGTAGGGAGATTCCACATCAACTACACAAAACAAAATATCAGTTGATAACCCCTGCAAGGGTATCCTCATATGCACTTCTCCTTTGGGCTTGTTTGCGGTACCATTGAAGCCATATATTTTGTATGTTGAAGGAATCAAGTCTTCATCTCTCCCACCCATAGTTTTGTAAGTATGGTAGAAAAGAATGTTGACTGAACTGCCAGTATCGATCAATATTCTATTGATTGCCCAACAAGTTTCCGCTTCATCATCTTCGCCATCAATAGGTTTTGGATTAATTTCCAGCTTCACAACCAGTGGGCTATCATGTACTTCTTTTCCTTTGGGTACTTCTTCAGCCGAGAAAGAAATAATCTACAATTGCCACTCTTTTAGCTGCGATATCTTCGCAACACTCATCACTTCTTTATCATCAGCATCCCTCGCGAAAACTCTACTAAGTACAGTGTCATGAAAATCTTCAATAGTGCGGTATGAGTGGACAATGGAGTTGCAAAACAAATTTTTAGCCTTTGTCCCAACTTCTATAACAAATGTTTCTTTTCCTTTCGCCGGTGGTGGTGGTAAATGTTGAACTTTCTCTTCTTCCTTTAAAAAGTGATTTAACTTTCCCTGATCAATCATTCTTAGGATAATTCTCTTGATGTTTCTGCAGTCATTTGTTAGGTGCCCATGAAAGCGGTGGTAAGAACAGAACTCGTGACTTCTATCTCCAGGCGGTGGTTCACTTCCCATGTTCCATGGTGCTGGTATATTTTCCATCAAAAGTATTGCTTCCCATATCTTTTCCACACTGGCATTCAATGGCGGCATTTTAATTTCCTCCCAGACTACTCTGCGACTTCGTTGTCCTCTATTATAATTCCGCCTCTCGGCCTCCATAAGTCTCTTGCGAATTATACCTTTGACCTCCATAGGTTTCTTGTGGTTGATCAAGTCTTTGAATTTTATTGCTTCCGCCACGGTTGTGGAAATTTCTTTCTCTTTCAAACTCTTCTTGATCACGACTTCCCATAGCTACTAACTTTGGCTCTATATCAACTTCTTTTCTTTCTTGTTGACCTTGCGATGTGCTCGCCACTGTGTGTACTAATTGAGGTAATAAACTTCCATTCGCGACGCTAGAATTTGTGTTCGCCAATCGGATAAGATTCCATCTCGTTCGTCTTTCTTCTAAAGCGATATATTCTTCCCCGGAGTTCTCGTAATTCAGTCATTGTAATTGTATTCTTGACTCGAAAACCCGAACATACAAGAGATTGGTTGCGAACATAGCATTTATGAATGACAAGTATGAGGTATCTTTCATCTACTCTACCGCCATCTCGCTGCACATCGTCTTCCATCTGACAGTTAAATGTCTCAAACTCTCGCCCACCCTTTGTTTTAGTCCAAATACATCTTCAATGCCAGGTCGCGAAGAGTTGTTACTTATATACGCTCCCAAGAATATAGCCTGTAAATGATTGAATGATGTAATCGTATTCCTTGGTAAACCCTCAAACCATTTCAATGCTTCTCCTGTTAAACTTGACGCAAAGTATTTGCATAATATAGCATCATGGTTTTCCCATTGTAGCATACATCTCACATAAGCCTTAATGTGTTGTACTGCACAAGTGGATCCATCAAAAATGCTGGTTAACGCTGGTAAGTTGCATTTTGGGGGTATTCCTCCTAACTGCACTTCTAATGTAAAAGGATTTTTCGCAGCCTCAGCGATAGCTTCATCTAACTGTCTTCTTCCCCCTTCTCTTCTACTGTTCAATATTCCTCTCATCTCTGCCAATTCTCGCAGAATTTGTTCATTTGCCTCAGAATTTGAATCTACTGGTCGCTTTAACTCTGCTTCCCTCCTTCTCCGTTCGTGTCTACTTTTTTGTATTCTTTCATATTCTTTATCGATATCTCCATTGTTGCGATCTCTCTCGCGCCTCCTCTCTCTATTGTCATGATTATTTTGCCGAATCGCCTCTTCCAACTCTCGATTTTCCATTTCTGGTCTCAATCTTTCTCTCTCGCGGGTTAGACGTGCTTGTTCGGTATAATGCTTTTCAATATCATCTTCAATTTCCTTTTGTTTCCTTTGTGTTTCTCTCCCATGTAGAGTTCTTCTTCTTTCTTCCTGATTTTCTTCATTAATTGGGTTACCCTGTCTTCGAGGCTGTCTATCTTCTTGATTTCCATCATCATGATTGTTCACCAAAATATAACGATTTTCTATCAATTCTCTCTCCTCGCGACCTTCTTCGCCCTGATTTAACTCTCTTTCCAAATTTTCCTCATTAATGTTTTCTGCAGGTAATACTCTTCTTTCATTTTCTCTACTCGATACTGATCTCGATCTGTTACTACTTCTCGAATTTCTATTTTGCAGCCTCCTATTTTCCATCCTCAACTCGTGGTTTTGCCTTGTCAGGTTCGCGCGTTCTTCTGCTTCTAACCGCCTTTCTTCGTGTATTGTCTGTCTCGCTGTTTCTAATGCCGCGATTTCTTCGTTTCCACGAATTGTTTCTCCCATCTCTTCTCGATTTCTCTCTTCCCCGTCTATCATTCATCAATTGTTGTATTTCTTCTCTTTCTTCCGTAGAATCTGATCTCCATGTATGCACGCTCACTCTATCATAATCGATTACTCTGTTTAGTGCTGGTTGAATTGGTGGTTGTGTTGATGGTTGAATTGGTGGTTGTGTTGAGGGTTGAATTGGTGGTTGTGTTGATGGTTGAATTGGATCTTCTTCTCCATTTCTTGCATCTATCCTTGATGGTTCACCTACTTCATTTCTTCTTTCTCTTATTAATCTTCCACTTCTCCTTATGATTGTTGGTTGTTCTGATGCATTCTTTCTCCTAGCCATTTCTTAATTTCGTTAAAAATTATTAAAGATTTCTTTCTTGTTGCTCCTAATTCCTCCAATTCACAAGGTTAATCTTCTTCAATCCCTGTTTCTAGCGCATATGTAGTTGCAGGATTTCCCACACTACACCCCTCACTCAAATCTGCTAAATCAACTCATTTGAAGATGAAGAATGATATGTTTATTAATTGTTTTCTTGAAAGATTTACAAAGAAATGTAGAACAAAGCTAAAGAAATTACAATCACTCTTAACTTTCTCTCTCCTAATGACTTGTTTCACAATTCAAAAAAGACCTCCTCTCAACAGACTTACTCGACCCATTATATAGGGTATTACATAGTGGATGACAGCTATACTGTCCCTTATTTTCGGAAACGTCTCGCGAATGCTCGCAAATGTACAATTGTTTGCCTTCGCGGCACTCTTAAATCTCGCCAAGTCTTCACACTTTCCTCATGTTCTAATTGTCGTCATCTATTACGTCATTTATTTACCTCCATGCGACTCCTTCGCGACGCGGTCGTTTATTAATCTCGCGAAGTATTGCTGTCGCGATATTCTGGTCCTACAGTTTCCATTACCAAAGGTGTAGGAACAAAAAACATATCTAGAATTGATATTCAATTGTGGTTTAAGCATTATTAGCACAAAATTCTTTGGTAGATAACTTAAAATTTCAATCTTACTTTCGCTATGTGTTTTTCAAAATATGCATGTAGTATATATAGTTTCATTATTAAAGGATATCATACGTTCCTATCTACTAAAATTTCCAGATTAATCCATATTTTTATAGATGTTTTATAATGCATTAGGGGGACTCGGAAGGGGGAAAGTTTAGTATATTCGAACATACTATTTCTGGGAGTTCTCTTAGGTTTTTAAATTTAAATTTGGATTTTTTTTTTGATCGGTAAAGAATTTGGTGCTGGCGAGTTTCGAACTTAGGTCACTGGTTTCATCACTCAGTGAATTTACCACTGTACTACAGTGGCACCGACAAATTTTGTGTAACAAGATACTTTGTATGCAGTGATTTTCGTTTGGCTATGATTTCAAACACATGTTTTATGGTTATTAGCATTCTTTTTTGTTTTATTCTTTTAAAATGAATAAGAAGATTCATTATTTCTTTCCATACATGTATATTTTAAACAAGGGAACATTATTTAAATACCCCTTAAAATCTCCATTATTTTATAATAATGAGAACATGTATTTCATTACCATTATTGGTTTGCTTCCATGAATTAGATATCCCCATAATATATCCAAGGATATGGCCGTCAAAAACGTCCAAGGGTATCTAACTTTTATCAAACAGAAAATAATTTGCTAATCAATAATTTTTTTTAAATGTTCTGATGCATCCGAGGAGTGGGACGGCGCAATTCCCATTAGACGTGGTGCGTCAGATCTGAAAGTAATTCAATTTAAATTATATTTAACTGCGAAGAAAAAAAAGTTTATGAAAAATTGAATGTAATGTAGGGGCGCAACATTCGCCGTTAAAGGAACAATCGTTGATCTCCGTGGCATGTCCAGTGTGCAAAGAAAGATACGTCTATATGAAAGGTGAGCCATGGTGATAGATGTGCGGTCATAGTAAACGCACCAATTCTACGGTAACAAGTAGAAATGTTGAGTTATAAATATTCATCTATTTCTTATTACATTTTATAAACAAAATGTTACTAAACTAATACATGCTTTGTGACAGTTACATTCTCCAAGTTATAGTACATGATGGTAATTACATCGGTATTTTTACAACAATGGGACAAACGGCTGAAGTGGTTACAAGTAACAATATAAAAGTAACAAAAATGATGGCATTGCCAAAGGTAGATTTATATGATATGTAACCAAGATGTTTATGATGAGCACAATATTCAAAGGAAAAAAGAAAATAATGAATGCAACCTCTTAAATAATAATTTTGTCTTGCAGAAAAACCGGACAGACTGGGTAGAAGAAATATTATCTGCAATAGGGAAATCAATGGTCTTTAGATTCATACTTGAAGAAAGAAACTTCATATATCTCACTCGAAAAGCACATGACATATTTCATTATGATAATGCTTTGGAGAAAGCATATCTATTAAAAAAAAAATGAATGGATAAGTACAACTCTTGACAGAGACACCTACTGGTAAAAAAAAACATGACATCATAGAAAACAATGATGACGTGCCAATGTTGATAAAACTGAATGAACATGATGATGAAATGGACGAGATTATGGAGAAGGATCCTGACATGGCACCGGTGGTCGAGATAAATGAAGAGGGCAGTCAAGTGTTTACTTATTAATATAGATTATAAATAACATGAGTATTTATTTTTAGACACACCGCTTTTGAGATATATATTATTAATCTCCGACAGTATATTGTTTAAATTTTTTAAAACCAAAAACCAAAAACCAAAAGTGGCAATATTAAGAAAATGGATGCGAATCATAATTAACAGTGCTACTATGGCGTTCTTTCTTGGGGACCAGTGCCAATTTTGGATAAGGCATATTAAGTTGTATCATAGAACTACGCATAAGTAGTAGTTCAAACACCACAACAAATATGTAATGCTGACAAGGTGTTACGCAAATCTGGATTCAACATAATATTGTTACATTAACCAACTTTTCTAAATCTCAACATAAATAAAGTTATCTCTGCAGTAACATTGCATGCACACTTCTTGCATTTCACAATTCTGTTTATTTTCTTTTGAAAAATTACATTTCACAAATTTGCATGTGATATGTAACACCTTTTACATTGAATGTCAATATTATTATACGCACATTTCTAGGAGAAGGGAGATGTTTGTAATGGCTGGATGTCGGCCGTTCTTTATCTCCCCAAAGAGTAGATCACCGTTGATTCTGGTTATAGAAAAAACACATAAATCTAGACAATATTTTATAAATCGAGAATAGATCACGTATTAGTTGATCGATCACGACCGTTCTTTATATGCCCAAAATATAGAGGGACGTCCAATGAAAAAAAAAAACATTGTTCCTTATAATATACTAGGGTATGACCCGTGCCGTAACGGCACGGGCTTTGGTCTTACTTGCTACCGTTGAATATTAGTGTTTAAATGTTTAGATGAATCTAAGTTTTGCAGTAATAAATTTCAATTTAAACGGATGTTCTGAAGGTACAAATTTTATAACAAACTCATCATTCGTCTTACACTGGATGAAGATTTATACATGTTCAATGACTCCCAAAATATACTGGTTGTATAGGTTTATACATGCACATATAAGTGCACTAATTTTTACATGTACCTAGTAACCTATGTAGTTTGGTAACCCATTTTTCGGTTAGCATTTAATTTTTGGAGACCTCCGCTAAAAGCTATCGCAGAACGGCAGAAGACGTACTTATGCAAGTACATAAAATCAACAACTTTGATATCAACATTGCATCAGATATTATCTTTGGATAAATAAATTATTATCGCCACCTAACTTGTGTGGATGGACTCTTGTTCTTCGTTTTTATTCTCCCCGTATTTGTATTACGGTATATTCAACAACTTTTACTTATGGTCAAAAAAAATTCGCCTACTTTGTGTTTTCACCGTGGTTCAAAAGAGTAGCAAAACTTAGATTCGTCTGCACAGCATTGAATCCATGTTCATTGATTCATATACTTGCATCACTTCATGGTCCTACGGACAACTCTGTCGCTTGTATGGGCACAGACCCATCCTTCGAGGTAATTTTTGAGAGTTCACAATCTATAGATGAAACTCTACAGTCTAGGCATAACCTCATGGGTGACAATCTCTCCTACCGAAATTCCTAACAGCCCAAAAAACCAACTAAAAACTGCCCCTCTCATCTACCTAAATAGTAATGCCAAAAAGTGCCCCCTACTAATCCCAAACAGGCGGGACCCGCCCTCATGTGGGAAGGTGATTTATTTGTGCAGTCTGTTAAGAATCGTTGTATCTTTTGAGGCATGATTACGGAACTACATTTTCCGAAATGAACTATTCATACTAAACTTTGTGGATCATTGAGTATGTTTCGAAAACTTGGGCTTACAGTATGTTTCGAAATACAATATCTTATCAGTATTTTACCATCTTCTTTACTAATACAACTTGGGATTTCGACAAAACAACAACAAAAAAATTTGGGATTTTCAGAAAAGCTCCCAAGCTTAAACTAACAAAAAATAATAAAAAAGAGTAAAAAAGAAAATCCTAATTTTCTTGGCGTAATCCGTCACCAAGGATCTGGTAAACATAGGACAACTAACGTTGCCAACCCATAGAGAACGTATAAAGTCATACCACACAACGCATGGCCATCACTTGTTTGTTTAGAAAAATGAGGATAAGAGATCTCTACCATGATAACAATTTTACCGATTAAAAAAATAAAATAGGTGTACCAAAAAAAAACCTGATGCAGTGATGTTAAAGAGAAAATCCATATTCATTCTTGTACACTTTGTACTACGGTTAGCTGGAGAGGCATATGGGGAAGGGAGATAAATAGAAACATAGAAATTGTTGTAATGGATAATTCACAGACTCACAGGGATTTCTACAAACCACGTTTTAAGCCTGCGATTTCTATAAACAACATTTTAAGCTCCATGTAATGAGCATGAGATCGCTCCATGCTAAAATAGAAAAAACTCGTCAGGGTCATACATATTACATTTTCAGATGTCAATGGGAGATGCCTAATTGCATATGA
This sequence comes from Papaver armeniacum, assembly GCA_023531295.1. Lineage (NCBI taxonomy): Eukaryota > Viridiplantae > Streptophyta > Magnoliopsida > Ranunculales > Papaveraceae > Papaver > Papaver armeniacum. The sequence goes on along the minus strand of JAJJWW010016934.1, from coordinate 247,299 downwards.
AAGATTCATGCACTGCGATTTGTTCCTAAGATCCAACAATCTGGTTGCACTGCTTCATCGGAGAATGCATCAACATAAGCCTAATACGTGTCCATGGACCATTATTTTTTTGGTTAGAATGTATCCTGCAAAGAAATCTAGATATTAATTAGTTCTGTACATTCTAGATTTGAAAGTAACATGGAAGCTTACTCAATGTGTGAGTTAATTGGTGGGTAGAGGAGATGGAAAGTCAAAATTAGCTGCTTTGAACCAACTAAATCCCTAATTGGATCACCACACGAAACCTTCTTTCATCTTCATATACTGAACCCTTTACGAATTACTTGTCATAATTAGCTTCATTACATTTTATAGAGTGTCCATATGCCAAAGAGTTTAACAATATAGTGGGAGAGTTTGAATAGAGGGTAAGAAATACAGAGAAATGTGAGTAAACTGGTGCAAGAGAGACTTGTTGCAATAGCCAATAACTATTTACAGGCGCCAAGGTATCCATAACGCATGTGCAATACTACACCAACGATTTACTAAGGTGAGTCAAAGAAATCCAACAACCAAGATTAAAAAAAATTAGCAGAGCAGAAAGAAGTTGTATTGTAATTCCCCGTTTGGCAATTAAGTATTTCAAATAGTTCCCAATACCATCAATCTATCATCAATCCTGTTGCAATGGTCCTACCAAGTTAATCCAATCAATCTATATAAAAATATTGATAAATTACTATGAGATAAAAATGTGAATACAGGTTAGATCAAAAAACAAAAACAACAGAATAACAATGAATTAATTTAGATAACAAAAGAATAACTATGATTTTAAAGAACGGGCGCACCGAGATTGAAAATCATAACAAATTTTAATTGAGAAAAGAAAAGCTTACCTTTGACAGTCGGCACAAAAAATTGTTTGAAAACAACAAATTTTTAATATATAGCTTTAAGAATTGACAAATAAGAATGTAGAGAGCTGCACAAACAAATAGAATGAGAATATATACCATAGTGAGAATGAGGAGATCCTTTTCAGTTTACCTTTTTCCCTACATTCACTGTCGTGATTTTAGTGGCTAGGAAAAGGGTTTTCCATACGTTTTCCTTTTTGCGCGGAGTAATTCTCATTGATGGCTTGGCAAACGGAAACCGTTTTGAGTCTTAATGCGAGAAGTAATTGAGTCTTAATGGGAGGAGTAACAATATGTGGAAAGAGATTTGGGTGAGTGTCATAACCGTGTTGAGAATATTCAGATCGATCTAGGCCGTTCTTTATGTGCCCAAATTGTAGATTACCGTCCAACGGGAAAATATGGAGAGAAGAGCAACATATATTAATGGTTGAATCTGGACCGTCCTTTATGTGTCTAAACTGTAGATCACCGTCCATTGGTAAAAACACCATTGTCCCTTATAATATAGATAAGATATCTTCCAAAAAATTTACAGATAAAGCCTGGGGATAGGACAATTTGTTAATAAAAAAAAGTTGGGGAAAAAAAACATGTAATAATATTCAATTGCAAAAAATTATAGACATATACAGTAAAAACTCCATATATTAATAGTCTTGGGACTTCACGAAATTATTAATATATGGAGTTTATTAATATAGAGAGGCTAATTCAAAGTATGTAAAAGATAGTGGATATTGATGTCTTCCTTAATCATCCGAATGAGCAAAAAGTCGTATATACCAAAAGTTTAAACATGCCAAGAAGCTTTAAACATGCTCGACAAGTTGGAAATATTTTGGCTTCAAGAAAGTGCCCATAGTATTGAGATCTTACGCATCTGCAAACCAAAAGATGTCATAACAATCAAAAATTTACATCATTTCCTCAAACAACTATAAATTAGTATTTTATTTCATATTAAATTTCGATGTACAAGATCTATAAGTTTCTAATAATGACGATTATATTAATATATGGAGGTAAATTTCTTATGACGGGACTAGAAAAATCTATTAATATTAAGGTTATTACTATTTGTAACTGGCCCAAATTGGGACTATGATTTTTTATTAATATATAGAGTTTATAATGAAGGATTAATTGGGGGATATAAAAAGTAATTGGGGGATAATTTACTGTTCATGCCGGCATGGAAAAACTATGCCGGTTTTGATTTCCGGTATTGAAAAACCATGCCGGCATGAATAGTAAAATATCCCCCAATTACTTTTTATATCCCCCAATCAATTGTTCTTTATAATATATGGAGTTTTTACTGTATAATTAAATTATTTTAAATCTTGAATTTATGGATCGGTTTCTTTTTAGCTATTTTAATATCTTCCCATAAAATTCATACATGAAGTTATGTATGAATATCAATTTTAAAAATTATTAGATACCTAAAGGGTATCAAAGTTCCCTATTCCTTTAGAAAACCAAACTAATCAAAGACTGTTCGAAAAAATCTAATGCATTTTACCGTGGTCGAAGCCCGCGCTCTAAATTAGTTGATCTCATCCATCCCTAAGTCGTAGCACGGTCAACACGTGATTGACTACTTAATGGTTTTTGAACGACTAGGATAGACTTCTTAATTTTTAAAGGTTCCCCAACTCAATTAGTGAAAATACAACGTGTTCTTAATTATTATTTTAAAGGCTGTTGGACTCTTCCGGTGGATATCAAATCCGAAAATTGAACTTTCTCAACCACAAATAAACCAATTTATCTCAAAAACAAAACACTGTAATTAAAATCACGAAACATAAGCATAAGTGAATCAAAATGAAATAATATAGTTGGTGAATCAGAGCACCAGCTTAGCGATAAGCAGCATCCGAGAAAGCCATATTCCTACTAACATAAAAATTAACCCCTATCATAAACCAAATGCATTGATCAACTTCTTAAATCTCAATATAAATAAATATATAATTATGTTTAATTGCAAATAAATATAGACATGTAAAAGTTAATTTAATTATGGAGTCAATTTCTTTTTAATTTTTTAATACCCGCCTATAAAACCAATACATTAACATGAATTTCTAATACCAAATTTAAACCATCAAATAATAAGACATCTAAAAGGTATCAAAGGTCGCTATCCCTTTAAAAATAAAACTAATCACAAATTATTCAAAAAAAATATTAATGCATTTGTCCACGGGTGCGGGGCGAAGCCCCGTCACGCTAAATTGGCTGATCCCACCGGCCCGGTGCGTAGCACGGGTTAGATACTAGTATATCTTAACCGTTCAAGTATCCATATATCAACATACAACATTTATTTAAAAATTCTTATAAATTAATTTGGCCGTGAAAGTTTGATGAATGTTGTGCTGCTGCAGTTTGTGAAGTTGAGGAAGTGTGCTGTTTAGATATGGCATCCATTCATACCCAAACTCTCCATGGTACATATAGAGAGAATGTTGCTCCCAGCTGGAAAACATATCCTATGAGATGTATGCTAACCCAATTCAAGCTAGGGACACTAATACCACTCTCCAAATTGCTGCTCCATTAGCTTCAAGTAAAGGTCAAGATGATTCTTACCACCATGCTGCATTTCAAAATGTGTAATTTGGCCTACGTCATTGCACGGTAAGTAGTGCGATAAGTTCAGATTTCAACAGAAATGATTACCGAATTTTCTTGGGTTCTAATTGGGGTTCAACTGCCATGGAAATTCGCCTGGCCTTGCCCTGTTTGGTCTTAGAAACCTATGAAGTAATATTGTCATGTATGCGGGAGTACAAAAGAGAACCTTTCTGCTAAATTCACAGTAGTGCATCTGGGTGAAGTGGGGATAACTTTTTCCTTGAAGAAATGGCGATTCATGTAAAACATGGTTAATAATCAAATTTATTAAGATTTTCAAAATAGTATTGACTCTCAATTTAAACACGTATGACAACTTATACTACAAAATCTAGCATTAATTTCCCTTTTGTAAACTCCATGATTATGATTAATCGAAAGCACAGTGCGCTTATAAACAAATATGACTATGATTTTGTTGGCGTGTTAATGAATATATACTTGCATACTGAAATATAAGCGAGTGTTAAATTGATATTTGTTAAATTTAAGTGAAAAATGAACTAATTAACATCTAACATCTATCAGTGGTTGCCATACTTCTTTGCAAACTAATTAACAACTAACATCTAATGGGAAGTTCTTCTACCCTCATATCATATATATGATATACTATGGTCTTTTGTTCCCGTGAAATCGAAGGTCTGGAAAGACAGGGTCTAAGACCTCTATATCTCCTGGGCACTTTGATATCAATTTTAAACCCTCATTTCAAAAAAAAAAAAAAAAAAAAAAGTACGTCTGACGAGTCCTTATCTGGCTAAGGTACGCTCAGTTATATCTCTTGAACTAACATGCCTTCTTTTCTACTCTTCTTGCGATTAGGCATCTGCCTATTGATGAAAATACTAACTCAGCTTCAGTTAGAAACCGAATCATATACGCGTGCCTGTCACAGCTGTAGGTAATTTGCTTCTAAATATTTATTTATTTTTTCTCTTCTTGAAAGATGTAAAAAAAGATTTAAAAAATAATATGTATTGGTTTCCCTTAAATTGTTAGTGTTTATATGTATAACATCCAAAGATATTACATACAAAGATGAAAAAATATATTATGATAACAAATGAGATAAAACAGATACGTACAAATCTGCTAAATGGTTTTCTCACAGTCGTACGTGCCAGCATTTTCGCGTAGGTGCATGTGCTTTTATTGCTTCTGGGAATTCACTGGATCCATAGCCAACTGAGGAATTTGGGGTCAAAACAAAAGATTTACTCCTACCAACTTGGTAGTGGTGACCAAGTGCTCAATCAGATCAAATTTGAATTAGTGAATGTTGTTGTTGATGTTGTTACAGTACTATATGGAGGCAAAAACTTTCTACTTGATCAAGTAATCGAAGAGAATTTAATATGGATCAAAGTTGTGTGTTAGCTCAAATCTGCTCAATTGGGTCAAGCTGCAGGGTTGCCATCTCCAGGTAAAACTCTATTTGTAGAAAAAACTTTGATGTGCCAATTGTAGTTAAGGTTTCTTATTTTGATGAAATGGTTGGTGTGATAGGAGGACTTGGCCAACTCAAAAATGCATGCACCAAATATGGATGTAGAAAGAAAGGTCATTACTGACTTCATTTCCATTTTAGTGGCCAAATATGTTACTCTGATTACATTTTATATTGCTTAAAGTGTTATTAGGAAAGTACAAGCACAAAAATATTAGCAATGAAGCCAATGGTTTAAAGTAACACTATATTAGTGGTATCTAAAAAAATTTAAGTGAGGGGTAGGATTTGAATGATATTACATAAATTCCTACAAGCTAATTTAGGATTTGCTTCTCTTGACCCTTAAGAATTAATAGTTTGAACTTTACCAATAAATGTAGGTTTGGGTGACCAATAATTGTTATTATTTAAGAGCTAGGGGTACCTTTTCGATTCACTGTCCAAGCAGAAACGGCTACTACGTTCTTTAAAGTAAGGGGAACGGTGATGGGCCCTTCAAGTTGGCTTCCTTTTCTCCAAATCCCATTTGACTCTATTCTGTTTTAATTTTATTTGATAAACAAAATCGAGAGAAAAGAAGAAAGTAGTATTTATCAATTCAAGCAAATGCCAAATGGGTATACATAGATTATAAAAACAGTCGAAAGACTACTGGATTTAGTCTCATAAATACAACGACCAGGGATAGAGTTTTCTAGTTAGACACTTCGAAATAGCTGGTACGAATTCGAGTGCAAAAGCAACGACCTATGTGTTTGTTCAATGGTTAAATTCTTTGTTGTTTTGGAGGTATGGAAGTGCACAATCAGGCTAAACTCCTAGACTTTTCACAGCGTTTAATTTCCTATGTTTTTCTTTAGTTATTGGAGTCATCGGTGTCTTCAATTGATTTGTGTAATGGGTTAAAGTTACCCTACAGTCTTTTGAACATCAACCAGAGTTTAAGATTTTCAGAATTGTGAAGGTTTTTTTCTGATTTTTTTTTTGTTTTGTTTTGTGAATTAGGTACAAGACGGTCTTTGGATGATAAATATTTTAAGTAAATATAGTTGTCTGTCCGGAATCAAGTCGATTAAAATAGTACGATCATCACTTGAAAAAAATAAATCTGAATCATGTTGTGAAGCAACTATTGACTATGCGGGGAAAGAGGCTTTCCTTGCAAGAGCATCAAACAGGTTAACTTCACTTTCAAGTTTTTGGTGTCAAATGAGCTAGCAAAATGATTAGATTTACACTAATTATAATTATCCATATACTAAACTAAATATCAAATCAAAGAACTCCTTCCATGGAATGCTTGCAGTACTATCCAATTTGGGCAGTCAGTTAATAACTTATACGAACCGCCTTCTCATTCGTCTTGAGGACGGTTCTTGTAAGTTGATAACTCCGCATCTTGGAAGATCATGGGAAATTATTCTTAGAAGACGTAGAGAACGACGAATGAATAAATTCCTGGACTGCGGAACATATTGAGAATATAATTGAATGAGATGGGAACCAGTACCGCTAATGTTTGTGTTTTCGATTGAGCGTGAGATAATTATCCCTTTTCATGTTTTTTGTATCTGAAATGGAACTTCTTATTGTCATGATTTATGGGTGTTGAATATTATATAGCATGCAATTATTGCGTAAATTGGGTGTTCTATATGATAAATTTCTTGATAGTTCTGGGTGAATAGGGGATTTCTACGAAAGAGTGGAATATCTGATTGTGTGAAAGACGAGAAAGCGCGGTGTTAATGTGAAGTTTCAAAGATGCAGGTGTATTTGGTGCTCACTTTTCATGATTCATGTGCATCATCTATAGAGCGGGATCAGAATTTACTTCTGCCGATACAATAATGGGGCCAACGCCTGGAGAAACAATAATATATAGTTGGTTCTAATTTGTAGGGCGTGAGGGTGGAGAAGACAAACAAGAGAAGTTGAACAGTATTTTTTTGGCTCAAATGTATGTGGCAGTTCAATGTGCATTTAGTTGTAAATAATTTTTGTTTTATTTTTATTTAAAACAAATGTATTTTAAGTGCCTGAAGTATGATTGCAACTAGAAGAAGTTTCCAGACAACCAAGAGTGGATATAGATGAAGCAAAGGTAAATACTCGAATGCGCAGGGATATGATCATGAAAAAAAAGATACCAAAAGTTTGAGTCGAGTTTATTGCTTCGGTAAATTGTATATAAAATTTAGACTTATACTACTTGGAGTACATATTTGTTGTTTGGTGTGATGGATTTGTTGAAAATAGTTCATACCAGTAAAACAAGTGGAGAAAAGAGGAAAATTTGCACCCGTAAGGGTACGTAAGAGAATAAAGACATATGAATTAATTCCAAACACAGTTCAGACTCTGATGGGGATGAAATCTAAGGGCACAGATACCCTACCAACAAAATACGCTTGCCTCCTTCAATCTAGGCTCGATGAAGAATATAACTTAGTGAGTTTCCTCTTTTTTCCATCTTTTCTTAAATTGTAGTTATGAGAACATTTTTTTGTTTTGGAGGGTTGGGGACATGATATGAGTTCTTGATTCAGGAATGTCTTTGATAACTTTTCAAGATAAAATTGGATGATTATTATTTATTTTTGATGAGAATATATCTAATTGATAATTGTGCTTACGGATATATATTTGAGTGATTTAACATAACAACAAAAAATTATGTCATTTGAGTATGAGATAGGATGTCATGGTAAGGTACATACATAAAGGTCTTGAGTTTATAGGATTTTCTTATTGACTTAATTAGCTTGGCTTAATCAGACTTCATAAAATTATTTAGTACATGTAAAACAATGTACAATCCTATCAGCAAAATACTTCAAGGTTGGTAAGCTTCACTCCATTCTACATCATAAAATCGTTGTTATGAACTAGACCTTCCAAGGGGTTCAAGCTTTTAGGAAATGTTTTCCTCTCTCTTTTTGAATTAGTATAGATTCAATTGATCTCTATCCATTTATTGTGAACCATTTTCAGGAATTTTCGACTGCACTAGGGATGTCAATTCTAACAATTATTGAGATCAAATACAGTTAAAGTATGAAGATAAGAATCAGAAAGACACATTGAAATTTTTGGAGACTCGAGGACATCATGTGAATTTGAGTTTCTTCTAATACAATACATGATCAAAAAAAAAAATTGAAACTACAATTGGGCATCTTACTGAAACTTCTATTCCATAGGGTTTGTGTGCATTTGTCTATAAAGCAGAGTTAATGAATAGATGGAGTAATTTACGGGATTGGGAAAAAAAATGCACATCGAAGAACAACTATTTGATCTCAATCTATTGTTAGTTTTATATGTAGTACAAAGGGTATGTATATCCTTCCTTTTACAAGACACTGCAGGCACCAAGTTTTTTTTTTTTCGCATTGATTTTTAAAATAAATTTTGTCTTTAATAAATTGAAGTTACGTTATAATTATTGTTTATGTTCTGGGGAAGGTCTTGCTGATGTGGGGCTTTGGTGAACAAAGTGAACCATGCTAAAATAAGTTAATTTGTTTGATCAATGAAATTTCGGAAGCACCTGGTTTCACATTTCATTGAAAAGGAAAGGTATTGTCAACTTAACATTTATTTGTGAGTCATTTTTATTTTCTTGCCATCAGTTCTATTTTTGGTGTAGGATCCAAATATCTCAATAACAACATACTTGCGAAATCTTCATTAACAACGTCGCGAAACCGTCGCAAAGTGATTTCAGAAATAACATAACAAATGACGATAACGTAAACATGAAGAAAGTGCGAAGATCTTGCGAAAACTATAATGTCTCATGAGATTTAACATTTATACTCTCGAGGATGTCGCAAGGTAAATCCGAAATTAAGGGAAATATTAGTTGTACATGAGCTGTCATCCACTATGTAAATACTATATAAAGAGGAGAGCGGGAGAGAGAAAAGGAGGATAATTTTGGTAGGAGAGAGAGAGATATTTTGGAGATAGATATTTTTAGGGAGAGATTTATTTTCTTTATCATCTTCTCCCCCAAATAATTAGATCTAGAGCTCTACAAAATATCCATTAATGGAGATTGTAAATGTAATTCTTATGTAACCTCAAAAATCATAGTGAAGAACCATGGATGTAGATCATATTGATCGAACCATGTAAAAAATCCTTGTGTCAATTTATATTTCTAGCACTTATATTTGAAATTTAGGTGATTAATAAGATTTAGATCTACAAAATATTATGAGGGGTGTAGTGTAGGATTTCCTGCAACTACATATGCGCTAGAAACAGGGACCTAATCTTGTTGGTTCAAGAAAGTTTAGAAAAATTGATTACTGTTGGTGACGAATTCAATTGGATCTATAAACTTTAAGGAGAAAACACCGTCAACAATTCAAAGACATGAAAAGAAAAATAAAATAAAAAATAAAATATATATATATATATAGGTTGTTGTGATGAAATTCAAGGAAGAAAGCTAATTTTTTAATGGAAGATTTCATATTCAGGAGAAAAAGAAAAAGGCAAATTGTTGAAGGAAATAAAGGAAGAATGAAGAAAAGGATAAGAACAAAACGCTGTGATTTTTATCGCAAAATGAAAACTCGCACGAGATGGTTTGAGTTGGAGCGAAGAAGCTTGATGTCGCAAGATCAAATCTCGCCACAGTCATATTTTTTCACATTTTTTCTACAGCCTAGAGAGGAGAAAAGAATAAGAGGTGGTTACATGCGAATCTTCGCAAACGAAAAACCGGCACGTATGGTCGGGGATTAGGAGTATGGGTTAGAGCTCGCGTGATCAATTCTCGCAAAGCATAATATTTTTCACACTTTTTGGAACCGCTGAAAAGAAAGAAAGAATAATAGAGTGGCAATATGGTCTTCTATCGCAAAACAAAGCCATCACGAGATGGTTGTGCGCGAGGTATACTAGGTGGATGTCGCGAGTTCAACCCTCACATCACTCATATTTTCCATATATTTTTTTCCGTAATGGTAAAGGGTGGATGAACTCAAGTACAAAGCATTATGTGTTTCTTTCACAAACATCAGCTAGCACAATTGGTCACTGGCGAAGAGTATAAACATAAGGTCGCGGGTTCGAGTCTTCCCCTTCGCATAGAATTTTTGTCAATTTTTTCCTTGAGTATCAAAGGGTGAATATAAGTCATGTATTAGCATTCTGCGATCCTTTCGCACAAGAGGGATAGCACAATTGGTCACGAGCGAACATGAGGAGCTTAAGGTCGCGGGTTCGAATCCCACCTTCTGCATATTTTTGAACTTATAAGAGCGAAGAAATGGAATAAAGTTATAGTATTGTATGTTTCTTTCGCAAGCAGCAAATAGCACAGATGGTCAGCAGTGAAGAGAAGGAGTTTGATGTCTAGAGTTCGAATCTCCCCATTCGCAAAGAATTTTGGCACTTCGCAAATGTTTACCTTGCGAACGTTCGCAGCATAAACACTTCGCAGACGTTCGTTTACTTCATGCAAATGTTTACTTCGCACAGTCTTTGAAAATCTCGCAAGAAGAAAGTAGGTGATTATTTCGCAGGAACACTTCGCAGAGGCAAGGCTAGCACAGTTGGTTAGGAAGCATGAATGCAAGCATAAGGTCGCGGGATCAATTCTTGCTTCTCGCATATTTATTTTTGTTATGCGAAATTTCGCAAGGACTTTGCTTATTTCTCAAAGAAGAAAGTTGATGACTATCTCGCAAATTAATTTCGCAAGAGAGGGTTAGAACAGTTGGTATGGTGCGAGAATATGCAAGAGGCAGGTCAAGGGTTCAAATCTCATTTCTAACATTTCTTTTTGCAGCGAGATAATTATATTTTGTGCGACATTTATACATTTCAAGGATGCTAGCTTCGCAAGCAAATCATATACTTCGCAAGAGACAACAACAACAAAGAAACCACAAAAGCTAAGTACCACTTTCTTTGAACATTTTACTTTTACAAAAAAAAAGATTTTTGATTTGATATAAAAAAAAAATAAAAAAAAATTACAAAGATTTCAAGATCTCAAAGATTTCAAAGATTTCAAAATTATAAAGAATTACAAAGATTTCAAAGATTTCTAAATTACAAAGATCTTAAAGATTTCAAAGATTCGAGAAAAATCTCATGATTAATTTATATATTTCTCTTGAATATTTACTTTACTTCAAATGATATGATATTATGAGAATGAATGAAAGAAATGACGAAATGAAAGAATAAGTGAAGGAAATGACAAAATGAAGGAATGAATGAAAGGATGAATGAAAGAATGAAGACATGCGATAATTTCGCAAAGATAATGAGAAGAGATAATCAAAGATGAATGATTGAATGAATTGACAAAAATGAATGAGTGAGTGAATGGGACGAACCTTTATGGCGTACACCCTAGTTCGCGAATGATATTTCGTAAGAGGCAAATGTAAGACCTAAAGTGCGTCATATAAGGGGGTATCTCTTGACATGGCTCAGGGAAAAGGTTACACCGCTCCTGGAACCTGAGTCATGGAGATTTGGGGCCCATGAAAGCCTATCCGAGAGAGATACCTTGGATTTCCAACTATATATATAAGGTTATACCCTGGTTGGACGACCGAGGATCTCTTCTAAGGAGTCAGCGTATGACCAAGGCGCCGAGGTACACGGTTGAGTCAAGAGTGCGGGGAGCATGGAACTTCCTTACCACTCTTGACAAGTCTTGGCACATGCTTTTCACTCGGCCCGAAGAAAACTCCACTTAGGGTGCGATCTCGTAACCATAAGCCGTATAGGTATAAGGGATAAGAGGCTGCGAAAACAACCGCTTGTCATTAAGACCGGATGGGAGGAGCTAGTCTTGTATGGCCGATGTACGCCTCCTTGAAGGGGCAACCAGGGAGATGATAAGGGCGGCACCCTCCATTAGGGAGCTGATAAGTGTCAAAAGACGCAAATGTCATGAGACTTTATTTTAGTAAGGAAATTTAGGCTTGTCATATTTGTGCAACGATCCTGAAGAGGCAATAATACAAAAGACAAAGATAAGACGAGATCAATGGGTATTTACATGAAAGTGTAAAGACGTCCTGCGATTTCGTCGCAAGACGGCAATGTCATGGGGCTTTATGTTCGCAAGCATATTTAGGCCTGTCATATTGTCGCAATAATGAGGGGTGGCAAAATAAGACCTTTAACTAGGAAGGCAAAATAAGACCACACAAAATAAATGATAAGGCAAGATCAATGGGTCATTACATGAAAATGTAAAGACGTCCTGCGATCTTGTCGCAATGACAAAATTCAACATAAAAAATTTGGATGAAGGTAATACAGTTCTTTTATCGCAAAAAAGATTACATGATAAGCTTGCGAGCTTGAGAAAATGATTAAATGATAAGCTTGCGAACATATACATGATAATGAGGCCGAGGAAATGCAAACGCCGCACAATTGACATTATGATCATATTATTATGCGATACTAATGATGCAGGAATAAGAAAATATGAAGCACAAGAAAGAACTTGCGAGGAACAATAAATACACAAAGAGGAATGCATATACTAGAGACAAAATCAGAGAAATGAAGAATGGAAGCGATTTAAAGCTACATCAATTTTAGAACGGCAAAATGAGCTAAGTAACACAAACATTAGCTATACATTGCAGTAGATAAGCATTCTCATCATACAAGCATTATACTCGCATCATGAAAGCATCGCATAAGCATTTCATGGCATAAACATCGCATACACATTTCATAACATAAGCATTACATAAGCATTATATTCGCACAAGTATTTTACAAAAATTCGCAAAGTTATTCGAGTTTCGCATGCAGAATTATTCGAGTTTCGCGAGAATGTGATTATTTCGCCAAATTATTTCTCACAATTATAAGCAACTTGAAGAGATTATACTATCGCATGAGAACAAAGTATGAGACAGAGGCAAGATAAGAATGAAGAAATAACTCGCTCATTCAACACTTTTTCAATGATTATACCCTCATAGATAAAGAACAGAGGCAATTATGGATAACCAAGAAAACATTTTATGTTCTTTATCTTCTCGGCAAGAATCACTTCCAAAGAAGATATTCACCAATGAACAACAAGAATCCTCACCAAAAATGGAATAATAACTTCGCATGAACAGAGGCAATACTTCTTATACTTCAATGATTAATACTTCTTATTCACTTCGCAAAGTTTCGGAACTTCGCAAAAGAATAGAGCATTGCATGAGGCAGAGAGCATGGAGTAATAATTTCGCAATACTTCTTATTCGCAATCAAGGATGGATACTTCTTATATTTCTTCAAGGATACTTCATACTTCATATACCTCTTCAAAGATACTTTATACTTCGCATACTTCAAGAGATAATACTTCTTATTTTCGCAAAGCTTCGAACTTCGCAAAAGAATAGAGGCAAGTACGTACTTTTCAAGTCCAAAGATTCTTTCGCTCGTTCCTTCATCAACAAAGATCAAAGACTACTACAACAACAGATTTTTTCTTAAAGATCGCTCTTCAAGCAATATTCAAGAAAAAAGAGGCAAGATGTAGGATCCAAATATCTCAACAACAACACACTTGCGAAATCTTCATTAACAACGTCGCGAAACCGTCGCAAAGTGATTTCAGAAATAACATAACAAATGACGATAACGTAAACATGAAGAAAGTGCGAAGATCTTGCGAAAACTATAATGTCTCATGAGATTTAACATTTATACTCTCGCGAGGATGTCGCAAGGTAAATCCGAAATTAAGGGAAATATTAGTTGTACATGAGCTGTCATCCACTATGTAAATACTATATAAAGAGGAGAGCAGGAGAGAGAAAAGGAAGATAATTTTGGTAGGAGAGAGAGAGATATTTTGGAGATAGATATTTTTAGGGAGAGATTTATTTTCTTTATCATCTTCTCCCCCAAATAATTAGATCTAGAGCTCTACAAAATATCCATTAATGGAGATTGTAAATGTAATTCTTATGTAACCTCAAAAATCATAGTGAAGAACCATGGATGTAGATCATATTGATCGAACCATGTAAAAAATCCTTGTGTCAATTTATATTTCTAGCACTTATATTTGAAATTTAGGTGATTAATAAGATTTAGATCTACAAAATATTATGAGGGGTGTAGTGTAGGATTTCCTGCAACTACATTTGGAATACATGTAGATATACGTGGTTTATCATTTTTCTTTTTGTACATTAGTCATTCAACAAAACCAACAATTCTACCTTCCGCAAAAGGATCATTTAGTTTTGTTTGAATTTGGATTTTTAATCATAAATAGCCTGGATCAGGTCATCACATGGGTTGGTGATTGAGCCACGGTTTACCAGGATTGACGTCATAACACTGGTTGGGGATTGAGCCCCAGTTTACTAGGATTGATTCTCTATTAGTTCTTTTGCATTTTTATATATGGTCCATGAGATTCTGCCTAAGTAACTAGGGATGTAATAAGGTGGAGTCATGATGTTTTTTTGGAGTAAAAGGAAAATTCATGCAGAAATAAATGATATTAAAGTACTCTATAATTTGGTATATGTTGTTGGTTGCTGAGCTGCTTAAACTCCAAACTGATTTCATCTATACTCATGTATAGTTTGTAAAGTGCAAAATCAGTTGACTTGATAATACGACTGACAAACATTGTCTAATAGTGGGATCCTACCTACTGATTCGACATGAACGTGTGATGCTAATTTTGGAACTATGAAAGATATTCATAGTTAGAAGGGAAATCAAGATTTCTCGACTATGTTTTGAGTTTGCATGATAATATTCAAGATGAAAAGTAATTGAACTATTTTCCGATCTCCTAGCAAATTGACTCAATGATTAGACATCACCAAGGCTATAATAATTGACAATATTGGCTTATTTGAGTGAAAAGCTTACATGTTGATGGTGCGGAATGGTCAAAGAAGATGGAGCATATGCTAAATGTTTTTATCTTATTGTTGACAAATTTGGGTCTTATGTTAATTTATCTTAATGAATTTGGACGTGCTCTTTTTTGTCCCACATATGGAACAATTGGAAGCATTTTTGGCTGCAAGATTGATGAGAAAATGAACAAAGAAAATGATAAGTGTGTGGTAGAGCAAATATTTTGGATTAGGTTGAGAATAATTTCCCTCCTTGGAAGACAGATTAGCATATATTTTTTTTATAAAGTAAATTTATGCACAACATCCTCTAAGGAGATAGTTGTTTGTTATTGCCCAACTGTCTCTGATCTCTTTAACCTTTTCTTTCACATATCATGAACATATATGTGTATCTTTTTGTGTATATATGAAGAAAAGGTAGATGTTTTGATCATACAGAGCAAGGTGCATCAGCTGAGATTGTTGGTTGATCAATAGAAAACAAACCCACGAAGAGGGTCAACCGGTCATGCAACTTTTTTTCTTTATTTTCTTCATTTTTTGGCTATGTAGTTAAAGTGGGTTGACGTTGTTTCTGAGCACGACCTCATCGTATTGAAATTTATGTATGAAAAATAAACTTATTATACTCAAGTGAATAAAAGTTTAATTTTTTTTTTTTAAATTGTTATTCAGTTTTGCCCCTCATTTGGCAGTTAATCTAAGTAAGTGAAAGCTTTGTGCATTTCCGCTCCATGTATTTTATATTACCTATTTACCTTTGTTGGTTAGTAGTATATGGGATTTTGATGTTTCTTTTGTTTTTAGGCAATAATAGAGTTATGCTAGTGAGAAAAAAATCACTCATAAATGTTAATTGTACAAATAAGCAGTGCTGATTAATCCAACCTGAAAGAAATTATCATACAATGGGAAAAATTACACACATAAATATAAAAATATGAAATTTTATATCTATGCTTCAAGGACTATAATCAAATTTAGGTTTAAGTCGTGGCAATTTTGAATTAGATGAATTTCAATGTAGTTATTTAAGGACGATGATCAAGTTTAAGCTTAAGTCGTGACAATTTTAATTAAATGGATTTCATTATAATTATTAATCTATTAGATGGTATTTATGCCTCAATTATATTTTGTGTAGTTTCTAATCTAAGCTAATTGTTTGTTCTCATGTTGACTTAGACCAGACCCAAACAATTTAAAAGAAATTAGGTCTTTTTAATTCTCATTCCTTGATGGTGCAGGATGAACAGGTTGGTAACTGATCAACCAACAATGTTTGAAAATCCTTTCCAGCTTGGCTACAATTCAAACAAAATTTTAGGCTATTGCAATATATAAAAGATTTGGTTGATGCTTTTAGTTGCTATTGTCAAAGGTATACATGATAGACGTATCTAGAATTCATACTTTCGTTGTGTGTAAATCATTTTAAACTATTACAAATAACATTCTATAATTACTAAAAAAATAGTTTGAGGTATCAAACTTTTATATCCATTAAAAATAGTCGGACTAATCAAGATCCTTTTGAAGATGTTTAAATGCATCTGGGCAACAGGCGCGGGGCGAAGCCCCGCCACACAAATCGACAATTCCCGCCAGCCCCGGTGCGTAGCACGGGTTACATACTAGTACTAGGCTAAGGATCCAATATTTTTGCTTACCAATGTGGCCGAAAGGCGCGTCAATTTATGATCGGTCTACCTACTTTGGCAAGTCGTTGCCACCCATATATATGGCGGACCAGAATTTATACTAGGCTAGGGATAAATTTTTTTTGCTTACCAATGTCGCCAAAAGGTGCGACAATTTTTTTTCAAACAAATGGCATAATTTGTATTGATAACTAGAATATACCTGTAAAATGATAGATAGATAGATAAATAATAGATTGAAAACGAACAAAATCTATAACAAAACAGGATCAAAATTTATACTAGGATAGGGATCAAATAGTTTTGCTTACCAATGTGGCAAAAAGGCGTGATTTTTTTTTAAGGAATGGCATAATTTGTATTGATAACTAGAATATTCCCGTAAAATACTGGACGGATAGATAGATAATATATTTAAACGAAAAAAAAATATAACAAAATGGAGAAAGAGATTTGTGGTTTATGATTATGAAACATAAATGTGAAGAAAAACCCCCAAAATTTTTGGATTTTTTGAAACGAGAATACTATGAGGACACTTGGCAACACATGATTAGTCTAAAAATTAGAGTTTCAAAAGGTAAACTTAACTTACTGTGTTGGAATTTTTTTGAAGTACAAATTCAATTCGGAAGTCAAGTAACTACCATATTAGGACTCTTTTTGTTTTTCTTCAAATTAATACATAAAGGAAAAGAAAAAACCCACATCTTTCACACATATTTTTTGTCAAGATAAAACGAAAAAATAAATAAAATTTGCACATATTTTCTATATTTTCTCCACCTATTTAATGTATTCACCCCGCCACACCAAATCGAAAATGCATCACCATGGACGGGCCAAGCCCCACGCACGCCAAATCAAAACTACGTCTACACGGGGCGGGGCGAAGCCCCGCGTACGCCAAATCAAAAATGCGTCTACACGGGGCGGGCGAAGCTCCACGCAAACCAAATCAAAAATCCATCTCCACGGGGCGGGGAGAATCCCTACTGTAGGATCAGAATATCGCAACACCAAGATTCTCGCGAAATCCATAAACGACACACTGCGAAGATATCGCGGGCTGGAAGTAAAAACGACGTAACGGATGACGACAGCCAAAACACGAGAAAGATGTGAAGATGTAGCGAGATCGAGGAGTGTCGCGAGATTTGACATTTGTACATTTGCGATACTTCGCAAGACATACCCGAAAATAAAAGACAGCTTAGTTGTCATCCACTATGTAATGTCCTATATAAAGAGCCGATCGAATACGCTTACGGAGAGAGAGATCTTTTTCGAGTGTTGAGCAAGTCATTAAGAGAGAGAAAGTTTAGAGTGGTTGTAATTCTTTGGTTTATCTCCTTTTCATCTTGTAATATTTCTGGAATTTGATCAATAAAACTTATAATTGTTCATCTTAAAATGATTTGATTGTGTGGATTCTTGTGAGGGGTGTAGTGTGGGATTTCCTGCAACTACATAATGGCGCTAGAAACAGGGATGAGTGGAGATTGATATTGTGATTTGGAAGGATTTGAAGTAGTAGATAAAGAATTTCATATAAGTTTCAACAATTCGTTAAGATTAAAGAATGACAAGAAGAAGACATACATAAGAACAACCAATGACTGTTAGAAGGAGTAGGAGACTTGCTGGAGAAGAAAGAAATGAAAAGGGAGAATCTTCAAGAGCAAACACAAGAAATAATGGAGAAAATCGGGTTCAATCGCCAATTCAGCATGCACCAATACAAAATAGAACTGAGGATTATGACAGAGTGAGCGTACACACTTGGCGATCGGATTCTGTAGATGAAATAGGGGAAGAGCAACAATTAGGAGGTAATGGACAAGAAGAGAGAGATGAAGAAATGATTGGAGGAATAATTCATGGAAACGAAGAGATTACAGAGTTAGAGGCATTGAGACAAACAATACGCGAAGAAAGGATATTAGAAACAGAAGAACGTGCAAATTTGACAAGGCAAAACCATGAGCTAAGGATGGAAAACATAAGGTTACTGTAACGGAAGGTCAAGAAGCACTACAAGATCAAGATCGGTAAGGGAAGAAGTAAGACGAGATATGCCTGTAGAAAATGCTAATGAAGAAATTCAAGAAGAGATACAAAATTTAGATGAGGAACGCCGCGAAAGAAGAGAAATAAGGGGAGATCATTATATCCAACATGGTGAAACTCTCCAAGATGGGCAAAATGATGGAAATCCGAGAGATAGACACCGACAGAGGCGAAATAATCAAGAGTATGGAGAAAATCAGGAAGAAGGAAGGAGAATATTACATGGGAGAGAAGTACAAAGAAATCACCAAGCAATTCAGGATGAAATTGAAAGGCATTATACTGAACAAGCACATCTAGCTCGCGAGAGGGAAAGACTAAGAGAAGAAATGGAAGAATAAGAATTACAAGAGGCAATTCGCCAAAACAATCATGATAATCGAGAAAGGAGGCGTGGGCGTAATCGCAATAATGATAATATCAATGAGGAATACGATAGAGTACTAAGGAGAAGTGAAAGACGGCAAAGAGGAGAAAGTGAGAGATATAATGGTGTGCGAATCCATGAAAGGAATGAAAGATAAGGTCGCAGAGAAAGACGAGAAGAAAATGATGATCAAGAGAATCAAAACGGATATGAACGCAGAAGAAGAGGCGGAGTTAAAAAGGCCAATGGAAGATAATTCTAGTATAAACGAACAAATTTTGAAAGAGCTAGCGGAAATAAGAGGAATGTTAAATAATAAGAAAGAAGGAGGTAGGAGACAGTTGGATGAAGCTATAGAAGAAGCTGCGAAAACCCCATTCACACGGGAAATACAATTAGAAAGAATATCCCCAAAATGCAATTTGCCTACATTAACCAGCATTTTTGATGGATCAACTTGTGCAATACAACATATCAAAGCTTATTTGAGATGTATGTTACAATGGGAAAATCATGACGCTATATTGTGCAAATATTTTGCATCAAGTTTAACAGGAGAAGCTCTGAAATGGTTTGAAAGCCTTCCAAAAAATACTATAGCATCCTTCAATCATTTACAGGCTATATTTTTAGGGGCGTACATAAGTAACAATTTCTCGCGACCTGGAATTGAAGATGTATTTGGATTAAAGCAAAGGGTTGGTGAAAGTTTGAAACATTTGACCATGAGATGGAAGACAATTTGTAGCGACATGGCGGGTCGTGTTGATGAGAGATATCTCATTTTATCATTCATTAATGCTATGTTCGCAACCAATCTATTATACATTCAAATTTTCAGAGTTAAGAACACAATCACAATGACTGAGCTACGAGAATTACAGGAGGAATATATTGCTCTCGAGGAAAAACAAAATGAGATGGAATTATACCCAGTTGCGAACACGAGTTCAAATGCAAAAATAATGCAAGCTTGTTACCTAAGTTGATAAATACAAATGGCGAGCACTTCGCAAGGACAACCAGAGTTGATAATGGGTGATAATCAGCAGAAACTAGTAGCTATGGGGAGTCGTGACCAAGAAGAATACGAGAGAGAAAGAAATTTCTATAACCGCGGTGGAAATAACAAAATTCAAAGACTTGATCAGCCGCAAGAAAATTATGGAGGTCAAAGGAAAAATTATCATAGGGGACAAGGAAGCCGCAGATAGTATGGGAAGAAATTGAGATGCCACCTCTGAATGCTAGCGTGGAGAAAATATGGGAAGCTATAATCTTGATGGAAAATATACCAACACCATGGAACATGGGAAAGGAGCCACCTCCAAGCGAGAGAAGCCATGAATTTTGTTCTTATCACCATTTCCATGGACATACAACAAATGACTGCAGAAATATAAAGAGAATCATTCTCAGGATGATAGATCAGGGAAAATGAAATCATTTTCTAGTAAGGAAAGCTCAACCTCAAGAATTACCACCTCCTCCAGAAATTCCCAGGGCGAACACAACAAAAGAACGTGAAACATTTGTGATAGAAGTTGGGGCAAAAGCAAAAAATCTGTTTTGTAACTCTATTGTACATTCGTACAAGACAATTGAAGATTTCCACGATATTACTCTCAGCAGGGTTTTCGCAAGGGATTCCAATGATAAAGAAATAATGAACACCGCGAAGACGTCGCAAATCGGAAGAATGGCGAAGGCGATCATTTCTTTTACTTGCGGAAGAAGTACCTGAAGGTGGAGGAATGCATGATAACCCATTGGTGGTGAGATTGGAGATTAACCCAAAACCTAATGATGATGAAGATGATGAAGCGGAAAACTCATGGGAATTAATAGAATTTTAATTGATACCGGGAGTTCTGTGAATATCCTTTTTTATCATACCTACAAAACTATGGGAGGAAAAGATGCATTTGATACCTTCAACCTATAAAATTTATGGTTTTAATGGTACCGCAAATAAGCCAAAGGGAGAAGTTCATATGCGAATTCCACTGAAAGGATTATCTTCTGGAATTTTATTATGCGTAGTTGATGTGGAATCACCATACAACGCCCTGATCGGACGACCATGGTTACATGAGATCTTAGGTGTTGCATCAACTTTCCATCAATGTATCAAGTTCCCTCATCCCACTGGTGTTGGCATCATAAAGGGAGATTGGGTTGAAGGAAAGAAGTGTTATGAGGTTGATATCGAATCTGCAAGAAAGAGTCTGCAAAGCAGAGGAGTTGGAAAAACAACATTAAAGAAAAACAAAGAGGTGAAAGATTGATGGTAGATGTAATAGAGCAAAGAGAGGAAGAAATGCTGCAAAATCAAAAAATGATGAAGACAGAAAGTGGCGAAGGTTTCGCAATGGACAAGAAAATGACAGCAAACTTCAAAAATGCAGAGGCAGAAAGTAGCAAAAGTAAGAGACTTAAAGAATAACTGTAATTGTTGATTGTCAAAGAAAAACTGGGTAGGGAGACGACAAATGTAAGTTGTTTAAAAAAAAAAAAAAAATCGTGAGTGGTGAAAATGGAGTCGTGTAAGAGTTGATATGAAGAAGAAGAAAATATATTTTACAAATGGCAAATGCGTTGTGAAAGTACAAAAGAGCTTATATGGACAGAAGAATCAACAAAATAATCAGAAAGAGGCGAACTTACTATGGCGTACACCTTAGTTCGCGAACACAATTTCGCAAGAGGCAAAGTACCTAAAGTGCGTCATAGTAGGCGGTGCCTATATTACATATAACAAAGAATTAACAAAATAATCAGAATGGGACGAACCTTCATGGCGTACACCCTAGTTCGCGAATAAAATTTCGTAAGAGGCAAAGTACCTAAAGTGTGTCATGTAAGGGGGTATCTGTAACGTGGCTCAGGGAAAAGGTTACACTGCCCCTGGAACCTGAGTCATGGAGATTGGGGGTAATAAAACCCATCCAGGAGAGGTACCTTGGATTTTCAATCTAAGCTAGTGACTTAGATTGGACGACTGGGGGTCTCTCCTAAGGAGTCAAAATTTGACCAAGGCGCCGAGGTACACGGTTGAGCCAAGGGTGTCTTTTGAAGTGTCTCGGCCATTCTTGGCAAGTCTCGGCTTATCTTTTCGGCCCGAAGAAAACTCCACTTAGGTGCGGTCTCATAACCATAAGCCCTATAGGCAAAAGGGATAAGAGGCTGCGAAAACAACTGGTAGTTGTTAAGACCGGATGGGAGGAGCTAGCCTTGTATGGCAGAAGTACGCCTCCTTGAAGGGGCAACCAGGAGGAAGATAAGGGCGGCACCCTCCATTAGGGAGCTGATAGTGTTAAAAAAGACGCAAATGTCATGAGACTTTATGTTCGCAAGAATATTTAGGCTTTTCATATTTGTGCAACAATCCTGAGAGGCAAAAATACAAAAGAGTAGATAAGACGAGATCAATGGGTCCTTACATGCAAATGTAAGGACGTCCTGCGATTTCGTCGCAAAGACGGCAATTTCATGGGGATTTACGTTCGCAAGGATATTTAGGCCTGTCATATTGTCGCAAGAAAAATATCCTGCAGAGGCAATAATACTAAAGAAATGATAAGACAGGATCAATGGGTCATTACATGAAAGTGTAAAGATGTCCTGCGATCTTGTCGCAAAAATGAGAGGTGGCAAAATAAGACCTTTAACTAGGAAGGCAAAATAAGACCACACAAGAGAAATGATAAGGCAAGATCAATGGGTCATTACATGAAAATGTAAGGACGTCCTGCGATCTTGTCGCAATGATAAATTTCAAAGAGAAAATATCTGTAAATTATGCTTAATCTCCCATTTAATACAAATAACGAGAGGCAAGTATGGGAATGAACAGAACGTGTTATTTGTCTTCATATAACATATTTACGCATATATTGATTAACCATATTGCAAAAAAGAATTGCCCTTTATGTGCAGGAAGAAACAAGAAAGATAGAAATTGTATTCAAAGACTCAAGAAATTCGCAGAAAAAGAATACACCCAAAGATGGGAGATTAAAAAAATGATTGTACAAATATTACAAAGGAAGAAAAAGGAAAACAAAATTATTTCTCATTTGATTCTTCCTCTTCATTATCTTCATCAGATCCCTCAGCTTTTTTTATCTTCATCAGATTCCTCTTCTTCTTCACTAGCATCGCTATCATAAATATCCAGAGAAGACATATTTTGGGGAACTTCATCAAGAAGGCAAGGGTACTTAGACTGAGGGATGTTATTGTCATCGCATACCATCTCAATAGTTTGATTGCGAAAAAGAATAGCATCATTCTTAAAATTCGCGACAATGATCTTTAGTTGGTTCTTCAGCCTAGAATATTTATCATCCCGAGAAGAAAGATTTTTGGCAAGTTGTTCTTTCTCAGATTCAAGTTCTTCAATTGTTTTTCGGAACCTTGCTTCAGCTTCTTCGAACATATAACTTTGAATCTGCAACTTGGTGACAATTTTATGCAAACAATTAAATAAAGAAGAATAATTAACAACCTTCTCTGTCAGAAACCATATCTCTAACCAAGGCCGTATGCTCAGCTTGAAGACTAATGTTAACACCTAAATTATTTCTGGCATCATCTAGAACCTTCGTAGCCCAAGCAAATTCATCATCATTGTTTATGAGAAGAAGGGAACGAATTTGATTCTCTCTTTCGCTAAGAATAGCATTTTGACGGATGGATTCATCCCGTTCAATTTGAACTTCAAGAAGAGCCTTTTGGAATTTCGCTAATGCTTGAGCACCTTGTCTAGCAATGCGATCTTTATCATCTATGAGATCACTAATTTTCTTCCTTAAAATACTAATTTTCTCTTTAGAACTAAGATACAGACGTTTAAGTTGGTTGGCTAAGCTTAAGCTAGATCTATGATCAAGTTCTAAGAGGCGAAATCTGGATTGAAGTTCATTTAGAGGAAGAGATTTAATTTTGTTATTTGAAAAACTATCCAAAGAATCATTGAGATGAGCAAGAAGAGCATCATCATCCATAGGTTCAGGAAATGAATGAAGAAGAATGGTTTCCTCAGAAAGGTTATAAACGTCTGCGAAAATGATAAGTCAGATGAAGGAAGATGACAAGAGAACAAAACAAAGGAAAAGGGAAAAGTTTCATACCATAAAGCTGTTGGTTGGAGCTTTGAAGGCTAGAAATCTTATTCTTCTGAGTGGCAGAGTCAGCTTCTAATTGCTTGTTCTTCTCGCGAAGAATGGCAGTTTCAGTTTCCAATTCTTCATTTCTCTTGCGAAGAGCAGTAGCTTCAACTCCCAATTCTTCATTTTTCTTGCGAAACTGAAGATTCTTCTTTTCGATAATACTGCGCCTCTTCTCAAGATCCGAGGCAACAACAAAGGAAGCTCTCCCGGACTACAAAAGAAAACAAAGAAATTAAATAAGATATGATTTAAAATCAAAACTATAAAAAAATAAGAGAATGAGAACATACCAAGACACTAAGTGAATTTAAGAAGCTTGGAGTCACTGATCTGGAGACCCCATGAAGAGAACTATCACTCTCAAGCAAAGGTGAATCGCAAATACTCGCGAGAGCCTTGCATGTATTAGAAAGGCGATCGTCACCCATCCCTTGCATAGAATCAGAAAAGATGCTAGACAGCTGTGCCATAGAAGATCCAGCTGGAGAATTTGAAGAAGGGATATACACATTATCATATTTCTCATCACCAGAATTTTCACCTGACTGAGGATTCGAAGGAGAGGGGAGGTGAAGTTTTCGTTTCTTCAGAAGCGGAGCAACAAACTTCTCCTTGCGAAGAGGATTTTTACCCCTACCTTTGGCTTTCGCAGCCTCAAGGTTTTCTTCTTCTCCAACAACTTCAACACCAACCTTCGCACACAAATGAATATAAGAAACAGAGGCAACAATATTGTTAAAAAAATATATAAAGTGTTTCTTACTTCATCCATGACGGAGCGAAGAGCAGCTAAATTGCTAACCTTCCCGGTCCGATTGTAGATCAATCTTAACTGTTCAATCTAAAAATTTTCACGAGAATCAAAGGATAAGGGAATAAGCAACCAATGAAAGATTACAAAGTACGCGAAGTTGGAAGACATACCTCTTTATTCTTCTCGGGCCAATTGAATACCCAGGGTCGATAAGTAGCGAAGTTCGCAGGAAGTACATTCGAGCCTGCGATATAAGGCCCCTTTAACACCAATGGAAAAACACACCATCTATCGTCTTTAGAGTGACGTGCGACGTTGTTTTTACCAGAATGCCAGTCAATATCTTGTATAAGGAGCTTATCGTCAGCAACATCATCCTTTCTTTTCAGACGGACACCCTAGCGAGTATTATACCTCCTCATAGGAATGAATTCATAATTCTCGTAGAAACTCTCGACTGTGTATCTTTCATCGAGTATCGCCAATTCCTTAAAATTTGGGTCTCTAACTTCTGTTGGGTAAAGAGACCCCTTACCAGCGCCACAATTAGCGAATTCAAGTATTAAGCGAATGCAATCCCCGCTTAATTGATAGACATCTTGCGAGAATTTCGCATGAGCAAGAATTCCATAGAATAACGGAAGGTTAGGGTTATAAAGAGGAATGGGAAGGCCGGCGAGAATTTGACCAAGCGAAATTATGATTTCATGATCATCATAATGATGATCAGTGAACAACTTAGCGTAAAGAATGGATTTAGATTCCGACTGGAATGGTGGTTAAAGTAAAACCTTTTCCTTGAAGATCTTTTTGAATTTCTTCAAAAGAAGCTTCGTATTTGCGACCGGTTGGAGCCATTTTTAGTATGGGAATGAATGAAGAACTGAAGATCAAAAGAAAGAAGAAGAAGAAGATTTACAGTAGCAGAAACGGAAATTACGGAGGAGAGTTGAAGAAAAATTGCAGAGAGAAAGTAAAAAAGAAGAAGAGGAGGGTGAGAAAACTATATATAAAGAAGAATTCTCAAGAAGATAAACGCATTTAATGCGAGAAGGGACGTGAACGGTTGAGAAATAACGGTTGAAAGAGACGTGTCAAGAAATGGGTGGAAGAAGAGACACGTGTAATAAATTCTGCGTAATAGTACGGAATCATACAAATACAGAAAAATATGAAGAAATGAACAGTCATGGCATTTTGAAAATACTAGTTTTCATGACGTTCTCTTCTTCGCAGAGAAGACATGAGAAGAGGCAAGATGTAGGATCAGAATATCGCAACACCAAGATTCCCGCGAAATCCATAAAAGCGGACACTACGAAGATATCGCGGCTGGAAGTAAAAACGACGTAACGGATGACGACAAACAAAACACGAAAAGATGTGAAGATGTAGCGAGATCGAGGAGTGTCGCGAGATTTGACATTTATACATTTGCGATACTTCGCAAGACATACCCGAAAATAAAGGACAGCTTAGCTGTCATCTACTATGTAATGTCCTATATAAAGAGCCGAATAGGCTTACGGAGAGAGAGATCTTTTTCGAGTGTTGAGAAAGTCATTAAGAGAGAGAAAGTTTAGAGTGGTTGTGATTCTTTGGTTTACCTCCTTTTCATCTTGTAATATTTCTGGAATTTGATCAATAAAACTTATAATTGTGTGGATTCTTGTGAGAGGGGTGTAGTGTGGGATTTCCTACAACTACACCTACGCACCCCAAATGAAATGCCCGGTGTGTAGCACGGGCACAAATCTAGTTTTTCTAGAAGCCACAAAAGCCATTTCTTTTGTTGCCCAGTGACTACGTCTTCGAACAATTACGAACTGTTCTCGGTACTTTTGATGATTGAATCTTAAGATAATTACCTTTACATCTTAAATTATTTGGTTTGTGTTGACACTTTGCTAATTAATTATATACATGAGTAGTAAAAGAAGAACTAAAAGGAGTACGACAAGAATTGACACGCGGTTTACCTAACTGACACATAGCAGGTAAGCCTATTTAACCACTGATGTTAAGAAACATCATAAATGCGTGTTTTTCATTTAACGGCGGAGATGATATTGTCAAACATTATTATTTGCGGGACCGAGTATCAATTTGTTTGAATTACGTCTATGCAGAGTGCCAGAGTTATATCTTCCTAACGGGCTAATCCAAAATTATACCTGGGCTAAATTTCATAAATGCTGAAAATTGCATGGAAAAAACAACATTTTAGAAACTTTGGGGTGGGCTTCAGCCTAGGTAAGTGTGACCCCCAAAATACTAAACTTGCTTAACTGAACGGATAACAACCTAATTGAAGCATCAAAACTAGATTACCGATTTTAAGAATCATAAATACATAATGTGCTAATAACAATACCCAAACTCTCTGATATTATATATATGAAAGTCTTCCGAGTGTTAAGAATATATCAATGTGTTGTTTACAGAATAAAGAAGAGTATGTATAGTAAAAGATATATAACAACACTAGATTCGATAAAGCTCTAAGCTACGAAACGGATATCTTCGAGCTCTCTATTTCTTCTGATTACTGAAAACTGAAGTGGGAACAAGTGAGCACATCATCCCAAAAGGGTGCTCAATGGAAACATGTAACTCTCAAGTAATCACTAACATGCTTTACAGTTCTAAAGGAATAACCGAAATTGAAATAAAACAAGAAGGAACTAATCAATCCGCAATTTATGCATCATGAAGCAAGTGTCACTCTAACCTCTCCAAACTCATTGGAGAAGACGACGAGAAAGCAACCCTAATCAATAATAATAACATCGTCCACACAGAGTGCCCATACAAACCATGATTTAGAATATTACCATCAAGATCAGAAAGTTAGTCAAACAAGCATAATATGCACACGCATGATTTCCCTCAAATAAAATAATATATATAATATCATAACGGATGAATTACCGCCCTGCTAGGTAATATTCAAACGGATGAGTTACCGCCCTACTATATTAATAAGCAATAATATTCAAACGGATGACTTACCGTCCTACTAATAAAATAGTTATAATAATATTCAAACGGATGAATTACCGCCCTACTAGGTAATATTGTCGACGGATGAATTACCGCCTTACTTAACTTATCTAAGAGCCGTGGGGAAACAGAGACACTCTTCACAGGGAAATCTCACAATGCATATCACACACAAAACACATCGTAACAAACATCATACATACATATACAACATATACATCATACTCAAGGATACAGGAATAGTAAATTAAAGTATACACTACCATGCTCACAGAATAGTAAAGACTCATCATGCTCGCAGAATATAAGAAAGCTTAATGATTTCAAGAAGGTTACAGAGTTCCCACCTGTTTTGATAACAACCCTCGCCTACCTCGAGATCCTCAACCCACTGGTTCATTCTTGGAATCGATCGTTGTTATTATAGACTAACTGTTAATCAAACAATCACTCTAAAGATTAGCCAGAAGGCTCATACAAGGCTCATGACACAGTATCATACAATTCTCTAGTTATAAGTTAAATGAACTATCTAAAGGTTCTAAGCCCATTTATGGTTCTACACATTCTCGTCATATAACTTTAGCACATCTAAAAGTTACTAGTTCAATTAGATTGATTATATAGTCCACTGGATACGTCTTATGAATATCTACAACTTCATAGAAGGAACCAAAGGCTAATTCGGACCATAAAGGTCCAATTCATGTTCAACAGGAAATCTGGCTCTAAGCTTAAGTCCACCCAACCGGCCCATTAAATCCAAGGCCTGGTTACTATGGTCAACTAACGGTCAATGGTCAACTAACATTCAACGTCTAAGATCAGGCCAAGGTCCAGTCAAAGGTCAAGTCAAACAGTGAAGGTCAACTGGTCAATTATGGTCAATTCTCTGAGTCGGTCAAGTGAGTCAACTCAGGTCAAGACGGGGAAACTCGGTGAGGTAACACCAAATCAACTCAGTCAGATTAACTGAATCAGCTAAGTAAAAACAGTCAGACATCTGACTGGGATGACTGACAGGCCTAATACACAAGGTCTGAGCCATAAGCTGGTAGGCCTCGAGATGTGTATAAATTACGGCCTACTTGTTATACCGCAAGTGCACGGCGTCTTTCGGAGACGCGGCAAGTACGGGTCGAACCACAGAGACTTGTGGTGCTCTAAGGATGATCAAGGCTTACTCACTGAATTTCTAAGAAGTGTGTAACATAAAATGAGGGTTGTGTTGAAGCGACTGAGTTGTGAATGTGACACTAAACTAAGGAAAAGAAGGTTGTAAAGCACTAGGGTGTCGACTTCACCACCTAATCGAGCTAATTCGGTTCACCTTCAATAACGTTCTCGTCCTTGTAATGGCAAGGCTGCCATTCTTCCAGGGTTTCAATGGGTAGTCTCTCATCAACTAAGGTAACTAGACAACCCCTAGTATTAGTCAGTCTTGTCATAGTACAACTAATCACAATTGGTTTTATTACTTAGATGACTAATCCTATCCTAGAATGGATATCCTAATTGCAATTAAAGTATTTTTCCATAGTACTAATTGTCTTCTCAGGGCACAATTAGTCTAAGGATCAATAATAACAATGAAGTATGAATTGCTACACAATCAACATAGAAGTGCTCACTACAATGAATACTTGATAGACACTTTGTGAAAGTGATATGTTGAAGTGTTCAAATTATGTTTATCCTAAGCCTTAAAGCACAACAAGAGCAATTATCAGAATATGAACTACAATTAGTAACAGATCATGGGTTTCATCTCAACCCTAGCAAATCAATTTAGAACATGATTAAAACACAAAATAAACTACAAACTAAACACTAAGTGAAGCACTGGCTAGCCCAGGCATGGTTTCTACACAAACCCCTCAGTTGTATTTATACATCCAAAATCAACCAAACCAAAATTCATTATAAAAATGAAATTAATTGAAAAACAATTCAACCCATACTCTGATTCTCGGTTGTTGGCTCTACTCATGCTTCTCTGACCTCTGAATCGAACATGCAACGGAGTTGGTGAAAACCCTAAACTCTATTTATCTTTAACCTAGCTTCTAGGTTTGTAAAGAAGCTGTGAAAGAGATAAACAGAGAGAGAGTGATGGCGGTAATGATGGAGTGGTTGAGTGATAGTGTTTGATAGGAGAGGTGAGGTGGTGTTGTCTCTGGTGGAGGTATGGGTGAAGAAGGAGGAGCAGAGCTCTGCTCTGGGTTTTGCAGAGGGGTTGTTCGAGAAGAAAGAGAAAGTGAGAGGAGGAATGGGTCGATCGAATAGGGGTATAGGTGTATGGGTCGCTTCGGTGTTGCACGGGTGCATCGAAGATTGATGGAGAAGGCCTCAGCGAGCGTAGGATCTCGGTGAGGAAGATCTGAACGGCTGAGGATGACTCGGGGCGATTTGGTGTGGAGCAGGGACATCGAGAGAGGATGCGAGCGATGGAGCGACCGTATGATGCATCTGGGCGAGATCTCAACGGCTCGGGATGAGCGGGTTCGGATCCGGGTCGTGGGTAGCTCTAGCTCAAGTCTTCCTTGTTGGGTTGCAACTGATTTGCGCGCGGGTTTTGGCTATCTGCTCCATAGATGTTTGACTTCAGTTCTTCGCTCTTTAGCTCCTCAGATTCTCCGAGCTTTATTTATTACCTAAAAACACAAAATTAATTAATATAAATATTTATTCTTGAAAGCAAGGAAAACACAGATGGGGATAATATCCGATTTCTAAGCGCAAAGATGAGTAAAATGCCAATAAAAAGGTGTATAAATATGCACTATTTGGCACTCATCAAATACCCCCAAACCTCGAATTTTACTTGTCCTCAAGTGAAACAAAAATAAGAAATCCTAACTATACCCCGTCGCAGTCTCTCGAATGCATTTAGCGTATGCACTAAGCCTTTAAACCGCTAGGTGTCCCTAGTGGACGAGTTGTAGTCTCGTGAGGGTTTACCGGAGGTGTACCCACAAAACCTTCTCCAACTTCGAGTGTAAAAGAGTCTCAAGCCTCCAAGAAGCTATGAGGACATAGAGTTTCGCATGCTAGTAATGTGGTTAGAACTATCGAAGAACGCATTCTCATCCTTAAGTGCTGAGCGAGAAGTAACCATACCATATGAAAGAATTCGGATTCGATTGTGATCATAAGCCTCGACTTCTGCCTCACTATTAGGGTTTTATGATAATTGCACTCAAAAAGATCGCTTTTTTAGTCTCTCATGTGTGCAGGCAGGAATAAAGAGAGAAATCCTGCACACGTTGTAGGTAAGAAGGATAACCTTCTGAAATAAAATCTGGAGACTCCACAGAGGTGTGGACAAAAAGAATCTTTTTCTGATGATCTCTAAGAAAGGAAAATCAACCATTAGCAAGGGGTGGGAATACTCACTCACTTCTCACCCGATCGGCAATTAACATCAATCTCTCATAAGAAACCATAGAAACGTCTTCAATCTTCGGTCTTCAACTATTGATGACGAACTTCTGAACTTCACAAAAACTTAATAATAATTTTTTTTTTTTTTTTTTTTTTTTTTTTTTTAACAAACACTAACAACGATAAAATTTAAATTTTCACAAACTTCATTAATTCTCATCTTCTTTTCCTTTGAAATATGTAACCTTGGACTATCTCAACTTTTCTTCAAATATTTTGCTAATGCTCCGCTTGCTGACGATGATGTGTTTCTATGGGTCTTGCTGATTGAGAGAGAGAGAGAGATGCTAACTGCAAATCGATATTTAGAAGGAGTTTTCATCTTTAGACGTCACCCTCATGATTGACGGAATTAGCACTCAAGAGATCAAAAGTAGTGCTTTGAAAGTGGTGCGAAGTTGGGTAGCTCACCATTCCTACCCTAATTGACGTGGCGGTGACACACACTCTAAAAGCTTTTCTAGAAAGTCACAAAGAGTGAAGGTCGGTACCTCGCTTGATGTAAAAATGGGTAGTCTCCACTATGGGTGATCACAATTCTACTACCGAATATCTAAACAGCACCTAATTCGCCCCTGGTATGGTTAAATCCAACTTTAACGCTCTAATCAACTAAGAAACCCGATTGTGTTCTCCTAAGACTTCCAAGTTCTCGTTATTTCATGTCGACTCTCTATGTAAACATAGCTAGAAGCATGCTAGTGACTCTAAAATCTCTAAAAGTTGGAGGTTTTTACAAAAGAGTTTAATTAATTAATTTTTTTAATTTTTTTTTTTTTTTTTTTTTTTTTTTAAAAGGTAAAATAAAAGACTAAAAACTCTAAATGCAAATGCACCCCCAAACCTAAATCAAACATTGTCCTCAATGTGTCACAGATAGGAAAAATTTAAACAGTCACATACCATGAGAACTATGCTGATAAGAGAAAAGGGAAGAGATTACCGGTATGTCGGCGGGAGCAAGGTTGAGCTTCATTCGTCAAGGCTAGAATCCAATATTCTCAACGGAGATCATATCGGATTAGCATAATATATGTGCAAGAAGACTCAACCGAATCAAGAAAAGAAAATTTAACAAATCCTACTGGATTATATACAAAAATTCACCATAAACTAACAATCTAAAGAGTTGAGGATCAACCCAATAGAAAATATATACAAACATCAACAGCCTTACACAGATATAACAAGAGAGTGCAAGTAAGACTGCAGATATGAAGGAGTTTCCCCCAAACCTAAATTTGTGAACGGGTGTGTTTGAAAGCACAAAGTCTTGCAATTTTAAAGGTACATCATGCAAAAGGTCTAACTCAAAATGAGTTTTGCTAATTACAGGCAGACATACATATTCCAACTGTGGCTCCTTAAGAGTGTTATACTTTGATGCAAAATAGTCCAAGAGGACTTGGGAAGCACAAAGTTCTAGGCCTAAGTTAGGCATTTTTAGAAAAGTTGGTTTTGCAATTTTGTGACAAACAACACCTAGGTTTGGTGGAGGAGTTTCAATCCGTGACTTAGGAGAGAGGTTAGGTACATCTAGGTTGTTTTCATTTTTAAAATCATTTGTACCATCACACACTTTCCTAAAGTCAAAAGAGGGTAAATCATGTTCACTTTCACAGGACAATTCCACAGGTTCCACATCATCATCACATATATGAATATCAGAAGAAGCATCATTCATAGGGTTCACAGAAGAGACACTTAATGTCTCTGAACCTAAAGATTCTATTACATTTTCACAATACACATGCTCTTCATATTCATCATCATCATCATCATAGCAAGAATTCATTTCCCTAACATTCATTTCACCTTGAAATTCCTCCCTTTCCTCATTTAGTGCATCAAGGATTTGACTCATTTTGAATTCTAAACTCGCAAACCTTTGCTCAAGGTTTTGATTCAATTCTAGAATTTTATTATGTTGTTCAATGGAAGGAGAGTTTTCAACAGTAGGAAATTCATTATCAATGCTATATGGATGGTCATGCATTGCATTCATTTCAAGCCTAACATTTTGCTCCATAAGTGTTTCCATTGTTGATTGCAAACTAGGAGTTGGGGGAGTATAAAATTGTTCATCTCCCCACTGTGGTGAATGATGCATGTGTGCAGGTTGATTATGGTCCCAATAGTCACTCCTAGACACTTCGTACATTGGATTATCATGGTTTTCCCTAGACTGTCTAAAAGCATGCAAAATATAACAAGATTCAAACAGGTGGTCTAAGCCACCACATAAGGTGCAAGCATGCATTTCGTATTGCCTAGAAAAACTAGATTCGACAGATTGCCTTTCTAAAGCAGATTGCCTATCTAAAGCAGATCGTCGAGCTTCTAATTGATCTAAAAGTGATGACTGGGTATGAGAAAATTGTTCATTTTCAACCCGTGGTGGATGATGTATGTGATCATAATGATTAGGGTATGTGAGATCGGGGCCCCGAGAAGGCCCATATAATT
The DNA here is from genome assembly GCA_023531295.1 of Papaver armeniacum. Lineage (NCBI taxonomy): Eukaryota > Viridiplantae > Streptophyta > Magnoliopsida > Ranunculales > Papaveraceae > Papaver > Papaver armeniacum. The sequence continues at coordinate 213,463 of JAJJWW010016934.1, read as the reverse complement.
CCCTAAAGTCACTATGGTATGTGGGGTGTTCATCCCGTGATAGGTGCCCGTAAGCAAGCTCTCTAAGGGATTTATTTGTTCCATCCCAGCATGCGTACCAAAATCCTGACATGGTCTAGCTCTCAAATTGAACTCACAATCTAATTTGGTTTTGGTGGGATTAGTTTGGTTTATTGGGTTTCATTTGGTTTTGTTGGGTTTTGGTTTATTGGGATTTGATTTTGGTTGATTGGGCTTCAGTTTGGTTGCACAGCCCAGAAGTCTATGGGCTCAGTTTGGTGTAAAGCCCAGTTGTTTTGGTTCTGTGGGCTTAGTTTGGTTGCAGCCCAGGTTGTGTTGATCAGCCCAGCAGTGTTCAGTTAGCCCAGCTGATGTTCAGCCCAACAGATGTGGGTTTAGCTAGCCCAGGTAGTGTTTGAACAGCCCAGCAGTGTGGGTTATGTGGGCTCAGCCTATACAGCCCAGCTGCTCAATTTGAAACAGCAGCCCAGGTTAGTGGTTCTCAGCCCAGTTTAGTGTGGTCAGTCAGCCTAGCAATTTGGCTTCAGTTGTGTGTAAATGCACAGCCCAGCAGAAAGGCTCAAGTTTGTGCACTGGCTAGGCCAGTCTCTGGTTCTGTGGCACAAGATAACTGAGTCTTTGCAACTCAGTTTAGCCTATGCTGGCAGGTGCACAAGTACACAGGCTAGTCACAGGTTGACAGCCTAGGTTGGCTTGTCTCACAGCACTGAGCACGCACAGATTACACAAATTGGCACATTGGCAATTTACACAGCACACATATCAGGTCACAGCACAAGAAAACATTCACAGCACAGCCCAGGCTTTTGCAAACTCACAGAAACAATGACAAAGATACAAAGACAACTTACAAATGTGCACTACACAAAGTTACTAGCTCTCACGTATATATGCTCGGGTCAACAGGCTGAGTTGATGGCAACTCAAAGCTCACAGCTACAGGGCACTGTAGCTAAGGACAGGGCAGAACTCACTATGCACGGAGCACACGGCAGCTGACTCACTAGGATACAAGCATAAATTTCAGGGCAATATAATTTCAGTTGACTCAGGGTTACGGCACAGGCCTTGGTTAACCAAGTTGCAAGGACCAGGCAACTAGTTTATCATTCAGCTATGAGGCACAAAAGCATTCAGCTGTGAAGGGGCCACTCACCTGAATTCGATAAGTTGCAGTGGCTGCTCAAGGCATTGCACCTTTTTCTCCCACTCCCTGGGTTTGCTCAGCAGCACAGCAGCACAGCGACACACAGGTGGTTCCTGCTAGCTCAACAAGGAATTAGATTCTCAAAATTTCACAGCTCAAGACACAATAATGTGCATTCATTCAATGGCTGCGCACATATGACAAGAGCACACAACTGATGCTAACTACGGCTAAATGAGCTAAAGCTACACTAACAGCAATGCAGATGATTAAGATGAGACGATTATAATGCAACAGATGGCTAAGGTATGCTCAAGATGCAAATGTAGATGCGGATGCACTAAGTTACAGATGCAAAGCTATAAAAAATGAAACTAAGTGATACTAAGACAGGATTAACAAAGAACAATGTAAAATGAATATGTACAAGGGTGAAAATCAGTAAAGCAAGTACAAAAATCAGCAGGGCACACCCAAGTCCCCGGCAACGGCGCCAAAAACTTGGTAGGCCTCGAGATGTGTATAAATTACGGCCTACTTGTTATACCGCAAGTGCACGGCGTCTTTCGGAGACGCGGCAAGTACGGGTCGAACCACAGAGACTTGTGGTGCTCTAAGGATGATCAAGGCTTACTCACTGAATTTCTAAGAAGTGTGTAACATAAAATGAGGGTTGTGTCGAAGCGACTGAGTTGTGAATGTGACACTAAACTAAGGAAAAGAAGGTTGTAAAGCACTAGGGTGTCGACTTCACCACCTAATCTGAGCTAATTCAGTTCACCTTCAATAACGTTCTCGTCCCTTGTAATGGCAAGGCTGCCATTCTTCCAGGGTTTCAATGGGTAGTCTCTCATCAACTAAGGTAACTAGACAACCCCTAGTATTAGCTGTCTTGTCATAGTACAACTAATCACAGATTGGTTTTATTACTTAGATGACTAATCCTATCCTAGAATGGATATCCTAATTGCAATTAAAGTATTTTTCCATAGTACTAATTGTCTTCTCAGGGCACAATTAGTCTAAGGATCAATAATAACAATGAAGTATGAATTGCTACACAATCAACATAGAAGTGCTCTGACTACAATGAATACTTGATAGACACTGTGAAAGTGATATGTTGAAGTGTTCAAATTATGTTTATCCTAAGCCTTAAAGCACAACAAGAGCAATTATCAGAATATGAACTACAATTAGTAACGGATCATGGGTTTCATCTCAACCCTAGCAAATCAATTTAGAACATGATTAAAACAGAAAATAAACTACAAACTAAACACTAAGTGAAGCACTGGCTAGCCCAGGCATGGTTTCTACACAAACCCCTCAGTTGTATTTATACATCCAAAATCAACCAAACCCTAATTCATTATAAAAATGAAATTAATTGAAAAACAATTCAACCCATACTCTGATTCTCGGTTGTTGGCTCTACTCATGCTTCTCTGACCTCTGAATCGAACATGCAACGGAGTTGGTGAAAACCCTAAACTCTATTTATCTTTAACCTAGCTTCTAGGTTTGTAAAGAAGCTGTGAAAGAGATAAACAGAGAGAGAGTGATGGCGGTAATGATGGAGTGGTTGAGTGATAGTGTTTGATAGGAGAGGTGAGGTGGTGTTGTCTCTGGTGGAGGTATGGGTGAAGAAGGAGGAGCAGAGCTCTGCTCTGGGTTTTGCAGAGGGGTTGTTCGAGAAGAAAGAGAAAGTGAGAGGAGGAATGGGTCGATCGAATAGGGGTATAGGTGTATGGGTCGCTTCGGTGTTGCACGGGTGCATCGAAGATTGATGGAGAAGGCCTCAGCGAGCGTAGGATCTTGGTGAGGAAGATCTGAACGGCTGAGGATGACTCGGGGCGATTTGGTGTGGAGCAGGGACATCGAGAGAGGATGCGAGCGATGGAGCGACCGTATGATGCATCTGGGCGAGATCTCAACGGCTCGGGATGAGCGGGTTCGGATCCGGGTCGTGGGTAGCTCTAGCTCAAGTCTTCCTTGTTGGGTTGCAACTGATTTGCGCGCGGGCTTTGGCTATCTGCTCCATAGATGTTTGACTTCAGTTCTTCGCTCTTTAGCTCCTCAGATTCTCCGAGCTTTATTTATTACCTAAAAACACAAAATTAATTAATATAAATATTTATTCTTGAAAGCAAGGAAAACACAGAATCTGGGATAATATCTGATTTCTAAGCGCAAAAGATGAGTAAAATGCCAATAAAAAGGTGTATAAATATGCACTATTTGGCACTCATCATAAGCTCATGCCTCAAACTAATGCACAATCATTATGCAGCAAAACTCCACAATATGTATACACAATTCTATAAGTTACAAGTAACTTCCATCTCCAAAGTCTTGTTTTCACCAATCAATACAATCTGCTCTAAGCCATAATTTCTTCGCATTCTAATATACTTCTACAATATCCTCTTAACATTAAAACAACAACATCTCACAGTAACTCAACTTCTTTTCACTATCAGTTGAACGGAAATTCAAATACTTAACACACCACCAGACTTAAACTCAATAGCAGACAACAATTCCAATAACCAACAGTACTAGTTCATACACCCAGTCTTCATGGTTCAACACAACCTGACTAACACTTCAGCACCCTTACATACCCATCATAACCATTTCATTTCAACTTCTTTGAGTCACAACCACAACTCCCACTCTTGATTAGTTCATAGCATCATCACCTATTCTCACACTACCATTGCTACACCAATCACCAGTTACAGTCATCTTTATTACCACCTTCCATATGACCACCAGATTCAATAATAACATCATTACAACAACACAACTCACGTTCAAACCTACTATCTAAAACGCCAAGAACACAACTCACGGAAACACAACACCAAAAGAATCATACAATCTAAACCCCACGTCTTCATCCCTGTAAAATAACTCCATAAAGAAGACTTACAACTTTAATTTCCCAACTTCACCGATTACAAGTCTATCTGCATCATCTTCTTTATCACTTCAGCAATTGCAGTTTCAAACACAACACCATCGTAAGAACTACACCTTTGGAAAGATCGAAAACAAGAAACAAACTCACCCATCTCCATTAGTGATCAACAATTGTAGTCACAAATGTTCACATGGGATACTTAAGACAACCCCATCTCTAGTTAGCTAGCCATGACATCACCACTTCCCAAGTTTCCAACACCAACATCAAACTCATAATTCAAACCCACTAACATCGCGGCGAGGGAAGCTTCACTTTCCCCCGCCGAGAAGAACTAACCCTATGGGAGAACCAAGGCCAACGCTGCCAGAGCAAACTAAAGAAGTTGAAAAAAATAAATTACATTCAAACAAAGAATTAGAAAGATAGCAAACAAAGATATTCTCAAAAGATGTTGGACTCATTAGACTCAAAATATATAATATAGCAAAGGGCAAGAAAGGATCGTTCCATCCCACTGGCCAAGAGGATCAAGAGTCTTGGGTTGTCAATATGTTTGGCAAAGAGGTATTCGTTTCCTATATAAAGCAAGGAGGTTTTGAGCTTCAAGCCAAGAACACAACTCACAGAACTATAAGCTTCTTTGAAACCTACTATCTAAAACGTCTTCATCCCCTGTAACTCCACTTACAACTTTAATTTCCCAACTTCACCGATTACAAGTCTATCTGCATCATCTTCTTTATCACTTCACATCTATTCCAAATTTTCCATGTTGTGAGGAATTTGAAAATAAGAGGGAACATTGCAGCTTTCAAACACAACACCATCATCCCGCGAACAAGTCAAACTACACCAATGAAAACAAACTCCCAACAATTGTAGTCACAACACACAGACAACCCATCTCTAGTTAGCTAGCCATGACATCACCACTTCCCAAGTCATCAAACTCATAATTCAAACCCACTAACAATATTCAAGAAAAAAGAGGCAAATAATACTTTCCGCAGTTAAAATAAACGACGCAGCGGCATAAAGAAGACGTGGAGATTCAAGCGAAAAATTTGATCATCGCTTCGTTCGAAGGCGTCAAAATAAATTACACTTTCTCACTACTCAAAATATATAATATAGCAAGGGCAAGAAAGGATCGTTCCTAAATTACACTTTCCCACTAGAGAGGTCTTGGGGTTGTCAATATGTTTCGGTTTCCTATATAAAGCAAGGAGGGTTTTCTGATTTTTATATACTAAAATAAAATAAAGGCAAATAATAAAATAAACACGCAAATCAAGGTTGTGAAATATTGGATAAAGGTTTCATCTTCAATTGTAAACAAGTTTTTGAATGTATGAATAGAATTCGTATTTAATCTCACTATCATCAAAAGCCCTAGAATATCTTATTGCAAGAATACTCCATAAATTTCCTAAATCATCAACACACACATTAGAGCCGCGTATGTGAATTCTACCTAAAGAATAACCTAACGCCTTGCGCTAATTAAGTTCAATTCCTAGGAGCATTAAGTTTCAGAATTAGGCTAATCAATGCAATTGTAATACATTGCGCAAACAATTCGAACAAAGGTCAACTTCTACATATGACTACAAGGATGTATCACTACAAACCATAATCATATCATGCTACTCGTATTCAAGGTTATCGCTCAATGATGAACCCTAAATTAGCTATAGATATGGATGTGAGTTCAATCAATTCTATACTTAACTAAATAAACATTCAATCATATTGCAATACATCAATCATGCAATTATTATAACCCGTAGAAATCAAACGATAATATTGAGAGAAAACTAATTCATAAAAATCATAACTTGGTTGCAAAATCCAACTACATCTTTAACCAATAAAAATAAATCAACTACTTGGGTTTTTGGAAATCATCACAAAGAGTTTAAAAGAATCTATCATGTGAAACCCTAGAAAACAAGTAGAAGCCTCCCTCATGGAGATATCTCTTAGGTTTAGAGAAAGACTTTTCTATTTATATGCTTCTCCCCTTCCAAAAGGATACTCTTTCCTTAGTTAGGTCAAGTCTTCTCAAAACCCATCTCCAATTAGTCCACCAAGCCCATGTGTGGAAAATACCCGTGTGAAAACTCTGCCCAAAAATATGTCGCCGGAAAACTGGTATCGCCGGTCGGAAGTTGGCCGGGAAAGTATCTCAGGTGACCGGCAAAGTCAACCCGGTCACCGGTCAAACAGGTCAAATCGATCAGGTCAACCGAGTCAACTCGGGTCAAGCACCGAGTCAGCTGACTCAACTCAGTGATGTCATCAGGTGAGTCAGGATCATGAGTCAGCTATTCATGTGAGCTAACTGGGCTGACTTGTCTGAGCTGCCATGGCATAAGCCATTTTTGCACAGGCCAAAGTTGTCCTGCGCAATGATTGCGCTTCACTGTTTCTCATCCAGCCACAATGGCTATGCATTTACTCCCATATCACAACTGCGACTCACACTCCCTGCATTAATGCCTTCAGTTCCATCCCCAGCTTTGCATTACACTGAGACTCAACACCATAAACCCATAAAAATCATTACTTCCACCTGTAATCTTCCATCACAGTCGCACAACTTACCATCTACTTAGCTCCATCATTCCCTTTAAATCTGTCTCGCAACCACGCAACACCTGCAATCACCATTTCTATTTCATTCACTGACTGTTGTGCTTGGTCTCATTTCCAACACCTGCAACAGCTGCAATCTTCAGTCATCTCAGCATCATCAAACCCATGACTCTCTTCACAGCTAACTTCTGCAATTCCAGCTCACATCATCAGTTACTTAGTTCTTGCAATCTTAAGCCGCCTCTGTCATCACCAACACCATGAGCCATTTCAACATCAGGTCATCACCAACCCTGTACATTTCATTCATATACACAGTCCTAATCATTCATCTAGTGCAATTCAGGCATTCTCAGCTCACTGCCACAAACTCATCTGCACTTCCCTTGCACAGTTCTGGATCCCATACAGCAGAACAATCCCATTCCATCCAGCACCACCAAATACCAGAACCAACATCTTCTCTCATCTGACAGATCCACCAGACTTCATCTCAGATCAAGATCACAGCTCACTACTCTTCCTTGTTGTTCAATAACAGCTTCAGATCCATAGAAGCACCTCAGTGCTGTAGCTTCTCGTCTTCTCATCTGACCCATAGCTATCTGCAACACCAATTCATCCACACTTCTTGTCAAGCATTCATTCTTGATCCATCCCATGACCTGCAATTGTAGTTCACAAGCAAACCAACACCGCCAGTGCATCTTTGAGCATCAACAGTACCTTCTGAGCTGTAACCATTAGTTCCAATTGCAACTCAAACATCATCCTCTGCAGCTTCACATCGGTACCACAATCCATGGCTTGCAGCAACTCCAGTTTAGCCAACTGACACCAGCATAACCACCAAATGTGACCTGCAACTGATTCCACTTAGCTCCAGTCCATCTTTGCAGTCTTCACAGCTCCATAGTAGCATCACCTGTAGCTTCATATTGCAATGCCAGTCCACCAAACCCACTGCACAACAATCATTCCCATCTGGAGTCTCACATACACAACCAACAACAAACCCATTTCAGTTCTCATTCAATGATAGAAACAACATCATCCATTTCTTTTATGAGCTCAAACTGCCTGCAACTTGAATTCAACTCCATTTCAACACAACCAATAATACTGCACTCAATCTGTAGCTACTTCTCCACCTATCCAAGGCAGCAGCATCACAGCATCTGCAGCAGCAACTTGCAGCATTACAATTCTTCTATTTCCACCAAGTCAAGCACCAATGCCATTTTCAGCTCAGCCGTAACTTCCTTCGGTTCATCCTTGCAGACCTTCTCTAGCAACTCAGCCTAAGAACAATTTCATTCTTAACTTAAAGTTCTCTTCTAACCAACAGCAGCAACAACATCTATATTTCAGCTCAATCCCCATTTCAGAAGCTCCTTCATAAAAACCCATCATCTATGTCAACTCGAATTCAGCTCAGGCTCAATTGATCATCACTTCACAGATTCCTGCATATAGGTGTAGAATACACCGTATTTAATATCTAGTATTTATGCTTTCTTTGCGAGTTTTCTTGGAAATTATGTATCTTATGTGTGCTTTTGAGTTTATTAGGTGCAATGGAGTCATTTGGAGCAAAAAGACCAATTGGAACTCGTTCAAATACAAGATTTCTACTTTTCATTGTGTAGAGGACGAGAAGACGAAGGCAATGGCGAAAGAACGGAGTCATTCTGAGTTCGTATGGAGAAGTTACGAGCAAAACGAGAATTTGAAGGCTAAAAGAGCATAATGGTCAGACAAGTGCTATTGGCAACCCCACTCTAAGTTAAGGGGCAGTCACTCTGTTAAGGGGCAGACATTTCAGAGGAACCGCTAAAGGAAGTCAGGTCTATTGCTATGGGGAGTCACTGGGATTCGCTAAAGACAGATTATTCTTCGTTAAGGGGCACCTATCTTGGGGTGTATTTTATATGGGGTGTCTTAATATCCCATCTCTATTACAATCTAGTCGAGTTTTCTTATTTGAGTTCTTTCCCAAATGTTATTCTGCAGCGAGATTGGATTTGAGAACTCGCTGCCATTGAAACTGAATCATAAGAAATGGGAGAAGGAATTCGTCTGTTGTTGAAGCTCGTTGAATGAGTTAGAAGATGAACTCAGAAGCAAGAGATGGCTGCTGTTGATATCGAACTAGGGTTTGAAGCTTGAGGAGTCATGGCGCTCCATTAGAGAGAAAAAAAGAGAGGAATTGAAGTCAGAGGATATGGAGAATCGAGAGAAGTTGAGGTTTCTAACAGAGACTGTGTCGATTGGATGAATCGGAAGGCAGCCATGAATTGAGTTCCCAGAGAGAGGCAGCGATGATGATTGACGAGATCGAGAGGCAGAAATCGAGTGAGAAGAAGATGCTGCTACTTCTGGGATCGAGAAATAATGAAGAACTTGGGGTCTCAACTGGCATGCCGTGGATTGAACTGGTGATTGTGGGATCTGGATTTGATTTTGAGATTGAAATTTGGGGTGAAGACCTGATGGGTTTTACTGTTGATTTACGGGATTCTTAGAAATCAGGGTATTCGGATGGAGTTTGATCTGAAATTGAAGATGGGTTTTGAGTTAATGGTGTTGTACAAGTCAGGGAAAGAAGTCATGCTGTTATGAGCTAATGAATGAATGGAGCTTGAGCCGAACAAGGAAGAAGTGTTGTGGTGCTGTTGGAGCTGGAGTCGTAAAGCTAAGGCAAACGCAGTGGTGTAGTCTGTGGATAATGTGAGGGTGGTTCTCGTGATGATGCTTAGCACAAGCCTGGTGCAAGAACAAGGATTGTGCTGATGGTCTCATTAATTAAATGGAGCCGAGCTAGGTAGATGGACTGAGGGTCTCTGGATTGTTTGGCTGATTGTCTCGAGCTTGAATTGAAAGAAGGTGGAGTCGTTGATGTGGCAAAGGCAATGAAACTCAATTGGAGTTGTCTTTGAGTCAGGTGAATTGCGGATAGTGTTATGGAATGGAAGGCTCGGCAATGGCCGGAGATTGTGCACATGAGTCGTGGTGGTTTATGGTTCAGAAGGTTGCAGGTTGGCTGAGAGCTAGGTGGAGGTCTTGGCGGTGCAAGGAGTTGCTGAACATGGTTGTTGCTGCTAATTGTGGCTCAAGACAGTAGCATTGGGTCAAGGCAAGTTACTGCCGAAAAATCAGCCAAGGTTGAATGGCGTGGGAATGTTTTAGCAGAGCCTGGATGGCTCAATGGCTTGATGTATGTGGTATAGGTGGTTACAACTCAGTTTGAGCTCATCAAGGAGATGATCCGTATGCAAGGCTGGGTGTCGATATGGCGTTGTCGCAGGGACTGAGTTGTTGGCTTGGCTGTGTATAGTTACAGGAAAGAGCTGCAGTATGGCGGTGCTTTGTGTGATTAACTAGTGATTCTGGGGGTGAGTTAATGTGAGATCAGTCTCGAGCTGAAGCTACAGGTGCGGTTAAAGTTGATACTGCAGCTGTGTTAGTCATGGGTTCTAAATGGCAGTTCAGGAGCAGTGTGCAAGTAAGCTGAAATGCAGAGAAGGTTTAATGGGTTTGTGTTTATGATTGCAATCAACAGAGAGACAGAGATGTGCAGCTAGTGATTGATGAGTCTGGTGGAATGCAGGGTAGATGGTTTGTTTGAATTGCAGGTGTAGGCTAAGTGGAAATTGCAGGCAGCTGGTATTGAGTTGAGCTGCAGTTTGAGATTGGAATTGATGGTGAGCTAATGGAAGAGAATGTGGTGTAGGTTGCAATGGATGTGTATGAGCTGAATGACAGATTTTTTGGCTCAGAATGAGGCATTACAGGTTATGCAATGGAGTTACAGGGAAGGCAGCCATCATGGCTGAAGCACAATGATTGTGCTACACAACTCAGGCCACTGCAAAAACAGCCTAGGCCAAGTGAGTCAGAATGAGTCAGACCTGACTCATCTGTTTGGCTAACTGACTCAACCCAGTTCTGATTCAGCTGACCTGACTCTCCCTAACTCGGTCTGACCGAGTTGAATCAAGCTGACCGAGTTGACCCGACCGATCCGACCCGTTGACGGTGACCGGGAGGACTTTGCCGGTCACCTGAGGTACTTTCCGGCGACTTTTCCGGTCAACTTCCGGCCACAATTCCAGTTTTCCGGCGAGCGTTTTTTGGACAAAATTTCTACACGGGTTTCTCTCTCTCGTGGGCCGGGTGAATTTCCAACTAATGGACTTGAAGACAAAACCTAATTTTGGAAGGAGTATCCTTTATGGAAATTGAGGAATTTATAAAAGAGAGGACTTCTATCTTTTTATTATTATTCTTTTTGCCTCTACTTTGTTTTCTAGGTTTAGAACCATGAAGTCTTTTCTCTTTCTTCTTGTTATGAACTCCATGAATATGAGCTAGAGTTTTATTATTGGTTGAAGATGTAGTTGGATTTTGCAACCAAGTTATGATTTTTATGAATTAGTTTTCTCTCAATATTATCGTATGATTTCTACGGGTTACAATAATTGCATGATTGATGGATTGCAATATGATTGAATGTTTGTTTAGTCGAGTCTAGAATTGATTGAACTCACATCCATATCTATAGCTATTTTAGGGTTTTCATCGAGCGATAACCTTGAATACGAGTAGCATGATATGATTCTAGGTTGTAGTGATACATCCTTGTAATCATATGTAGAAATTGACCTTTGTTCGAATTGTTTGCGCAATGTATTACAATTGCATTGATTAGCCTATTTCAAACTTAATGCTCCTAGGAATTGAACTTGATTAGCGCAAGGCGTTAGGTTATTCTTTAGGTAGAATTCACATACGCAGCTCTAATGTGTGTGTCGATGACTTAGGAAATTATGGAGTATTCTTGCAATAAGGTATTCTATGGCTTTTGATGATAGCGAGATTAAATACGAATTCTATTCATATATTCATAAACTTGTTTACAATTGAAGATGAAACCTTTATCCAATATTTCACATTCTTGATTTGCGTACTTTATTTGCTTTTTGTTTATTTTTATTTACACAATCAGAAATTCTTCCGGGTGTTTTATATAGGAAACCATAACAATTTGACAACCTAGACCTCTCTGTGGGATCGATCCTTTCTTGCCCTTGCTATATTTATATTTTGAGTAGTAAGAAAGTGTAATTTATTTTTGACGCTTACGACCGCGATCACCTGCCATTAAATCCCTTTTGTTCACAGCTTATCAATTCAAGCCACGAGTTAATCCGTCTTCCTTGTCTGCATAATCAAAATCGGAGTTGCAATACAGACTCAAAAACCCTTGTTGCAGCGCCTGAATCTTCACAGCAGACCACAAATTCAAGGCAAACCCTAGTTTCTGTCTTAGATTCAATTCATTGAAACCCTTCTTTCTCCCTGTTCTTCTCTGCAATTCCATGGCATAAACTCAAACATCCCCTGCAAAACGAACCCCTAATTTCACTTTCATCTCTTAACTTCAAATTCGAGTTCTTAACAGCAACATTCCATAACCCTTCTTATGATACCCTTTGTAAACTCGAACTCCATCAGAAACTCACAGAAATTTATCAATATTCTTCAATTTCATCACTGTACTCATCATGAATCTCTCGAACCATCTCTCAGATTCAATTGAACCCAAGATTTTTACAACAGCAGATAATAACGATAGAGAAAAGGAAAACTGATCATAATTTCTCAATTTCGATATAGATAAGGCCCTGTGAAGTGGGATTGCTATTAGCACCCCAAGAATGGATACGGGCCACCCAGCAGTTGCCCCTTATCTTTGGCTCGGTTCGCAATATCACTCGCCTCTGAAATGCCGTTTTTGCCTTTATGTGCCTATTTCTTCCTCTTTTGCGTCAATGACTCCGAAACACCTGTAAAACTCGAAAGCACACATAAAATACCTAATTTACACGAAAACTTGCGAAGAAAGCATAAACAATAGATAAATATCAAGGTGTTTTAGACACCTATCACCTATTCTCACACTACCATTCACCAGTTACAGTCATCTTCATTACCACCTTCCATATGACCACCAGATTCAATAATAACATCATTACAACAGTTCAATCCAAGAACACAACTCACAGAACTACAAGCTTCTTTGAAACCCACTATCTAAAACGTCTTCATCCCCTGTAACTCCACTTACAACTTTAATTTCCCAACTTCACCGATTACACGTCTATCTGCATTATCTTCTTTATCACTTCAGCAATTGCAGTTTCAAACACAACACCATCAGCAACTACACCAGTAAAACAAACTCCCAATAATTGTAGTCACAACACACAGACAACCCATCTCTAGTTAGATAGCCATGACATCACCACTTCCCAAGTCAGCAAACTCATAATTCAAACCCACTAACTGACAACTTCACTTTCCCCCTGAACTTCACCAGCAACAATTCTCTTGATTACCTTGCTCTTCTTCCAATTTCAAAACACAATCCAAAACCCTAACTCTAAATCATCAATTCATCTTCCTCCCAGTACCGATTAGGTGATTCCTAATTAAAACCTAATTTCTAATTTGATTTGATCTAGGGAAGCAAAGGAACCCTATTTTCTCTGTGCAATCAAATTAAACTTCCTACATCCACTTAGACTTTAATCAAACACAAACCCATATACTAATTCAATCAAATAACAACAATTCCAAGAAGAAAATTAAATTGATTGAAACCCTAAATTACCTGGTTTTTTTATTCAACACTAGAAAAGCTTCACCTCGTCAATTCCATAACAACCTCTTGATTCTTCATCCCAGAATGACACTCTTTCATTATCAGATCAACACGAACCTTAACTCCAGAAACCCTACCTTCAATTCAACATCAACATCATCATCTCCTTCTCTCGGAACTCAAACAACATCAATTCTAACTTCATCTTCTTCGATTCATCAAGCTAACTAATTTTCTATGAATAACTCACACGTAAAAAACTCTACTCTTCTGAACTAAGCTCGACAGAGAGGAGGAGAGAAAGAACAGGGAAGAAGAAGAAGAAAGAAGAAGGAAAGAGAAGAAGAAAAGAGAAATGAGTTTCTCTCGACACGTTTTGGTGGTGATAAGGCCAAAGGAAAATATTTAGGCACCCAGAAGATTGATAGGGCAGCCAAGCGGTTTAACAAAGAAATGACAGTTTTTCCCTTTGTACAACTTTGATGCTTCCTTCTCCGCCCGGTATCCGAATGACACGCTCGAGTAGTCCATTGCGCATAACTTTTCGAGATCTATCTAGTGATACTAGTTTTGTATCTAGATCGTTGTTAGATTAATTTCTATTAATTAAGATCTAAAATTACTAATCGAGTCATTAGTGACTAAATCGTCTCTTGATCATCTCTTGACTGGTCAAATAGCGTGGACGAGCTTGACGGTTCTTACAGTAAGCCACCCCTAATACCGTTGTAAAATTCCACGAAAGAGTTGGTGCTCTGCTTGAAATCCTCTACTGTTTTGGTATAAGAAATGGAATGTGGTGAATAGCTTGACACGTCTCACTTTCCATAAACATAGAATGTTCGCACGTGCAAATGCACGTGCAAAAAAGAATGGGTTATTTAGTTTGTGTTGACACTTTGCTAATTAATTATATACATGAGTAGTAAAAGAAGAACTAAAAGGAGTACGAAAAGAATTGACACGCGGTTTACCTAACTGACACATAGCAGGTAAGCCTATTTAACCACTGATGTTAAGAAACATCATAAATACGTGTTTTTCATTTAACGGCGGAGATGATATTGTCAAACATTATTATTTGTGGGACCGAGTATCAATCTGTTTGAATTACGTCTATGAAGAGTGCCAGAGTTATATTTTCCTAACGGGCTAATCCAAAATTATACCTGGGCATAAATGCTGAGAATTGCATGGACAAAACAATATTTTAGAAACTTTGGGGTAGGATTCAGCCTAGGTAAGCCACCCCTAATACCGTTATAAAATTCCACGAAAGAGTTGGTGCTCTGCTCGAAATCCTCTACTGTTTTGGTATAAGAAATGGAATGTGGTGAATAGCTTGACACGTCTCACTTTCCATAAACATAGAATGTTCACAAGTGCAAATGCACGTGCAAAAATAATGGGTTCACGGGTGTAGATAGTGGATTTTCGACAAAGGCTAAAATCGTAAACCCATAATTATAAGTATTCCTGATCCATCAATCAGACGAATATTGAGGCTCATGTCTCTTATCGAAAGCATGAAAGCTCATGCCACAAGAATCTCTCGATCGAGAATACCGTCTCTCGAGTATATATGGATATGTAGTCTCTCAGATGAGGCAACGGCATATCTCATGAATACTGAGCAATTTCAGTAACTACTTCTACATAGAATCGAAAGATTAGACGGCTCCTAGACAGCTTGCCTACTAGTATAGAGCAATAACGTCTTCAGGATGTAACAATGTTTTCCCTAACTATATGAAAGAAATATGACGCTTCAACAAGCTCATAACACTAGATTCCTGAATAATTAATGCTCCTAGACGATCGTACTAGTATAGAGCCATTAATTAATTATTCTCAAAATAAATAGATTCATTAACTGAATCCCAGGAAAATATTCAATATTTTCATAATATTTCGTTACTTCAATTTATGGTTCTTCCCAGCAGAATTCCATGGGTTAGAAATAAATATTCAATACATGGGCATCCGAGCTACCTTTGAGTAAGCCCCGATCAAAACGGTGCAAGTGTATTTAACAATAATGCACTAACGAGCACCTGAACACACGAATGAGTATTTCAAAATACGACGAGACGATGAACCTATGCAAAATAGGAAGAAAATAATAAATAATAAAATATTAATCAAGGCGCTAGGGGACTGGGATCACCGGCTGGCCAGTCATGCCATGACCAGTCCCACACCCAAATTCTATATTTTATCATATTTTTATTATTTTCCTTGATCTCATGAAAATCCTTTCATTTGAACAAATATCCTTTGTTTTAAGGAAACTCCTCAGTTTCATGGTGTTTCCTTCGCATCAAGGAAATAATATAAAATTGGGAAAGGTGTCACGGGACCGTGTCTGCTAGCTGGCCGGCTATACCCTAGTCATTGCCGGTCCCACACCTCATGAATCCTCAATATTTTATTATTATTTCCCTAATTTCATGAAAACTCCTTAATCTCATGATATTTCCTTGATCCCATGAAAAATAATATAAAATTAGGAAAACCTGTGGGACTGGGCCATAGCCGCCCGGTCATGCCCTAGCTGGCCCCACATGTCTTATTTTATTTTTATTATATTTTTCATGTTTCCTTAATCCCATGAAATTCCTTGATTTCATGATGTTTCCTTCAAATTATGAAAATTCCTTCAAATCATGAAATAATACATAAAATTAGGAAAACTCACGGACCGGCCCTAGCCTTACCAAACAGGCCCAAGACGGTCCCACACGTCCCTTATTTTATTATTATTATTTTTTATGTTTTCCTCATCTCATGGAAACTCCTTGATTTCAACAAAACTCCTTGGTTTTATGATATTTCCCTAAAATCATGAAAACATAATAAAATTAGGAAAACTACCATGGGACCGGCCCCTTGGCCGGACGGCCATGCCTTGGCCATATCTGGTCCCACACTTTATGATTCCTTCATTATTTTATTATTTTTCATTCATCTCATGATGTTTCCACGGTCTCAGCAAAAATCCCTGATTTCTTCATATTTTCTCAAAATGTTGCTCAAACGCACACCAGAAAATATCAAAATTCTCATAACTGAGATACGAACACTTTATTGACGTGAGCATGTTACCTTGACCGACCAGGGTTGGCTCTTTGGCTTGCAAGAGGCCGGTCCCATTGATAGGTGTCTAAAACACCTATGTATTTATCTATTGTTTATGCTTTCTCTGCTAGTTTTCTTGTAAATTATGTATCTTATGTTTGCTTTTGAATATTTAGGTACTTTGGAGTCATTTGGAATAAAAGAAGAAGAAACGTCGCTTAAAAGGCAAAGAAATTGCAACTGCTGTTGGAGGCGAATTATTTCTCATTAATTACTTTTATTTCTTCATCTCTGTCTGAAAAGCATGTCGGCTTTAGTGATGCAAATTTATCTGTCTGAAAAGCATGACAGCTTTAGTGATGAAGAGAAAATGAAGAGAGGAAGTGAATCTGAGAAGTAGGAGACGGCTACTGTTGGTGGAAGAATTCAAGGGACGCAGCCGTGCACGCAGCTAAAGCTCATTGGAGGCCAAGGACATTGTCAGTGAAGCTGGAGCTAAAAGAGAATTTAATTCTCTTTGTTGCGGTCTGAGAAATAGACGGACATGGACTTGAATGGAGCTTAGGTGCCAGCACTAAGAAGTTTCTATGGTGTGGGCTTAACATTTGCTTGGACCATTAATTGTTCAGTGGACTTCATCTCAGGGTCATACACGTTTGTGCTAGAAGATAAAAATTAGGTTTTCATAGAAACTCAATTTCATGAGCAGAAGTAGGAGGCAGAGCTTTAACCAGTGAGCTGCTACACTAATTTTGTTGCCGCAACTAGTTCGAGAACCATTCCTTGCCGCCGGTTAACCTTGTTCATGGGTTCTCACCATGGGTCAAGAGACGTAGCTGAAACCGAAGCTCAGAAGCTTGAGTTTCTGCCATCGATCGATGGAGGAGAATGGTCATTAAAATTGAGTTCTGTAACGAATTAAGAGATGGACCTGATGCTTGCCAAGGTTGAGAGGCATATCTGAAGCCGAGAAGACAAGAAACAGGGAAGAAAGTGGTCCGCTTTGGTGTTGTATTCCAGCTCGAAGCAGAGATGAGGATTGAAGTGTGTTTCCGAGTTCTGTATATGATTTGAATGAATGGGTTTTGTATGAATTCGCAGGGAAGGAGATGGAATGATTAGATATCAACAGCAAAGCCATGTCTTTGGTTTACCAGATTCAGGTGCACAATATGCTTGTAGAAACGCCTGAACGAATTCAGCATTTCAAGTTCAGCCACGACCAGTCTACAGCTCCATTTTTCATTAGGTTGCCAGGGTTCGAACGCTCATGTCTGTGTATAAGGATTGTCGACTATGGCAAAGGAGTTGAGTTTCATAACAAGCAGGGAAGAGAGTTGAGTTAGTCTGCGCACAAGATTGTTTGGCAAAGGCTAAGACTGGATTGTGTATGGAATTGACTCATTGCAGGGAAGTTGAGCATGAAAAGCAAGAACCGAACTGAACAGCTAGTCTAAGCTGAGTTTCATCAGGTTATCCATGGTTTTAAGACGTGTTCTCGTGCAAGATACGATTCGGTGGACCGAGAAGAACAAGTAGTCAAGGTTAATGGTCGAGTTAGTGATGGAATTTTAGCTCACCTGTGGCCGAGAAAACAGCTAAGGACTCCGATGTTGCTGCTGTGGTTCGATGGCAAAGAAATACTTGTAATGATGCTACAATTCAGTGGGGTTCGGTGGAGCTTTGAGTCTGTGTTGCAGCCATGAAATGGAGGAGAAACTGGTGCTGGTATGTTGTTCACAGAGGGGTTTGGATGCTGTGTCAGGAGCGAACAAGGAAGTGGAGCTATTGAGCTTGGGAAGATGCATTGTCTGGTGTGTATGCAATCGCAGCTGCAGAACGAGTTAGAAGAGATGATTGCTTAATAGATGTATGCCTAGGATACATGGAATGACAGTGTTGATTGTTTGGCGGTGTTGTTGAGCGGCAGTGGTGCCAGAGATTGATTTGCAGGCTGAGAATGTAGAGAAGAAATGTGCTGCTGAGGTTGAGTGAGTGAGTGCAGTGCAGGTATTTCAGGTGCGGTGCGAAACCGGAGTCTTTGTGATGCCGCATCATTACGGCCTACGGCCGAGTCGTAGTGCTTTTGTGGCGTATGGCCGAGGTTGCTTCTTCTGGTGGAATGAAAGCTGATTCTGCAGCTGTGATAAAGATATGTGTAGGCGATGGCTGGAGATTCGAGGCACGGAAATATTGAAGTGATGCGACAATGCTATTGAGCTGAGCTACTGGGTTTGGTGCAGTCGGAACCGTTCGACGGAGGCGATTGCAGAGTGGCGGAGGAGTCGTTAATCGAACTAGAAGCTACGGTTGGTGCAAAACAGACATGCCCTCTTGGCCGTAAGCTGAGAATCATACACGACCATCTTGGCCGTGGATCGAATTGCACAGACTACATCCATCTTGGTCATTGGTCGCTTATGGCCAAAGTGCAATTGGCTTGGCCTGGACTAATTCAACTCAACTAAGTCAGTTGACTCCGAGCTGACTCGCTGGGTTTGACCGAGCTGATCAGAGTCAACTCAGTTTGACCGATTCAACCGGTGACCGGGTGGACTTTGCCGGTCACCTGAGATACCTTTCCGGCACAATTCCGGCCAACTTCCTAGCATTTATCCCAGTTTTCCTGGCGACACGTTTTGGGGCGTATTTACTACATGGGTTTCTCTTGTGTGGGCTTGGTGGATATATTGGGCTTGGACTTTTGGGGATTTGACCTAGTTTTGGAAGGAGAAAAGACTACAAAAAGGGAAACTTCTACAACTTTAGAAGTACGTATTCTTCTTGGAGTTTTGCAGAGAGCCGGAGCTAGGGTTTGCCTTCATTTAATATTTTCATCTTCTTTACTTTATTTCCATTATTATTTGATGATGAACTCCAATATTATGAGTAACTAAAACTCTTCTTGATTAAGGGCGATTTCGAAGCCCGAAATATGAATCTATAATTGATGAAATAACTTGTTCTCTTGCATTTATTTATGTTATTGATTGATTTCTACCATGCTATTATTGTTTATGGATTATTTGTTGATTGTTTAAGTTCGAAATTAAATAGTTGATTCATAATCCTATTGCTAGTTTAGATTTTCTTCACCCGTAATTGTCTAGAGAAGATAAACGCAAGTAGCAATATATAGGTATTGATGATGGGACTTTGTTAAGTACCTATATGTAGAAATCAACACTAGTAGGTGATTCATGCTTTTGAGTTCATCACTAGGAGCAACCTTATCTCTCGAATTTAGAGCATTTGTTTAAGTCAAACCTAGTAAGCGTACCTCTAGGAAACATGGCAAGTAGGAACCGGTAGTCGAGCGCTTCCGTATCCTATGAGCTAGGAGATAATAACGGAATAGTTGAGCGTACTAATTATTCTAGGGTTGTTAGTAACATGATAATGTGAAGAACATAGCTATCTATCAATTTGGTTTGTATTCCGTGGTCTAGAATGAACCTTAAATCAATTACATCTCATATTTGAATACATTTTACAATTTTCAGATTTCTACTACAAAATCATCTTTGCTAAGAGTATTTGCATAACAACTTGAACTTCATACCTCCCTTGGGACGATCCTACTTACATTATACTACTTGCTAGTTAAAGAGAAGTAGAGAAATTTATTTTTGCGAGTTCGACACCTCGTCAAAATTAGCGCCGCGCCGCTGGAGGCAGGCAAGTTTAGTTGTTATTTTTATTCTTAGTTGTTATTTTTGCTTTTGATTACGATTTCTAGTTTACTTATTCAATCTCTTAGAATCTGATTTTCAGGTACTATTTCTTTGGTGAATGCGTGGAGAGGGCAGACCAAGTCCAATTGGTATACGTCTTCGTTCGAGGCACTTTACTTAAGGATTTCATTCGAGTTGATCAACACTCCACTTCCTCAAAGTTCTACACCAAGTGAATTCTCGGACTCGGACGAAGAGGAAGACAACACAATGGGAGGTCGACCACCTGCTCCAAGAATACTCAAGGAGCTCACTTCTCCAAACCTAGATCAGAGCCTCTATGTATTCAAAATGAATGGAACCATTGAGTTGAAACCACAATTGATTAACTTGCTGCCCAAATTCAGAGGTTTAGCGGAGAAGATCCTAATCGTCACTTGCAACAATTCCATCATGTTGTGACTAGTATGAAGCAAGCAACTGCAGATGCGAATATGGCTATGATGACAAACTTTTCCTTTCTCTCTTTTAGATATCTGCAGGAGAGTGGTTCTTTTGCTTACTACTGGAAGCATAACCACATGGAATGGGATGAAGAAATTGTTCCTTGAGAAGTATTTTCCAGCATCAAAAGCAGTTGTGATTCGCAAGGAGATTTGTGGTATTAGGCAAGTATCGGGAGAGACTCTCCATGAGTATTGGGAGCGCTACAAGAAGCTTTTAGCTAGTTGTCCACACCACCAAATCAGTGATCAACTTGTGATTCAATATTTCTACGAGGGGCTGCTTTCTAATGATAGAAATTTGATTGATGCCGCAAGTGGTGGTGCACTTACCAACAAGACCATTGCGGAAGCTACAAGTTTGTTGGAGAATATGGCTGCGAACACTCAACAATTCTACACTCGAGATGAATCAGCAGTAAGGAAGGTGAATGAAGTTGGCAATTCTTCACACATGGAACAAAGGATGGGCAACATGGAGAGAATGATGACTCAAATAGCTGCAGCTGTCATACCATCATCATATACCGAAGATGTTGAGCAAGCAAGTGCTATGTACCAAAATCAGCAAAGGCCGAGGTACGATCCGTACTCCAACACATACAACCCAGGTTGGCGTGATCATCCGAATTTCAGCTATGCCAACAAGCAAGCTGCTGCAAATCCTACTTTCAATCAACAAGGAGGATATCAATTCATGCAAATACCACCACAAGAAACTCAAGGCACGAGTATAGATGACAAGTTGAATCTCATTCTCAACACAATGGTGCAAGATAAGCAAAAGACAAAGAATGGATATGAAGGACATCCGAACACAAATGGGTCAATTAGCTAATGCCGTGAGCAAATTGGAAGCACAAGCAGAGGGAAAACTTCCTTCGCAACCAATAAATCACAAGGAGAATGCCAATGCTATTGAGTTACGAAGTGGAAAGCAAGTAGAGAAACCGAAACATCACCGGTGTCCCATGAACCTGATTTGGAGAAAGAAGAGGGTGAAACAGGTCCTAAAAGGCTGACCCGGTAACAAATTCTAACTCTAAAACTCATGTTTCTACTTATGTTACTTCTCCGCCTTTTCCTAGCAGGTTTGCAAAGTCGAACAAGGAGACATTGTACCAAGAGCTTTTGGAAATCTTTAAGAAGATTGAAGTGAACATTCCACTCATTGAGGCGATAAGGCAAGTTCCACGTTGGGCAAAGTTCTTGAAGGAATTGTGCACTAACAAGCACAAATTGACCGGTAACGAGGTAATGAGTGTGGGGGAGAATGCTTTGGCATATCTTCAAAAGAAACTCCCACCTAAGTTGAAAGACCCCGGTAGTTTCACCATACCATGTACTATTGGTAAAATCAGGTTTGAACGTGCTATGTTAGATTTAGGAGCATCCATTAATGTTATGCCTGCCTCCGTTTATGAATCATTGAATCTTGGACCTCTTAAGAATACCTGGTATTGTTATACAACTTGCTGATAGGTCTAATTCTTACCCGAAAGGGGTTATTGAAGATGTTTTGGTGCAGGTTAATCAACTCATATTTCCAGCTGATTTCTATGTTCTTGACATGATGGATGAAGATTCACCATCGTCTACTCCCTTGTTGTTGGGTAGACCGTTCATGAGAACCGCTAGAACAAAGATAGATGTTTTTAAAGGCTCCTTAACTATGGAATTTGATGACGAAATCATAAGTTTCAATATCTTTGAAGCTATGAGATATCCTAGTGATGTGCATTCCTATTTTTCAATTGATATTATTGATTCTCTAGCTCAACAGATTTTTGAATTGAATGGTGAAGATGCTTTAGAAAACACCATAGTGGAAGGTTTAGGTTATGGGAAATATAAAGACATTGAAAGTGAATTGTCTATTTGTGATGAGCTTAAAGAGGCTATTTTATCTCTTAACTCATTACAAGAAGTTCCACCAAAATATAATGTGTCTTATGTTTCTTTGCCGCTTACTAATGAGAAACTTTTACCGTCGATTGTGCAGGCACCTATTCTTGAGTTGAAACCTCTGCCGGATCACCTTAAATACGTGTATTTAGGTAACAAGGAAGAGTTACCGGTGATCATTGCCAACAACCTTACCAAGGTGCAAGAGGAGAAGCTTGTTCGAGTGCTAAGAGAGTACAAATCTGCCATTGGGTGGACTATAGCCGATATCAAAGGAATCAGTCCTTCCACATGTATGCACCGAATACTTCTTGAGGAGGGGGCAAAACCAACAAGAGAAGCTCAACGTCGCTTGAACCCTCCAATGATGGAAGTAGTCAAGAAGGAAATCCTGAAGTTGTTGGAAGTAGGGGTGATCTATCCCATATCCGATAGCAAATGGGTGAGCCCGATTCAAGTCGTTCCAAAGAAGTCCTAATCACGGTGGTGAAAACGAAGATAATGACTTGGTTCCAAATAGAATCCAGACCGGTTGGAGAGTGTGCATTGATTACCAAAGCTCAACTCTACCACCCGAAAGGACCATTTTCCCTTACCATTCATTGATCAAATGCTTGAAAGGTTGGCTAGACATGCTTTTTACTGCTTCCTTGATGGTTTTTCAGGTTATAACCGATTGTAATAGCTCCTAAGATCAAGAAAAGACGACGTTTACTTGCCCTTTTGGCACTTTTGCGTATAGACGTATGCCATTTGGCTTGTGCAATGCACCAGCCCACTTTTCAACGTTGTATGGTAAGTATATTCTCGGATTATGTGGAAAGCATCATAGAAGTGTTTATGGATGATTTCGGCGTGTATGGTGATTCTTTTGACAAATGCTTAGATAACCTTGCACTTATTCTTAAACGATGCGTAGAAACTAATCTTGTGCTTAATTGGGAAAAATGTCACTTTATGGTCAATCATGGGATTGTGCTAGGTCATGTTGTATCCTCTAAGGGTTAGAAGTTGACAAGGCTAAGATAGATTTGATACGGAACTTACAATACCCCACAAATGTGAGGGAGGTTCGCTCTTTTCTTGGTCATGCAGTTTTTATAGGAGATTCATCAAGGATTTCTCCAAGATTGCAATGCCCCCTGTGTAGACTCTTGCAAAAAGATGTGGCCTTTGATTGTAACAAGGAATGCAAGGAAGCTTTCGACACCTTGAAAGAGTTGTTGACTACCGCACCAATCATAAAACCACCGGACTGGAGCAAGCCATTTGAGTTGATGTGCGATGCAAGTGATTATGCCGTTGGAGCCGTGTTGGGACAGCGAGATTGCAAAGTTCCATATGCCATTTATTATGCTTCTAGAACTCTCAACGGAGCACAAATCAACTACTCCACTACTGAAAAGGAGCTCTTGGCCATAGTATTTGCACTAGAGAAGTTTCGATCTTATTTGGTGGGTACAAAGGTGGTTGTTTTCTCCGACCATGCTGCACTTCGATACTTGCTAACAAAGAAGGATGCTAAGCCAAGGCTCATAAGGTGGATTCTTCTTCTTCAAGAGTTCAACTTGCAAATCAAGGACAAGAAGGGCAGTGAGAATACTGTAGCGGATCATTTAAGCAGATTGGTTGTGTCCGAAGAAGCGATTCCTTTGCATGATAGCTTCCCGGATGAGCAACTCTTTGCGGTTGGTGGCACAACTCCATGGTACGCTGATATTGTTAACTTCTTGGTGACGGGACAAGTACCTAGTTCCATGTCTACATTCCAAAAACACAAGCTCAAGAAGATTGCTAAGCAATATATATGGGATGAACCTTATTTGTGGAAGCATTGCTCCGATCAAATGATCCGCAGGTGCGTACTTGAATCCGAGTTCCAATCAATTCTGAATTTTTGTCACTCATATGCTTGTGGTGGCCATTTCGGAGCCAAGAGGACAGCCCTCAAGGTTCTCGAAAGTGGTTTTTATTGGCCTACATTGTTTAAAGATGCATATCTATGTTGTAAGGCTTGTGATAGGTGTCAAAGGATAGGCAACCTTGGTGCTAGAAACCAAATGCCGCAAACACCAATTCTCGCTGTTGAGATTTTTGATGTTTGGGGTATCGATTTTATGGGGCCTTTTGTGAATTCCAATGGGAAATTTTTTATACTTCTTGTTGTAGATTATGTTTCTAAGTGGGTGGAAGCTAAAGCCACCCCTACCAATGATTCTCATATTGTTTGTGAGTTTGTGAAGGAACATATCTTTTCTAGGTTTGGAACACCTCGAGTGGTGATTAGTGATGGAGGTTCGCACTTCAAGAGATTTTCACGCTCTTCTAAAGAAGTATAACATTTCTCATAAAGTTGGCACACCGTACCATCCACAAACGAGTGGACAAGCTGAAATTTCCAACCGGGAAATTAAGTCCATCTTAGAGAAGACGGTGAATGTTACAAGGAAAGATTGGAGTTATAGACTCAATGACGCTTTGTGGGCGTATAGGACAGCTTATAAGACACCCATCGGTATGTCTCCTTTTAGGCTTGTCTATGGCAAACCTTGCCATCTTCCCGTCGAACTTGAACACAAAGCTTATTGGGCTATCAAGGTATGTAATATGGAATTAGATGCAGCTGGTGAACATAGGAAACTTCAGCTCAATGAGTTAGAAGAGATACGAAATGATGCATATGAAAGTTCACGCATTTACAAAGAAAATACCAAGGCTTTCCATGATAAAATGACTTCCCGAAAGAGTTTTGAAATAGGGCGAAAGTACTTTTATTCCATTCTCGTCTTAAATTGTTTCCGGGTAAACTTAGGTCCAGATGGGTTGGACCATTTGTTGTTACTAATGTGTTTGCGCATGGTGCAGTTGAGATAACTAGTCCCAAAACAGGGCTGATTTCCAAGGTTAACGGCCATCGCTTGAAACCATACTATGAGCAGTTTGTGACGGAGAATCAGGATATGATCACATTGAGTGATCCACTCCCTCTGGAGGAGTAATTGGAGCTGAACGTCGGGCTGACGACGTTAAACCAAGCGCTAAGTGGGAGGCAACCCACCGGTTTTGTATCTTTACCTTTATCTCTTTATTATTTTTTTCAGCATTTTATCTTTATTTTCTTGTTTTTGCATATCATTTGCGAAATTTCCCACCTTGAACCTTCGTTGGATGATTCAATTTTACATTGAGGACAATGTAAAGTTTAAGTGTGGGGGAGCATTTATATGTTTGTATAGTTTGTTTTATGCGTTTAGTAGTTTTATGCCATAAAAAAAAAAAATCAGAAAATAGAAAAAACCAAGAAAAATTTGTGCTTTTTGAACTCCGAAATCTAGAAACTTGTTCCTTTAGGTTGACACCATTAGTGGATGGAACCATTTTGATTGCAGGAGTTGAGGAACCCATTAATTAACAAGAACGAACATAGCTCAGGAATCACAAATAACATGATAGTCGTTACCATATCTCGGAATATCACCATATCGCATTCTATTTTTATTTTTATTTTCCATATTTATCTATTGTTCTCTAAGTGCTTTGGTGGGTCACTAAACATCGACGTGTTATTACTGCTAGGATGAAATAGAGTGATTGAGTTGCTAAAAAAAAAAAAAAAAAAAAAAAAAAAAAAAAAGAAGAGACCGACCAATTAGACCAAACGGAATAAGAATGACACTTGGGAATAGCAGTATGTGTGAAACGTAGTCCCTGTCTCCGTCGCCCAAACAAGCGTGGAATGCAGGATCCAAGGCAACTATCACGTACTTGCTGACAAGAAGCATGCGCTTGGATCCAAAAGATCTAATCATGCCGTCTAAAAAAAAAGTGAAAAAGAAAAGAAAAAGAAAAAGAAAAGAAAGTATTATATTTGGTGAATAAAGTCACTCCTGGTTCCCTTGTATATGCCAAAGTGAGTTGATGTAGAAATAAGTTTGTTGACCACTTGGTTCCCTTGTATATGCCGGTGTGTTAACACTAGAATTGACCAAGAGCTCAATCGAATAGGATGCATAGGTTCATCTTAGTAGTGACCTTCAGACAGATATGGGAAACATCGAACACTTGTGAACATTCGCCAACATCTACATCTATATCCATCTTCTTAATCTTTTCATTGTGATTGTGGTTTGTTAATTTCCGAGTATTGTGGCTTGTTCGACTATCTAATTAGAGCTTTATTTACTTATATATGAACTGAATTTGTGCAAGGTACCTCCTCCTCGTAGTCATTTTGGATTCATTCATTGATTTGTCACAAATAGACGGAGTTGGAAATATAGGTTTTGTAGGCAGACCTCTTGTAAACCTTCACGAGACTAAAACTCGTCCACTAGGGACACCTAGGGGTTCAAAGGCTCATTATTCATGCTTAGAGTAACCGTAGCCTCGACGAGACGGAGTTGTATGTATCTTTTAGAATTATTTTGTTTGATTTGCTCGAGGACTAGCAAAGTCTAAGTGTGGGGGAATTTGATAGGTGTCTAAAACACCTATGTATTTATCTATTGTTTATACTTTCTCTACTAGTTTTCTTGTAAATTATGTATCTTATGTTTGCTTTTGAATATTTAGGTACTTTGGAGTCATTTGGAATAAAAGAAGAAGAAACGTCGCTTAAAAGGCAAAGAAATTGCAACTGCTGTTGGAGGCGAATTATTTCTCATTAATTACTTTTATTTCTTCATCTCTGTCTGAAAAGCATGTCGGCTTTAGTGATGCAAATTTATCCGTCTCAAAAGCATGACAAATTTTAGTGATGAAGAGAAAATGAAGAGAGGAAGTGAATCGAGAAGTAGGAGACGGCTCTCAAGGTGGAAGAATTCAAGGGACGCAGCCGTGCACGCAGCTAAAGCTCATTGGAGGCCAAGGACATTGTCAGTGAAGCTGGAGCTAAAAGAGAATTTAATTCTCTTTGTTGCGGTGTCCGAGAAATAGACGGACATGGACTTGAATAGAGCTTAGGTGCCAGCACTAAGAAGTTTCTATGGTGTGGGCTTAACATTTACTTGGACCATTAATTGTTCAGTGGACTTCATCTCAGGGTCATACACGTTTGTGCTAGAAGATAAAAATTAGGTTTTCATAGAAACTCAATTTCATGAGCGAAGTAGGAGGCGAGCTTTAACCAAAGTGAGCTGCTACACTAATTTTGTTACCGCAACTAGTTCGAGAACCATTCCTTGCCGCCGGTTAACCTTGTTCATGGGTTCTCACCATGGGTCAAGAGACGTAGCTGAAACCGAAGCTCAGAAGCTTGAGTTTCTGCCATCGATCGATGGAGGAGAATGGTCATTAAAATTGAGTTCTCAGAACGAATTAAGAGATGGACCGATGCTTGCCAAGGTTGAGAGGCATATCTGAAGTTTGAGAAGACAAGAAACAGGGAAGAAAGTGGTCCGCTTTGGTGTTGTATTCCAGCTCGAAGCGAGAGATGAGGATTGAAGTGTGTTTCCGAGTTCTCGTATATGATTTGAATGAATGGGTTTTGTATGAATTCGCGAGGAAGGAGATGGAATGATTAGATATCAACAAAGAAAGCCATGTCTTTGGTTTACCGGATTCAGTGCACAATATGCTTGTAGAAACGCCCGAACGAATTCAAGATTTCAAGTTCAGCCACGACCAGTCTCTGACTCCATTTTTCATTAGGTTGCCGTGGTTCGAACGCTCATGTCTCGTGTATAAGGATTGTCGACTATGGCAAAGGAGTTGAGTTTCATAACAAGCGGGGAAGAGAGTTGAGTTAGTCTGCGCACAAGATTGTTTGGCAAAGGCTAAGACTGGATTGTGTATGGAATTGACTCATTGCGGGGAAGTTGAGCATGAAAAGCAAGAACCGAATCGAACAGCTAGTCTAAGCCGAGTTTCATCGGGTTATCCATGGTTTTAAGACGTGTTCTCGGGCAAGATACGATTCGGGGACCGAGAAGAACAAGTAGTCAAGGTTAATGGTCGAGTTAGTGATGGAATTTTAGCTCACCGTGGCTTCGAGAAAACAGCTAAGGACTCGATGTTGCTTTGCCGGGGTTCGATGGCGGTGAAATACTTGTAATGATGCTACAATTCGGTGGGGTTCTCGTGGAGCTTTGAGTCTCGTGTTGCAGCCATGAAATGGAGGAGAAACTGGTCTTGGTATGTTGTTCACGAGAGGGTTTGGATGTCTTTGTGTCAGGAGCGAACAAGGAAGTGGAGCTATTGAGCTTGGGAAGATGCATTGTCTGGTGTGTATGCAATCGCAGCTGCAGAACGAGTTAGAAGAGATGATTGCTTAATAGATGTATGCCTAGGATACATGGAATGACAGTGTTGATTGCTGGCAGTGTTGTTGAGCTGAGGCAGTGGTGCCAGAGATTGATTTGCAGGCTGAGAATGTAGAGAAGAAATGTGCTGCTGAGGTTGAGTGAGTGAGTGCAGTGCAGGTATTTCAGGTGCAGTGCAGAGAAACTGGAGTGCTGTAATGCTGCACTGTTACAGCTTACGGCCAGGTCGTAGTGCTTGCTGTGGCGTATGGCCAGAGGTTGCTGCTGGTGGAATGAAAGCTGCAGTTGCAGGCAGCTGTGATAAAGATATGTGTAGGCGATGGCTGGAGATTCGAGGCACGGAAATATTGAAGTGATGCGACAATGCTATTGAGCTGAACTACTGGGTCTGGTGCAGTCGGAACCGTTCGACGGAGGCGATTGCAGAGTGGCAGGAGGAGCTGTTAACTGAACTAGAAGCTACAGTTGGTGCAAAACAGACAGCCCTCTTGGCCGTAAGCTGCAGAATCATACACAGCCATCTTGGCCGTGAATCGAATTACCTGAGACTACATCCATCTTGGTCAGTCTTTGCTTATGGCCAGTGCAATTGGCTTGGCCTGGACTAATTCAACTCAACTAAGTCAGTTGACTCCGAGCTGACTCGCTGGGTTTGACCGAGCTGATCAGAGTCAACTCAGTTTGACCGATTCAACCGGTGACCGGGTGGACTTTGCCGGTCACCTGAGATACCTTTCCGGCACAATTCCGGCCAACTTCCGGCATTTATCCCAGTTTTCCGGCGACACGTTTTGGGGCGTATTTACTACATGGGTTTCTCTTGTGTGGGCTTGGTGGATATATTGGGCTTGGACTTTTGGGGATTTGACCTAGTTTTGGAAGGAGAAAAGGACTACAAAAAGGGAAACTTCTACAACTTTAGAAGTACGTATTCTTCTTGGAGTTTTGCAGAGAGCCGGAGCTAGGGTTTGCCTTCATTTAATATTTTCATCTTCTTTACTTTATTTCCATTATTATTATTATTTGATGATGAACTCCAATATTATGAGTAACTAAAACTCTTCTTGATTAAGGGCGATTTCGAAGCCCGAAATATGAATCTATAATTGATGAAATAACTTGTTCTCTTGCATTTATTTATGTTATTGATTGATTTCTACCATGCTATTATTGTTTATGGATTATTTGTTGATTGTTTAAGTTCGAAATTAAATAGTTGATTCATAATCCTATTGCTAGTTTAGATTTTCTTCGACCCGTAATTGTCTAGAGAAGATAAACGCAAGTAGCAATATATAGGTATTGATGATGGGACTTTGTTAAGTACCTATATGTAGAAATCAACACTAGTAGGTGATTCATGCTTTTGAGTTTATCACTAGGAGCAACCTTATCTCTCAGAATTTAGAGCATTTGTTTAAGTCAAACCTAGTATGCGTACCTCTAGGAAACATGGCAAGTAGGAACCGGTAGTCGAGCGCTTCCGTATCCGGTGAGCTAGGAGATAATAACGGAATAGTTGAGCGTACTAATTATTCTAGGGTTGTTAGTAACATGATAATGTGAAGAACATAGCTATCTATCAATTTGGTTTGTATTCCGTGGTCTAGAATGAACCTTAAATCAATTACATCTCATATTTGAATACATTTTACAATTTTCAGCATTTCTACTACAAAATCATCTTTGCTAAGAGTATTTGCATAACAACTTGAACTTCATACCTCCCTTGGGACGATCCTACTTACATTATACTACTTGCTAGTTAAAGAGAAGTAGAGAAATTTATTTTTGCGAGTTCGACACCTCGTCACCCATGTATTTTGTAGTTGCAGGAAATCCTACACTACACCCCTCACTAAATTCCACACAACTAAGCCATTTGAAGATGAGTAACTATGATTTTTTATTGATTAATTCCTTGAATATTACAAGATAAAATGGAAAAGAGCTAAAGAAAATACAATCACTCAAAATTTCTCTCTCCTAATGACTTGCCT
This sequence comes from Papaver armeniacum, assembly GCA_023531295.1. NCBI lineage: Eukaryota > Viridiplantae > Streptophyta > Magnoliopsida > Ranunculales > Papaveraceae > Papaver > Papaver armeniacum. The sequence continues at coordinate 182,678 of JAJJWW010016934.1, read as the reverse complement.
AACACTCGGAAAAAGATCTCTCTCACAACAGGCTTGTTCGACTCTTTATATAGGGTAGTACACAATGGATGTCAGCTAAGCTGTCCTTTATTTTCGGGAATGACTTGCGAAATATCGCAAGTGTACAAGTATAAAATCTCGCGACACTCCTAAACTTCGCTAGATCCTCACATCTTTCTCGTGTTTTGGCTGTCGTCATTCATTGCGTCATTTATATTACTCTTCTGCAACGCCTTCGCGATGCTGTCGTTTACTAATCTCGCGAGATATTGATGTTGCGATATTCTGATCCTTTATCTTGCCTCTTCTCATGTATTCTCTGCGAAGAAGATAATGTCATGAGAATTAGTAGCTTAAAATGCCGCAACTGTTCATATTTATCTGTTACGATCCCGTACTTCTACACAGAATTTATTACACATGTTTCTTCTTCCACTCTTTTCTTGACACGTCTCTTTCAACCGTTTTTTCTTGACCATTCACGTCCCCTCTCGCATTAAATGCATTTATCTTCTCGAGAATTCTTCTCTATATATAGTTTTCTCATCCTCCTCTTCTTGTTTTTTACTTTCTCTCTGCAATTCCTCTTCAATTCTTCTCCTCCGCCATTCACGTTCCTCCTTTCCATAAATCTTTTCTTTTTTCTTCTTTCTTTTGATCTTTAAACTGTCTAATCATTCCCATACTCTGAAAATGGCTCCACCTGGTCGTAGATATGAAACCCTTTTGGATGAGACTCAAAAGAAGTTACAAGAGAAAGGTTTCACCTTGTCTACTATTACCAATCAAGAATCTTCATCTATTCTTTCTGTAAAGTTGTTTACTGATCATCAGTGTGATGATCAGAAAATTATAATCTCGCTAGGTCAACTCCTCGCAGGTCTTCCCATTCCTCTCTATAATCCCGAACTGCCCTTGTTCTATGAAATTCTTGCTCATGAGAAATTCTCGTGAGCTATTTATCAATTAAGTGGTGATTGCATCCGTCTAATGCTTGAATTCGCCAATAGTGGCGCTGGTAAGGGGTCTCTATATCCTGATAACGTCAAAGATCCTAAATTCGCAAACTTAGAGATAGTCGCTGAAAAGTACACGGTAGAAAACTTTTTTGAAAATTATGAAGTGATAAATATGAAGAATGATAAATGTCGCTGGGGTGCTTGATTGAAAAGAAAAGAAAACGTTCCCGATGATAAGATACTCATGTTAGATATTGATTGGCACTCTGGCAAGAACAATGTCCCTCGCTACTCTAAAGATGAGAAGTGGTGTGTCTTTCCGCTATTTTTGAACGGACCTTACATTTCAGGTTCCCATGTACTCCCTGCGAATCTCGCAAATTACCATCCTTGGGTATTTAATTGGCCCGAGAAAGCAAAAGAGGTATACTTCCTAACTTTTACATATTTTATAATCTGTACTTCCTCTTATATCTAATCTTGCGAATTTTTCAGATTATCAAATTGAGAAGGAGCTACAAAAGAAATCCAAAGGCGAGTACTGGGCGACACTTCGTTCAATCACGGATGAAGTAAGAAATATTTTTCCTTATTATTTTTTAACAATATTGTTGCCTCTGTTTCTTATCTTCATTCGTGTGCGAAGGTTGGCGTTGAAGAGAATGATATTTCTGAAGCTGCGAAGGCTAAAGGCAAGAATAAAATCACTCTTCGCAAGGATAAATCTTCTGCTCCATCTTCTAAAAAATGGAAAATCCATCCCTCTTCTCACTCTAATTCCCAAACCAGCAAGAAATCTGATGATGATAATAATGAGGTTGATACTTGTTTGCGAAGGAGAGTCATTCAGTCGAATCTGCTATGACGCAACTGTCAAGTGTTTTCTCTGATTCTATGCAAGGAATGAGAGATGATCATTTTTCTGCTACTTGCGAAGCTCTCGCAAATATCTGCGATGCCCCCCTGCTAGTGGATAATGATTCTTTTCGTGGAGTTTCCAGGACAATGACTCTCAGTTTCTTAAATGCACTTAGTGCCTTGGTATGTTCATATTTCTTTATTTATTTGTGATTTCAATTATAAACCTTATCTTAACAATTTCTTTACTTTCCTTTATAGTCTGGGAGAGCTTCCTTTGTTGTTGCCTCAGATCTCGAGAAAAGGCGCAACAATCTTGAAAAGAAAAACCTTCAACTTAAGGAGAAGAACTAAGAACTAGAAGTTGAAGTTGCGACATCTCGCAAGAAGAGTGAAAATGAGACTGCTGCTCTTCGCGAAAGAATTCAACAACTGGAAACTGAATCTGCTACTCAGAAGAATAAAATTTCTACTCTTCAAAGTGCTAATCAACAACTTTATGGTACAAAACTCTTCTCTTTTCCTCGTTTTTATTTTGTCATTTATTTTTCTTTGCCTGACTTATCATTTTCGCAGACATTTATAATCTTTCTGAAGAAGCCATCCTTCTCCATTCATTTCCCGAGCCTATGGATAATGATGCTCTTCTTGCTCATCTCAACGAATCTTTAAGTAGTTCGTCGAACAAAATTAACTCTCTTTCAATAAATGAACTTCGAACCAAATTTCATCTCTTAGAAATTGAGCATAGATCTAGTTTAGGTTTAGCCAACCGATTTAAACGTTTATATCTTAGCTCCCACGAATAATATTCTAAGGAAGAAAATTAATAGCCTTATAGATGACAAGGATCGCATTGCTAATCAAGGTGCACAGGCATTAGCAAAATTCCAAAAAACTCTTCTTGAAGTCAAAATTGAACGAGATGAATCTCTTCGCCAAAACGTTGTGCTTAATGAGCGAGAAAATCAAATTCGTTCACTTCTTGTCATAAATAGTGATGATGAATTCGCTTGGGCCGCGAAAGTTCTAGATAATGCCAGAAATAACTTAGGTGTTAACGTCAGTCTTCATGCTGAGCATACTGCCTTGGTTAAAGATATGATTTCTGACAGAGAAGGTTGTTAACTGTTCTTCTTTACTTTACCACTTCTTTTTTGTGAAACTGCTATTAAGTTACTGACTCATTATCATACGTTCGCAAAAGCTGAGAAGAGATATCAAACAAGGATTGAAGAACTTGAATCTGAAAAAAGAACAACTTGCAAAGGACCTCTCTCTTCGCAACAACAAGTATTCCAGGTTGAAGAAGCAATTACAAACTACAGTAGCGAATTTCAATAATGACGCTATTCGTTTTCGTAATCAAACTATTGAGACAGTTTGTAATGACCATCGCATTCCTCTTTCTTCATATCCTTGTCTTCTTGATGAAGTTCCTGAAAATATGCCTTCCTCAGATGTCTCTGATAGTGATGCAAGCGAAGAAGAGGAATCTGATAAAGAATCTGATGAAAAAGAAGAATAAACTGAGAGATAGCTCCATTTTCTTTTTTCTCTTCTTGTGATACTTGTACATTTATCCTTCTAGCCTTCCATTTTTGTAATCTCTTACTGTAGATCTATCATATGGAAATAAATAACAAGTTTTTACTCTAATCATTCCCATATTTTCCTCTGTTATTTATTTTCACATGAGAGATTAAATCGATAACCTTTAAGTAATACTACTTCTTAGTTTCGCAACTGCTGTTTCTAATTCTTCACAAATAAATGAAGAAATATAGCCATTTTCACAAGTTCATTTGGTTACTCAATTTCTTATGTGATCTTATCTTCATTTATGTTGAAATTCATCATTGCGACAAGATCGCAGGACGTCTTTACATTTTCGTGTAATGACCCATTGATCTTGCCTTATCATTGTTTTTGTGTGGTCTTATTTTGCCTTCCTAGTTAAAGGTCTTATTTTGCCACCCCTCATTTTTGCGTCCATATGACAGGCCTAAATATTCTTGCGAACATAAAGCCCCAAGACATTGCCGTCTTGCGACAAAATCGCAGGACGTCCTTACACTTTCATGTAACGACCCATTGATCTTGTCTTATCATTTCTTTAGTATTTTTGCCTCTGCAGGATATTTCTCTTGCGACAATATGACAGGCCTAAATGTTCTTGCGAACGTAAAGCCCCATGACATTGTCGTCTTGCGACGAAATCGCAGGACGTCTTTACACTTTCATGTAAAGACCCATTGATCTCGTCTTACCCTCGCGTTAGTATTATTGCCTCTTCAGGATCATCGCACAAATATGACAAGCCTAAATTTTCTTGCGAAAATAGAGCCTCATGACATTTGCGTCTTAAGACACTTATCAGCTCCCTAATGGAGGGTGCCGCCCTTATCATATCCCTGGTTGCCCCTTCAAGGAGGCGTACATAGGCCATACAAGACTAGCTCCTCCCATCTGGTCTTAACAACAACCAGTTGTTTTCGCAGCCTCTTATCCCTTATACCTATAGGGTTTATGGTTACGAGACTGCACCCTAAGTGGAGTTTTCTTCGGTCCGAGTGCAGCATGTGCCAAGACTTGCCAAGAATGGCCGAGACACTTCAAATGCCCTGGGCACTCTTGGCTCAACCGTGTACCTCGGCGCCTTGGTCATACACTCGACTCCTTGGAAGAGACCCTCGGTCGTCCAACCAGGGTATAACCTTATATATATAGTTGGAAATCCAAGGTATCTCCCCGGATGGGCTTTATTGACCCCAAATTTTCATGACTCAGGTTCCAGGGGCGGTGTAACCTTTTCCATGAGCCATGTCAAGAGATACCCCCTTATATGACGCACTTTAGGTCTTACATTTACCTCTTGCGAAATATCATTCGCGAACTAGGGTGTACGCCATAAAGGTTCGTCCCATTCACTCATTCTTTCATTTCTGTCAATTATTGTAATCATTCATTGATTTTTGATTATTTATTCTTATCTTCTTTGTGAAATCTTCATATAATCTTGCTTCATTTGCTGTGATCTCGCTGTAATTATTTAACTAAACTTTCGTTATATTCATGAATCGCGAGACTTTCGCGTGCTCCTTCTTCGATCATCACATTCTTTGTATTTTTGACATGTTTTTGTCATCATTTTTTTTTTACACAATTCTAAAATCAATTATTTACTTCTTACACTTCTTACTCCTGTTGTTCTCTGTTTCTTCATTCAAATTTCCAGATATTTCCTTCCCTTTTGCGAGGCCATCGCAATTTCCAATTGTTTTCAAGCATTGGTCTCGCAATATATCTTCACCTCTCACTTCTATTGTGTCCACCATCAGCCTTTCTCTTCTTTGTTCTTCTTTGATATTCCACTTCCAATTCTTCTTTTGAGCAGCCCTTTCCTCGCAAGACTCCACATCAACTTCATAGCACTTTTGTCCCTCAACCCAATCTCCTTTTATAACTCCAACACCACTGGGGTGAGGAAATTTGATACACTGGTGGTAAGTTGATGCTACACCCAAGATCTCATGTAACCAAGGTCGCCCAATTAATGCATTATAGGGGGATTCCACATCGACTATACAAAACAAGATTTCAGTTGATAATCCTTTCAGCGATATTCTCATGCGAGTTTCTCCTTTAGGTTTATTGGCAGTACCATTAAAACCATAAATCTTATAGGTTGAAGATATCAGATCTTCATCTTTCCCCCCCATAGTCTTGTAGGTGTGGTAAAAAAGGATGTTTACAGAGCTTCCAGTATCAATTAAGATTCTATTTATTGCCCATGAATTTTCTGCCCCATCATCTTCATCATCAACATGTTTTGGGTTAATTTCCAATCTTACCACTAATGGACTGTCATGCATCTCGCCACCCTCAGGTACCTCTTCTGCGGTAAAAGAAATAATTTGTGTTTGCCATTCTTTTAGTGGCGATGTCTTCGCGATGTTCATTACTTCTCTATTGTCAACATCCCTTGCGAAAACCCTACTGAGAACACTATCATGAAAACCTTCGATTGTCTTGTACGAATGTACAATAGAATTGCAGAACAAGTTTTTGGCCTTCGCTCCAACTTCCACTACAAATGTTTCTTTCCCTTTTGTTGTATTTACTCTGTGAATTTACGGAGGTGTTGGTAATGGTTGAGTCTTCTCTTCACATTTTAAGAATTGATTTAGTTTCCCTTGATCTATCATTCTGAGGATGATTCTTTTTATATTCCTGCAATCATTCATTTGGTGTCCATGAAAATGGTGGTAGGAACAAATTCATGACTTCTGTCACCTGGAGGTGGTTCATTCCCCATGTTCCATGGTGCGGGTATGTTTTCCATCAGGATTATAGCTTCCCATATCTTCTCCACGCTAGCATTTAGTGGTGGCATCTTGATTTCTTCCCATACGACTCTATGACCTCGCTGCCCTCTATGATAATTCTGCCTCTGGCCTCCATAAGTCTCTTGCGGATTATGCCTCTGACCTCCATAGGTTTCTTGCGGCTGATCAAGTCTTTGAATTTTATTATTTCCGCCTCGGTTGTAGAAATTTCTTTCTCTTTTAAATTCTTCCTGATCGCGACTTCCCATGGCTACCAACTTTTGCTGACCATCATTTGGTATCCTCATTCCTTGTTGACCTTGCGAGGTACTCGCCACAGTGTTTATCAATTTAGGTAACAAACTTGCATTCGCAGCTCCTGAACTTGTATTCGTGACAGGGTATGATTCCATCTCATTTTGCTTTTCCTCTAAAGCAATATATTCCTCCTGAAGCTCTCGCAACTCAGTCATTGTGATTGTATTCTTGACTCTAAAAATTTGAATATACAACAGATTTGTCGCGAACATAGCATTAATGAATGATAAGATGAGATATCTCTCCTCCACACGGCCAGCCATTTCGCTACACATTGTCTTCCACCTCACAGTTAGATGCTTCAAACTTTCACCAACCCTTTGTTTCAACCCAAATACATCTTCAATACCTGGTCGCGAGGAATTATTACTTATATATGCCCCTAAAAATATAGCCTGTAAGTGATTGAAAGATATTATTGTATTCTTCGGTAGCCATTCAAACCATTTCAAAGCTTCTCCTGTCAGACTTGATGCAAAATATTTGCACAATATAGCATCATGATTCTCCCATTGTAACATACATCTCATATAAGCTTTGATATGTTGTATCGCACAAGTTGTTCCATCGAAAATGCTTGTTAATGTCGGTAAGTTGCACTTCGGTGGTATTCCTCCTAATTGTATCTCTTGTGTGAACGGAGTTTTTGTAGCTTCTTCTATGGCTTCATCCAACTGTCTCTTTCCTCCTCCCCTTTTATTGTGCATCATTCCTCTCATTTCTGCCAATTCTCTCAAAATTTGTTCATTTATATCAGAACTTGAATCTATTGGTCTTTTTAGTTCCTCCTCTCTTCTCCTGCGTTCATGTCTGCTTTGACTTTCATCATTCTCTTCTCGTCTTTCTCTGCGATCTTCTCCTTCACTTCTTTCACGAATTCGCTCACCGTTATATCTATCAATCTCTCTTCTTTGTTGTTTATAAGCTCTCCTTTGTGCTCTTTCATATTCTTCATCAATATTATCATTGTTGCGATTTTATTCTCGCCTTCTTTCTCGATTATCATGATTATTCTGGCGAATTGCCTCCTCCAACTCCTGTTCTTCCATTTCTGCTCTCAATCTTTCTCTCTCGCGAGCTAGACGTTCTTGTTCAACATAATGTCTTTCAATTTCATCCTCAATCTCTTTTTGCTTCCTCTGTGCTTCTCTTCCATGCAATATTCTTCTTCCTTCTTCTTGATTTTCTTCATCAACTGGATTATTTTGCCTCTGACGCTGCCTATTTCCTTGATTTCCACCATTCTGCTCATTTTGAAGAGTCTCGGGACGTGGGATATAACGATCTTCCATCATTTCTCTTCTCTCGCAATGTTCTGTGCCTGGATTTTGTGCTTCTTCTTGGTTTTCTTCATCAGCATTTTCTGTAGGTACAATTCTCCTCATTTCCTCTCTAACTAATCTTGAACTTGATCTTATAGTGCTTCTCGACCTTCTATTTTGTAATCTGATGTTTTCCATCCTCAGCTCATGATTCTGTCTTGTTAAGTTTGCACGTTCCTCTGCCTCTAATCGTCTCTCTTCATGTATTGTTTGTCTCAATGCCTCTAATGCTGCGATCTATTCATTTCCATGAATTATCTCTCCAATACCTTCCCGGTCTCTCCCCTCTTGTCCATTGTTTACCAATTGTTGTTTTTCTCCTTCTTCGTCCACAGAGTCTGATCTCTAAGTATGCACAATTACTATATCATAATCCACAGTTCTATCCGCTACTGGTTGAATTGGTGATTGAATTTGATTTTCTTCATTATTTCTTATGTTCCTTCTTGAGGATTCTCCCATTTCATTTCTCTCTTCTCCGGAAAGTCTCCTACTCCTTCTAACGGTTGTTGGTTGCTCAGATGCATTTCTTCTTCTAGCCATTTCTTAATTTTGGTAAACTGTTGAAAATTATATGAAATTCTTTCCCTACTACTCCAAATTCTTTCAAATCACGATGTCAATCCTTACTCTCTCCCTGTTTCTAGCGCCAATATGTAGTTGCAGGAAATCCTACACTACACCCCTCACTAAATTCCACACAACTAAGCCATTTGAAGATGAGTAACTATGATTTTTTATTGATTAATTTTTTGAATATTACAAGATAAAATGGAAAAGAGCTAAAGAAAATACAATCACTCAAACTTTCTCTCTCCTAATGACTTTCCTAACACTCGGAAAAAGATCTCTCTCACAACAGGTTTATTCGACTCTTTATATAGGGTAGTACACAATGGATGACAGCTAAGCTGTCTTTTATTTTCGGGAATGACTTGTGAAATATCGCAAGTGTACAAGTATACAATCTCGCAACACTCCTAAACTTCGCTAGATCCTCACATCTTTCTCGAGTTTTGGCTGTCTTCATTCATTGCGTCATTTATATTACTCTTCTGCAACGCCTTCGCGATGCTGTCGTTTACTAATCTCGCGAGATATTGATGTTGCGATATTCTGATCCTACATATTTTGACAATTTTGACCTAATTTGCGCAATTGCACGTATTAGGTCCAAAACTCTTCCAAACAACTTGGAACTTCATAAGACGATCAATATTCGATCCCGTGACTACCCAGGGACGGTTTCATGACCCCTTGGTTGGTCCCTCACATCTTCATAATTAATTAGGTTTTATTACCTAAGGTTCGGATTTAGCATTATTTTAATAAATGATTAAACCAAACATTTAATCATCCTTTCATCAAATCAACTGGTCTTCAGGAGACCTTGATATTTGCTCACGTGAGCATCTGGGCGCTACATGGTTGATCCATAATCTCATGTAGCCGGTCCCTCCTTCGCTCCGTGGTTAATTTTCAATAAACCATCAGTTAATCATTAATTGATCAAATTAGGGTTTTGAGTCCAAGGTTCATAATTCCAGATTCAAACGCTAATAATTTTACGTTGATCCCGTGATCAACATTTTATTTATCATACTCGGTTCAATTGCCAATATCTTATTTGGTCATGCTACCAATAATTCATCGAATGAGCAACATTTGCTCAAATGAACAATATTTGCTCAAACCAAGGAATACTGGTTCAACTATCAATATTTAACAATTCATCGAATGAGCAATATTTGCTCATGTTAGCTTATTCACGCATCATACCTCTGTCTCAGCATACATGTTCAATTCATGAACCTCAGAACATTTTCAAATCACGTTTGACTCAACAAAACAACAACTCATCGTCCCATAAAGGCATGAAGTCAGCAACTGACTAACTAAATACACGTCTGCCTTGCAGACTCCACAATCACACGAGATATCAATCGTGTTACATGGGGGGATATTAACTAGGGTTTTGGTCTGGCGGTCTACGGCACGTGTGTTCATACACACGATGAGAATGTGAGCAAGTCGTGCAATCAGTTGAAGGAGTTAACAAAGTAGTGGATGGAAAATCAACCAAGTCTCCGCACGTTGAGTAATTGGTTTTAACACGATTTCCACTTCCCCATTCTTTGATCCATCAACTGTCACACTTCATGAGATCATGGTGTTTTCAATTCCAGCAATATAAATAAATATCTGAATCATGATTGAAACAAGGATAATCTCACGTCAAACAGACAACACGATATTAACAATTCAACTCTCAACAGCAAATTCAATCATTCGAACTTATCTTATTTTCGAATACACAACACACCTACAATCTTCGATCACCATTGATCTCACACATTTCCCGCTTCCCTCCTACGAGACGACCCATCATCTCTTGTGACCGAATTTACTCTGGAACGGCCATTGTCTTGGTTTAGGCCGGAGTACTACAGATTGATCTCTCGAATTCAAAGCACTCCCTTCTTGCAGTGCATCTGTGTGAGGTTAAGCATTTCGCTCGATTCAAGGAGTCTCCTCCGCGCGATCATCTCCTCAATTCCGTAAAAACCAGCGAATCGTTTTTCCCCATCTACAGATTGGCGACCACAGTGGGAGATTATTCTCTCGGTTACAATCTAAATTCTCACAAAGATGGTCGGTATTAGGTCTGGTTCAGTTACCAACCCGGATTCAACACCCGGTTCCAATATTGCAAGCTCTAGCGATACTGTTAACACTACTCCTCCGGTGCAACCTGCCACTACTACTCCTCCAAGCACTGGTGCTCCAGTGATCACCCCTGCAAGTGGCAGCACCGACGCCATCAATAATCTACTCTTCGGTCGGTCTCCCGAAGAAGTCAGAGAAAATCCACCTACCATAGGTGATCTCATTAAGGTACAAGAAACTCTTGCCAAAAATCAGACTGACATGGCTGCTAGTCAGAAGGAGCTATTCAACTATCTCAAGACTCTTACAGACAGGATGTCAGAGAAAACTCAAGAGAAAGGAAAAGCAAAAGAAAAGTCTTCAGACGCTGATCCCGAAGTCACTCCAATCCATGTAGTAGATGATGAGAAAGTTCCCAAGGCTACAGATGATCCAACAGTGAAAGAACCATCCAGTTTCATCACTCGTGAGGACATGGAACGCCTCTTGGAAGATCGTGGAAAAGACAAGACGCCTTCATTCCACCATCACCAACCTCCATACCCGGCTGCTACGCAAAGGATTCCTCTACCAAAAGGTTATACCTCTCCAACATTTACTCTTTATGACGGAACGGGCAATGCTCGAGAACATGTTTATCGGTTTCTGGAAGCGTTGGGAGAACATGAGCACAACCATACTGTCCGCTTCAAGGAATTTTCAAAGTCTCTGAAAGGCAGGGCATATACCTGGTATAATAACATCGCACCAGGAAGTATCAAAAGTTGGGGAGAAATGGTTAATGCTTTCTACATAAAATATTTCTTCGTTTCAGAGCAAATCACTCTGTCTGATCTCGGAATAATGTTTCAAAATAATAATGAACATCCTAACGATTATGTGAAAAGGTTCAGAGTTCAAGCCTTGGATTGTCATGATCCAAACGTCACAGAGCAACAACTCGTGGACTTGTGCATCAATGGAATGATCCCAGTATATATAGGTTTATTGGAAAATCTTCGTTTCCAGACCTTCTCAGAGCTTCATGAAGCGGCGAAGAGATCGGCAACTACTGCGCCCGCTTTACTGGAAAGAACAAAAGCTATGAAGAACCGCGAGACACTCGAAGTAGCAGACGTCTGATCAAGAAGCAGTAAAACCTCCAGCCTTCCACAAACACTGTTGCAGAAGGGAGCAAACGGAAAGCCAAAATGCCACGCAAGCATACCTCAGCTCCTTCAAAAGCACAATGCAAGGATAAGCAAGATGCACAAGCCTCTGACCAACGCATAAGAGTTCTTGATCAAGAAGCACCTGACCTTCCTTTTTCCATTGAAGAGGTGATCGAAATCCTAGATGTCTGGGTCCAATATGTTGCAATCAAGTTTCCATATGTCAAGAAAGAACCAACTAAAGAAGACATCGTTACTTCTTTAGTTGGAAAGTCCTCGTTACTTCCGCTTCCACAGGTTCGTCAATCATCCCACAAGCAACTGCGCAGTTTTGAAGCACATTTTCAAAGAGAAGGTTGATCCACAATAGCTTCAACTGGGGACTGAAGGAGTACACAAGAATCCTCTCCTAGTCAGAACCTTTACACTCTTTGAACAACCTATCAAAAAGGCGGTCCAATCCTTGGTCGAACGTGAATTGCTTTATCTGTCGAAGGCATAAAGGAGAGACATGTTCACAACACTGAACCACATTGTGTCAATAAGTCCATTCCGGAAATAATTCTTGAGCCTCCAGCCACAAACCAAGAGATGTACGACTGGGGACTGCTTACCACAGTCAGAAGAAACGAATTTGGAAGAATGTTGATCGATGTTGGCACCGCCATCAACAATATTCCACTGAAAACCATCGGATCCACATGCATCACTCGACAAGAAGCTACTCATGCTCCCATATCAATCATAGACCTTGAAGGAGCGCTCGGAAATACTTATGGCTACATCACTCTCAAAGTGAACATAAGTTCAACCTGGCCAAAAACCAAGTTTCACATAATCAGGAAGATCCAGGATATGACATGTCCTTCAGATGAGCGTGGATCCACGCTAAAAAGATGGGTACTTACAAAGCGCCTTTTGTTACACATCTCTCCAACGAAGAAAGTTCTGATCCAGAAGATTTGACAGACATTCCATCGTCAGAGTACTTTGAGGAATTTCAAACTTTAACGAGGTTGAAGCAAGAACCTGTAAAAGATGCATAGACAGTCATCAAGAGGTTCCGCACTCAGTCAAGTCTCATTCCATGTTTATGTCATTTATTTCCCCACATACTATCCTAGCATGGGGATTTAATTATGCTAGAAACTCTACAAGACGTTATGAATGGTAGCTTCACCGCATTAGTATTTTACTAAGTGGTTGAATCTGACGTTTATCCGAATCAAGCAATGAAACATTCATTACTGATGTCCAAACATGTCAAAGAACACTTTGGGCGTTTCTCCTGCAAGTCCATGTGTTCCACAAAATCAGAAAGCTCTGATGTCTGCACAAGTGTCGAATCCCACTACCGCAACGAAAGGGATCTTTGAATCAACGAAGATACTCCAGGGCAGAGATGATCAAACCCCTAAGACATTCGATGCTTAAGGAATATACTCTTCAACGCTCAAGCATCTAAGAAGCCATCAAATTGTACTCCCAATCAAAGAGTACAACACAAATATCTCGACGATGACACATTGATTCAACACCAGCACGATCAAAGTGCAACTAAACTACAATCGATAAGTCTTCATTATCCCATGATAAGACCTCTGAAGCATATGCAACATCATTCATACATGGATGGCACTAACTCCTTCAACATACACTGGGCAACCTGAGGTGATTCCATGAAACTTCATCAACGGGATTTCTCTACATCACAAGCCCATGCATGATTTAGGAACTTTCTGTCTTCACCAATCACATCCAGTATGAAAACTGCTGATGCTATCTACCGCAACAACATCAACTCACTGACAAAGCCAGTTCCTGGTAAAGTTATGCTTTCATGAGCATTCAGTTTGAACTCTCAGTACACCTTCATCTTAGCGACGCTCAACTCATCAACTAGTTCGTGAATGTAAAAGGCTCACTGGATGAAGGAGCAAAGATTATATCTATAATCATGGTTCTAGCCTTTTCGGTCTTTGGAGAAACTTCAACTATGGTATCAGCATTAATAATAATCTCTAGAGGATCACCATCCATGATTTCAGCATCGACAAGGATCTCTGGAGCGTAATCATTCATGGTCTCAGCACCAACAACGGTCTCAGGAGCAACATCCTCAGGGCTTCATCAACTAATCATTCTCTGAAGTGTTACACATGAAGCGGACTTTTCTAAGAACCGATGATTCATATCAAGATGTGTAGAACTGATAACAAAATCACATGAAAGTCTTTCCAAAGCTGGCACGACTGGTGGGCATAATCCAAAGTCTTCTACAAGATGTTCTCATCACCTCTACAAATGAGATACAACACACTTCAGGCCATGGGTTTGCAAAAACGTACTAATAGGTGAGGAATGGGACAATGCTTCCTTAACGAAAGATGTTCGTCTATGTCTCTTATACAACATACCAAAAGGGCGCATTAATCGGACATAAGAGCTGAAAGATATGGCCTTTACTGCCAGGTTTATGAAGTCTGAAAATTCTGTACGGGATTACAAATCACAAATGTGCATGCTTCGTTGGCTGACCTCTACAACTCCGAATTGAGTGATTCTTTTCTCATGTGACGACTCAGTCTCTTAGCTTCAAAAATTTGGGTCAAGTATCAGATTCCGACGTCGTATGAGGTTCCTACAGCTTCCTGAGCATACAACATGCAAGCAACAATTCTTAGACAGGATTCATAACTTCCACAGTCGATCGGTGTCCACCAGGTCTTTTCGCTAAGTCCTTCATCAAGGTACCTCCAACTTCGACCACATGGGTCTTTACATCAATTTTTCTACCCGGATCCTCTATCTAGGTCCTGCCAGAAGAAGGGAAAATGAAAGAGAGAGATTCAACAAAATACTGGGGACTGACGGTCCACTGATCATGACGATCAATTTCACAGTCCAACACTCGTGGTTCCGGGCTCTCCAGTGATATTCAATCATCGCAAAAGGAATGCTACCACCGGGACATGCCACCATGGTCATTACATCATCCTCTCTTGAGAGCAACCTCAGTTATGGTCTTGTGACCAGGGTTTCAGAAGTGATGTTTCTACGACTGACAGAAACAAGATGGCACTGCAAGCAACATGCTCATGTATCAATCAAAGGGTCCTAATCTCGAATGAATTAATGACATTAAATCCTTCAACAACCGTTCAAGACACAAGCGAATGGTCTAAAAGCACAACATGAGTGTTTTACAGCAAGCTCGTCTGAGATGATTTTACACTGTCCTGTAAAAACCGGCGAGCTGGGAGCAATTGGTGAAGAATCTAGGGATGGGTCATATACCATTCTCTTCGTAATAATGTCCTCCACAACATATCCGAAATTCAAATCAATTGAAGAAACGAGCAAGGAGAGGTGGCTGAAACATTGGACAACATACAATCTGAAAAAGTTCTGAAAGTCTCCTGGAAGTTTACTGTTTCGACTTTTTCAGGCCCTAAACAAGCTCAAAACTCAAAAATCTTCTCTAGTAAAGCTTGTAAATTTTTTGGGCTTGAAGATACATATGCATATCGCGAAAATCCGACTTCGAACGAAGATTCTATGGTGTTTTTGCTAAAATGCTGAGGTCTGAAATTTTCTGGTGACGTATTTCAGCAAAATTACTCGTATACTCACATGGATTTTCATTCATTTATTCACAAATCAGCAATTTCATACTTCTATGAAGAGATTACAGGAGATATACTTACTAGGGGAGTCTCTAAATCATTTGAAGGCTCGGCAATGCCGGAATCTCCATTGGCAACGCCGCTATATCCATTCGGTTCGGGATTTCTGGAATCCTCCATATTCCCATATCCCAAAGAAGAGCACGCTTCATCAACATGATGCTTATCTACAATGATTTCTTCCTGGATTCATCAACAACAATTATTATTATTTCATTCAAGGAGATGCCACGATCACCTGCACGAAAAAGGATACTTACATCGACTTCTTCATCAGTGCTGGATTCATGAATTGTTTGTCCGGGAACAAGTTGAAGACCGTCAATCGATGGAGCAAAAGCCTGAAAAGAAATAACAAACCTTGGTCTCATGATCCTAATTGCACGGGCAAAGTCATGACACAAGGACCGCTAACAACTCACCAAAGAAACGGCTGGGGACTACACGTCGTTTGCTAACATCTTGTAGTCCTTACTTTTGGGTTCTCCGCTCCCGTAGACTTTCTTCCATTTCCGTGGAGTCCACATTGATCCAGGATCTCAATACACGATCATCCTATGGTAAAGCTAATGAAATATGAAGGATCTCTCACCATCACCCAGAGGTTCCCGAAGTACCATTTCTTAAAGTTTCGTCCGTAGAGATGTTATCTCTGGAAACACCATCTTTGGAAGTATCATCATGGGAGTCAGTCATTCTCGCAAAGTGGCACATCGTTCATACAAAGCGCAGCTTCGACTGAGAACAATGAATCATGGAATAAATGTGCTCACAACAGAGTCTACAAAAATGGTAACCATCCAACTTTTACCTATTTACAATTTCACTAGCTGTAGTGATTATAATCTCGAGAATTCGTTCGCTCCTTCAAACCTGCAAAGACGAACAAAATTCATTATTCAAAATCATGACTTGATTTTCATAAAACCATGAACAACCCACGTAAATTTTTACTATGTGAACATTCACCGGTTTTCAAAATTGGACAGACGTTCATTCTAAAATTGTGAAAACTCACATACAGACATTATTTCATCATGTATGATTGTCTACTTTCAACAGTTGTTCAAATCAAAACATTGATTTTACTAAATATATATATTTAAAGTGAAACTCACGTAAATTTGAAAAATATATCTATATATTTTTTGCTCCCTCGCACGAGCATCTGTCTTTGAAGTGAGAGTATATTTTCAAAGATTTCTGAAAGCTCGAAGATAAAAATTTTCATGAAAGCTCATAAACAAAATTTTATTACTAACAGACGCACGTCTGTTCAAAAAAAAATTCTCTCGTACGAGCATCCACCTTCGAAATGAGAGTTTATTCCACTTTGTGAAATCTCACTATTTAAAAAATAAAATTTTGTTTTCGTGAAAGCTCATAGACAAAATTTTTATCATTAGACTCAGGTCTATTTTGTTTGTTCCTTAAACCAACGAAAGAACGAGCGTCTATTCCTAAAACAAGGATTTCTTTTCGGGCCCGGCCCTTGAATCCTAAACCGACCAAGGTTCCACCATCGAATCAGCGGTTCTACACCAATTTATGCTCACTGGATGATGCTCTATTATGCCACTAGGGTTTCCGCTCAAACCATGGTTTACTCATTCAGTCGAAATCCGGTAATGTCTTATCTTATGACTAAGTTCAATTACTTATTTCTGTTTGTACCTGGAAAATCACCATTCAGTGCTGACTGAGGAACATGACTATCCCTCACTAAGCAGGGGACTTAATGTAGATGGTGGATTTTCGACAAAGGCTAAAATTGTAAACCCATAATTATAAGTATTCCCGATCCAAAGAATCGGACGAATATTGAGGCTCATGTCTCTTATCGAAAGCATGAAAGCTCATGCCACAAGAATCTCTCGACGAGAATACTGTCTCTTAGAGTATATATGGATATGTAGTCTCTCGGGTGAGGCAACAAAGATATCTCATGAATACTCGAGCAATTTCAGTAACTACTTCTACATAGAATCTAAAGATTAGACGGCTCCTAGACAGCTTGCTCGCTAGTATAGAGCAATAACGTCTTCGAGGATGTAACAATGTTTTCCACGACTATATGAAAGAAATATGACGCTTCAACAAGCTCATAACACTAGATTCTGAATAATTAATGCTCCTAGACGATCGTACTAGTATAGAGCCAATAATTAATTATTCTCAAAATAAATAGATTCATTAATCAATCCCGGAAAATATTCAATATTTTCATAATATTTCATTACTTCAATTTATGGTTCTTCCCAAAGAGAATTCCATGGGTTAGTAATAAATATTCAATACACGGGCATCTGAGCTACCTTTGAGTAAGCCCCGATCAAAACGGTGCAAGTGTATTTAACAATAATGCACTAACGAGCACCTGAACACACGAATGAGTATTTCAAAATACGACGAGACGATGAAACTATGCAAAATAGGAAGAAAATAATAAATAATAAAATATTAATCAAGGCGCTAGGGGACTGGGCTCACTGGCTGGACAGTCATGCCGTGACCAGTCCCACGCCCAAATTCTATATTTTATCATATTTTTATTGTATTCCTTGATCTCATGAAAATCCTTTCATTTGAACAAATATCCTTTGTTTTAAGGAAACTCCTCGGTTTCATGGTGTTTCCTTCGCATCAAGGAAATAATATAAAATTGGGAAAGGTGTCACGGGACCGTGTCTGCTAGCTGGCCGGCTATGCCCTAGTCATGGCCGGTCCCACACCTCATGAATCCTCAATATTTTATTATTATTTCCCTGATTTCATGAAAACTCCTTAATCTCATGATATTTCCTTGATCCCATGAAAAATAATATAAAATTAGGGAAACCTGTGGGACCGGGCCATAGCCGGCCGGTCATGCCCTAGCTGGCCCCACACGTCTTATTTTATTATTATTATATTTTTTTCATGTTTCCTTAATCCCATGAAATTCCTTGATTTCATGATGTTTCCTTCAAATTATGAAAATTCCTTCAAATCATGAAATAATACATAAAATTAGGGAAAAACTCACGGGACCGGGCCCTACCCGGCCAACCGTGCCCAAGCCGGTCCCACACTCCCTTATTTTATTATTATTATTTTTTATGTTTTCCTCATCTCATGGAAACTCCTTGATTTCAACAAAACTCCTTGGTTTAAACAAACTCCTTGGTTTTATGATATTTCCCTAAAATCATGAAAACATAATAAAATTAGGAAAACTACATTGGGACTGGCCCCTTGGCCGGCCGGCCATGCCTTGGACATAGCCGGTCACACACTTTATGATTCCTTCATTATTTTATTTTTTTTCCTTCATCTCATGAAGTTTCCACGGTCTCAGCAAAAATCCCTGATTTCTTCATATTTTCTCAAAATGTTGCTCAAGCGCACACCAGAAAATATCAAAATTCTCATAACTGAGATACGAACACTTTGGTGATGTGAGCATGTTACCTTGACTAACCAGGGTTGGCTCTTTGGCTTGCAAGAGGCCGGTCTCATGTATTTTGACAATTTTGACCTAATTTGTGCAATTGCACGTATTAGGTCCAAAACTCTTCCAAACAACTTGGAACATCATAAGACGATCAATATTCGATCCCGTGACTACCCAGGGTCAGTTTCATGACCCCTTGGTCGGTCCCTCACATCTTCATAATTAATTATGTTTTATTACCTAAGGTTCAGACGAGCATTATTTTAATAAATGATTAAACCAGCATTTAATCATCCTTTCATCAAATCAACTGGTCTTCAGGAGACCTTGATATTTGCTCACGTGAGCATCTGGGTGCTACATGGTTGATCCATAATCCCATGTAGCCGGTCCCTTCTTCGCTCCGTGGTTAATTTTCAATAAACCATCAGTTAATCATTAATTGATCAAATTAGGGTTTTGAGTCCAAGGTTCATAATTCCAGATTCAAACGCTAATAATTTTATGTTGATCCCGTGATCAACATTTTATTTATCATACTCGGTTCAATTGCCAGTATCTTATTTGGTCATGCTACCAATAATTCATCGAATGAGCAACATTTGCTCAAATGAACAAGATTTGCTCAAACCAAGGAATACTGGTTCAACTATCAATATTCAACAATTCATCGAATGAGCAATATTTGCTCATGTTAGCTTATTCACGCATCATACCTCTGTCTCAGCATACACGTTCAATTCATGAACCTCAGAACATTTTCAAATCACGTTTGACTCAACAAAACAAGGACGCATCGTCCCATGAAGTCATGAAGTCAGCAACTGACTAACTAAATACACGTCTGCCGTGCAGACTCCACAATCACACGAGACTTCAATCGTGTTACATGGGGGGATATTAACTAGGGTTTTGGTCTGGTGGTCTACGACACGTGTGTTCATACACACGATGAGAATGTGAACAAGTCGTGCAATCAGTTGAAGGAGTTAACAAAGTAGTGGATGGAAAATCAACCAAGTCTCCGCACGTTGAGTAACTGGTTTTAACACGATTTCCACTTCCCCATTATTTGATTCCATCAACTGTCACACTTTATGAGATCATGGTGTTTTCAATTCCAGCAATATAAATAAATCTCTGAATCATGATTGAAACAAGGATAATCTCACGTCAAACAGACAACACGAGATTAACAATCCAACTCTCAACAGACCAAATTCAATCATTCAGAACTTATCTTATTTTCAGAATACACAACACACCTATAATCTTCGATCACCATTGATCTCACACATTTCTCAGCTTCCCTCCTACAGACCGACCCATCCTCTCTTGTGACCGAATTTACTCTGGAACGACCATTGTCTTTTTGGTTTAGGCCAGAGTACTACAGATTGATCTCTCGAATTCAAAGCACTCCCTTCTTGCAGTGCATCTGTGTGAGGTTAAGCATTTTGCTCGGTTCAAGGAGTCTCCTCCGCGCGATCATCTCCTCAATTCCGTAAAAACCAGTGAATCATTTTTCCCCATCTACAACGGGGTCCATTTTAGTTGAACCTTTTCTCTTTTTTGTTAATTAATAAACTGAATTACGTATATACCCTCATAGACAGAACATCCATGATCTCATATGTACGTAAGATGTGTCCTTCGATATCTCGTTGGGTTGAGTTTTGTTACGCCTCACCAGCACGACTATATTACATGGACGTACCATGTTCTCTCTTCAGCTCAAGGGGTACAACAAGGTGATCCTTTGGGGACACTTTTATTTGCTCTTAATATCCACCCTTTAGTCTTGAGTATCTCAGAATGGTGTGACCTAGAAATGCAGTCTTGGTACCTTGATGATGGTATGGTGATTGGTGATACTATGATGGTTGCAAGGGCTCTGAAGATTATACAAGAGGAAGGTGTGGCTAAGGGGCTGTTTTTGAATATCAAGAAGACTGAATTATTTTGGCCCTCCCCAGATCCTAGAGCAGCTATTATAGGTGTGTTTCCACCTGATATTAGTAGGCCAGAGAAGGGTGTTAAGATGCTAGGCGCTCCCGTTAGTCTTGATGCCCAATTTAATGTGGACCTGATTGTAAAGAGAGTGCAAAAGACTGTGGAGCTCATTGATGCGGTTGAAACTTGAAGATCCTCAGTGTGAACTCCTCCTGTGTAGGAATTATGCTGGAGTCTCACGCTTGTACTTTTCTCTACGTACTACTTTACCTTATTTCACATTTGAGGCTCAAGATCTATTTGACTCTCGGCTCTACAAGTTTCTGCGACATGTGATCATAGGGGACGGTCCTGTTTTTGGTCCCTTACAAATGAGGTTTTCCACGTTGCCTCTCAGGTTGGGTGGGTTTGGTGTTTACTCAATGCAAGATACGATGCATTATTGCTATTTGGACTCATGTTTGCAAAATCTTGAACTACAGTCGGTTATCTTACGGCACTCTGGCATTAGTGGTTTTATCTCCCACCTTGAGCGAGCTGCAGCTTCTTTCAACTCTTTGTGTAGTCCCGTTTCTCCTATATGCGTCGGTAGCACTTCCACCCATTCTATGAAAACCTTGGAAAATGTCTATTTTGATGCAATAAAGAAGAACTTGACTTCCAATTTCAAGTTGTCTGAACGTGACCTAATGCTATGGCAGAGCAACCAAGTGAAACATGCTCTAGACTTCTTATTGGCTATTCTTATTGCTGGTTTAAATCATCAAATTGGTGCAAGGCAATTCAGTGTGGTACTATGCTATAGACTTGGTATTCCTTTGTTTGAGTTGGACAGTATGTTACCTTTTTGCAAGAGAGAGATGGACGTTTTTGGGGACCATGTTGTGCACTGTGCGAATGAAGTGGGGTTAAAGTTTCGTTATGACTTGGTGCGTGACACGATTGTTGACATGTGTTATCGTGCTGGGGTGCTGCCACGGAAAGAGGTGGACTTGGGAATCATAGAAAATTCATTTCTCTTATCATTAGTTTTTATTTTTCCTTCTTGGTCTGAACAATGGCGGCATCATTATTGAAGGAGGATTCTGAGTTGTGATGTTTGAAGAAGATGGATCTAGTGACTTTGAGCAGTATTAAGAGCTTCACAGAGTTGGGAGATGATGATGATGATCGAGAAGAATAGAATAATTACGATGGATGGAAGCTAGGGTTTATGGAGATGAAGATTCAGAGAATTGTTGAGGAATTCATGGTGGTTCTGATGAATTGAAGAAGCAGGAGATGGAGAAATGGTGGCTTGTTTAATGGAGATGGTGATTCCGAGAAATTAGGGTATGTTGAGAGGGATGATGAGGAAATCAGGCAACAAATTGAGGGCTTGAAACAAACAGTGTGAAAAATGGGTATGTGTTGGTGTTGGCAGAGATGAAGAACATGGAGTTTTGGGTTCAGGTTGAATCTGTTTTTGATTTTAGTTATGAAATGAAAATTAGGTCAAGAAGAGATGATGGTGCTGGCGATAAGAGATGTATCTGATGGATGTGTTATTGCCATGAACTTGGAGTTGTTCTGAATTCAACTGAATGATGTTGGCTGATGAGCAGATGGGTCTGAGAAGATACAAATGCTCATGGTGGTGATGTTGTGTGGTTCAAGAAGGGTTAGATGTATTGTAGGATCTGAATATCGCAACATCAGTATTTCACGAGATTAGTATACGACAACACCGCTAAGGTGTCGCGGAAGAGTAATATAAATGACGCAATGAATGACGATAGCCAAAACACGAGAAAGATGTGAAGATCTAGCGAAGTTTAAGAGTGTCGCGAGATTATATACTTGTACACTTGCGATATTTCGCAAGTCATTCCCGAAAATAAAGGACAAATTTAGCTGTCATCCACTGTGTACTACCCTATATAAAGAGTTGAGTAAGTCTATTGTAGGGGAGATTCTTTTCAGAGTGTTAGACAAGTCATTAGGAGAGAGAAAGTTTGTGGTGATTGTAATTTCTTTAGCTCTTTTCTATTTTATCTTGTAATCATTCAAGAAAATAATCAATAAAATCATTGTTATTCATCTTTAAATGTCTTAGTTGTGTGGATTATTGTGAGGGGTGTAGTGTAGGATTTCCTGCAACTACATATTGGCGCTAGAAACAGCTGTTTGAGTAAGGATGGCCATCGTGATTTGAAAGAATTTGGAGTAGTAGAGAAGGAATTTGATATAATTTTCAACAGTGTACCAAAATTAAGGAATGGCTAGAAGGAGAAATGCATCTGAGCAACCAACAACTGTTAGGAGGAGTATGAGACTTGCCGGAGAAGAGAGAAATGAAATGGGAGAATCCTCAAGAAGGAACATAAGGAATGATGAAGAAAATCAAATTCAATCACCAATTCAACCAGTAGCGGATAGAACTGTGGATTATGATAGAGTAAACGTGCATACTTGGAGATTAGACTCTGTGGACGAAGGGGAAGAAGAACAACAATTGGTAAACAATGGACAAGAGGGGAGAGACCGAGAAGGGAATGGAGAAATAATTCATGGAAATGAAGAGATCGCAGCATTAGAAGCGTTGAGGCAAACAATACATGAAGAGAGACGATTAGAGGCAGAGGAGCGTGCAAACTTGACAAGACAGAATCATGAGATGAGGATGGAAAACATCAGATTACAAAATAGAAGGTCGGGAAGCACTACAAGGTCAAGTTCAAGATCAGTTAGAGAGGAAAGAAGGAGAATTTTACCTACAGAAAATGCTGGTGAAGAAAACCATGAAGAAGCGCAAAATCAAGGCATAGAACATTGCGAGAGAAGAGAAATGATGGAAGATCATTATGTTCCACGTCCCGAGACTTTTCAAAATGGGCAGAATGGTGGAAACCAAGGAAATAGGTAGCGTCAGAGGCAAAATAATCCAGTTGATGAAGAAAATCAAGAAGAAGGAAGAAGAATATTGCATGGGAGAGAAGCACAAAGGAAGCAAAAAGAGATTGAGGATGAAATTGAAAGACATTATGTTGAACAAGCACGTCTAGCTCGCGAAAGAGAAAGATTGCGAGCAGGAGTTGGAGGAGGCAATTCGCCAGAATAATCATGATAATCGAGAAAGAAGGCGAGAACAAAATCGCAACAATGATAATATTGATGAAGAATATGAAAGAGCACAAAGGAGAGCTGATAGACAACAAAGAAGAGAGATTGATAGATATAACGGTGTGCGAATTCGTGAAAGAAGTGAAGGAGAAGATCGGAGAGAAAGACGAGAAGAGAATGATGAAAGTCAAAGCAGACATGAACGCAGGAGAAGAGAGGCGGAACTAAAAAGACCAATAGATTCAAGTTCTGATGTAAATGAACAAATTTTGATAGAATTGGCAGAAATGAGAGGAATTATGAACAATAAAAGGGGAGGAGGAAAGAGACAGTTGGATGAAGCCATAGAAGAAGCTGCGAAAACTCCGTTCACACAAGAGATACAATTAGGAGGAATACCACCGAAGTGCAACTTACCGACATTAACCAGCATTTTCGATGGAACAACATGTGCGATACAACATATAAAAGCTTATTTGAGATGTATGTTACAATGGGAGAATCATGATGCTATATTGTGCAAATATTTTGCATCAAGTCTGACAGAGAAGCTTTGAAATGGTTTGAAGGGCTGTAGGAAGAATACAATAACATCTTTCAATCACTTGCGAGGCTATATTTTTAGGGGCATATATAAGTAATAATTCTTCGCGACCAGGTATTGAAGATGTATTTCGGTTGAAACAAAGGGTTGGTGAAAGTTTGAAGCATTTAACGTGAGGTGGAAGACAATGTGTAGCGAAATGGCTGGCCGTGTGGAGGAGAGATATCTCATCTTATCATTCATTAATGCTATGTTCGCGACAAATCTGTTGTATACTTGTAGTTGCAGGAAATCCCACACTACACCCCTCACTAGAATTTGCTTAATTAACACATTGAAAGATGATTAATTATATGCTTTCATTGATAATCTTCTCGAAATGTTTACAAGGATAGATATATTAGATCTAAAGAAATTACAATCACTCTAGATTTTCTCTCTCCTCATGACTTGCTTAACAATTCAAAAAGAACTCTCCCTCAACAGACTAACTCAACCCTTTATATAGGGTAATACACACAGGGATGACAAACTAAGTCGTCCTTTATTTTCGGGGATAACTCGCGAAGTGTCACGAGTGTTATAAACATTCTTCTTTGCGACACTCCTAAATCTCGCCAAGTCTTCACACTTTTCTCATGTTTTGGCTGTCGTCATCCATTGCGTCATTTATATTAATTCCCTGCGACCCCTTCGTAATGTAGTCGTTTATTACTCTCGTGAATTATTGATGTCGCGATATTCTGCTCCTACATCTTGCCTCTTCTCATGTCTTCTCTGCGAAGAAGAGAATGTCATGAGAACCAATATTTTAAAGTGCCGCAACTGCTCATCTTTATCTCGCGATTGTTCATTTTTACTCGTTTTATTTATGTACGGAATTTATTACAGGTGTTTCTTCTTCCACTCTTTTCTTGACACGTCTCTTTCAACCGTTTATTCTTGACCATTCACGTCCCATCTCGCATTAAATGCATTTGTTTTCTCGAGGATTCTCTTCTCTATATATAGCTTTCTTACCCTTTTCTTTTTCTCTTTTATTTTCCCTCTGCAACTTTCCTTTAACTTTCTTCCTCCGCAATTTGCGCTTCTGCTACTGTAATCCTCAATCTTCAATTCTCTCAATCTTCAATTCTCCATTCATTCCCATACTATATCAATGGCTTCACTGGGTCGTACATATAAACCCCTTTTTGAAGATACTCAAAATAAATTACAAGAGAAGGGTTTTATCTTGTCAACCATTCCTGATCAAAAATCTTCGTCTATTCTCTCTGCAAAACTATTTTCTGATCATCAATGTGATGATCATAAAATCATAGTCTCGCTAGGTCAACTCCTAGCAGGACTTCCCATTCATTTATATAATCCCGAGATACCATTATTCTATGAAATCCTTGCTCATGAAAAGTTCTCGCGAGCTGTTTATCAGTTGAGTGGCGACTGCATCCGTTTGATGCTTGAATTCGCAAACCGCGGCGCTGGTAAAGGATCTTTATATCCTGTTAATGTTAGAGATCCTAAATTTGCAAATTTGGAGATAGTTGCCGAGAAGTATACTGTAGAAAATTTCTTTGCGAATTATTCAGTAATAAACATGAGAAATGACAAATCCCGCTGGGGCGCTCGACTGAAAAGAATAGATAATATTTCTGATGACAAGCTGCTTATGCAAGATATTGATTGGCATTCGGGCAACAATAGTACTCCCCGTCATTCCAAAGATGAGAAATGGTGGGTTGTTCCTTTGTTGTTGAGTGGACCTTACATCGCAGGTTCACATGTTCTCCCTGCACACCTCGCGAATTATCATCCTTGGGAATTTAAGTGGCCTGAGGAGACGAAAGAGGTATATTTCCTTTTTTCAATTTCGCCTTGCGACATCTTCTTCCTCTTTTATTTATTAACTTTCAAAAAAATTTAGATCGCCAGAATGAGAAAGAAGTATAAAGAAGATCCAAAGCCGAGTACCCTGGCGATACTCCGATCGCTCACGGATGAAGTAAGAAACATTTTCTTTTGTTATTTTAAACAATATTGTTGCCTCTGTTTCTTATCTTCATGCGTATGCGAAGGTTGACGTTGAAGAGGCTGAAGCTGCGAAGGTTAAAGGCAAGGATAAAATTACTTTTCGCAGGGATAAGTCTTCTGCTCCGCTTTTTAGAAAACGGAAAATCCATCTCTCTTCTCATTGTAGTTCTCAAACCAACGAAAATTTTGATGAGGGTGAAAATGAAGTTGGTACTTCCTCTGCGAAAGAGAATCACTCGACAACTTCCGCTATGGCGCAATTGTCCAGTGTCTTCTCCGATTCTATGCAAGGATTAGGAGATGATCATCTAACTGCTACTTGCGGAGCTCTCGCAAAAATTTGCGATGCCCCACTATTAGAGGATAATGAATCTTTTCGCGGAGTTTCTCGAACGTTGACCTCCAGTCACTTAAATGCTCTCACTGCTTTGGTGTGTTTATATTCCTTGGCTTCTCTGTAATTTCGATTACAAGCTTTATCTTAACAATTTCTTTTTCCTTTATAGTCTGGGAGAGCCTCTTTTGTTGTTGCCTCAGATCTCGAGAGAAGACGAGACAACCTTGAAAAGAAGAATCTCCAACTTAAAGAGAAGATTCGAGAACTAGAAATTGAGATTGCGAGGTCTCGCAAGAAAGATGAAAGAATTCAATAATTGGAAACTGAATTTGCTTCTCAGAAGACTAAGATGTCTACTCTTCAAAGCGCTAACCAGCAACTTTATGGTATAAAATTTTTATTCTTCAAGTCATCTTTACTTTGTCAGCTATTATTCTTTGCCTGATTTATTATTTTCGCAGACATATATAATCTCTCTGAAGAAGCCATTCTTCTCCATTCATTTCCCGAGCCCATGGATAATGATGTTCTTCTCACCCATCTCAACGAGTCTTTAAGTAATTCGTCGAAAAAAGTTGATTCCTTTCATTAAATGAACTTCGAACTAAATGTCGCCTCTTAGAGATTGAGCATAGAGCTAGTTTAGGTTTATCCAACCGATTTAAACAAATGTATCTTGATTCCCATAGAAAAATCGAACTTTCAAGAAAGAAAATTAGTGGCCTTATAGATGAGAAAGATCGTATTGCTAATAAGGGTGCACATGCATTAGCAACATTTCAAAAGTCTCTTCTTGAAGTACAAATTGAACGAGATGAATCTCTTCGCCAGAATGCCATACTTACTGAGCGAGAAGAGCAAGTTCGTTCGCTTCTTGTTATAAATAATGATGATGAGTTTGCTTGGGCTGCGAAGGTTCTAGATAATGGCAGGAATAATTTAGGTGTTGATGTTAGCCTTCATGCCGAGCATACTGCCTTGGTTAAAGATATGATATCTGACACAGAAGGTTGTTTATTATACTTTACTGCTCTTTACTTCTGTAGTACTGTTATAGTGTTGTTAATTCATTATCATATGTTTTGCAGAATCTGAGAAGAGATTTCAAACAAGGATTGAAGAACTTGAGTCTGAAAAAGGGGAACTCGCAGAAGGCCTTTCTCTTCGCAATAACAAGTATTCTAAGTTGAAGAAACAGCTGCAAGCTACAGTGGCGAATTTCAACAATACTGCTGTTCGTTTTCGCAATCAAACTATTGAAATGGTTTGCAATGATCACCGCATTCCTCTTAGTTCATACCCTTGTCTTCGCGATGTTATTCCTGAAGATACGCCTTTCTCGGATGTTTCTGATAGTGAAGCTAGCGAAGAAGAAGATTCTGGCGAAAAGAATAATGGAACTGAAGAATCTGACCAAGAAGAAGAATCCTCAAAGAATTAACTTCTTTTTCTTCTTTAGCTTCTTGTAATATATATACTCTTTCAATCTTCTTGGATTGTCAAATATGAATTCAATCTTCGTTTTCTTTACTTGCGCGTATTCGTCAAGCAATTCTTCTTTATAATTCAGCTGACCATCATTATGAATACATAAATCCATCATGTGGAAATGAATAACAAGATTTTATCCTATTCATTCCCATACTTGCCTCTGTTATTCATTTTCAAATGAGTGATTTGACCAATTATATCTGAGTAATGAAACCTCTGACTTCATCCTTTATTATTTGTAACTCTATGATGGAACATAATCGTTTTCGCAAGCTTACTCGCTTCCTTAATTTTATGTATGTCTATATCTTTAATTATGTTGAAGTTCATCATTGTGAAAAGATCGCAGGATGTCTTCGCAAATGTAGAAATCCATTGATCTTGCCTTAACATTTTTGTGTGGTCTTATTTTGCCTTCCTAATTAAAGGTCTTATTTCGCCACCCCTCGTTGCGACAAAATCGCAGGACGTCTTTACATTTTCATGTAATGACCCATTGACCTTGTCTTATCATTTGTTAAGTATTTTTTCCTCTGCAGGATATTTTTCTGCGACAATATGACAGGTCTAAATACTCTTGCGAGTGTAAAATCCCATGACATTGCCGTCTTTGCGACGAAATCGCAGGACGTTTTTGCATTTTTATGCAAAAACCCATTGATCTCGCCTTATCCTTGCGTCAGTATTATTGCCTCTACATGATCATTGCACAAATATTACAAGCCTAAATTTCCTTGCGAAAATAAAGTCTCATGACATTTGCGTCTTTTGACACTTATCAGCTCCCTAATGGAGGGTGCCGCCCTTATCTTCTCCCTGGTTGCCCCTTCAAGGAGGCATACATCGGCCATACAAGACTAGCTCCTCCCATCCGGTCTTAACAACAACCAGTTGTTTTCGCAGCCTCTTATCCCTTATACCTATATGGCTTATGGTTACGAGACTGCACCCTAAGTGGAGTTTTCTTCGGGCCGAGTGCAGCATATACCAAGACTTGCCAAGAATGGCCGAGACACTTCAAATGCCCCAGGCACTCTTGGCTCAACCGTGTACCCCGGCGCCTTGAGCATACACTGACTCCTAAGAAGAGATCCTCGGGCGTCCAACCAGGGTATAACCTTATATATATAGTTGGAAATCCAAGGTATCTCTCCCGGATAGGCTTTCATGGGCCCCAAATCTCCATGACTCAGGTTCCAGGGGCGGTGTAACCTTTCCCCTGAGCCATGTCAAGAGATACCCCCTTATATGACGCACTTTAGGTCTTACATTTGCCTCTTGCGAAATATCATTCGCGAACTAGGGTGTACGCCATAAAGGTTCGTCCCATTCACTCACTCTTTCATTTTTGTTAATTCATTCAAAATATATATAAGAAGTACTTAATCCTCGAAATATATATAAGAAGTATGAAGTATCTTTTGAGAAGTATAAGAAGTATCCGTCCTTGATTGCAAATAAGAAGTATTGCGAACTAATCATGCGAAATTACAAGTATGAAGTATAAGAAGTACTAATCCTCGAAATATAAGAAGTATTTATCCTTGAATGAGAGTAGTAAGTATTGCCTCTATTCATGCGAAATTATTAATCCATTTTTGGTGAGGATCCTTGTTGTTCATTGGTGAATATCTTCTTTGGAAATGATTCTTGCCGAGAAGATAAGGAACATAAAATGTTTTCATGGTAATCCATAGTTGCCTCTGTTCTTTACCTATGAGGGTAGAATCCTTGAGAAAGTGTTGATCGAGCGATTTTTTTTTTTTTTTTTTTTTTTTTTTTTTTTTGCATTCTTATTTTGCCTCTGTCTCATGTTTTGTGCTCATGCGATAGTATAATCTCTTCAAGTTGCTTATAATTGTGTGAAATAATTGAGCGAAGTAATCACATCTTGCGAAATTCTGAATAATTCTGCAAAATTCTTAATATCTCTGCGAAATACTGAATAACTCTGCGAAGTTCTGAATAACTCTGCGAAGTTTTGTAAAATACTTGTGCGAATATAATGCTTATGTAATGATTATGTTATGAAATGTATATGCGATGTTTATGCCATGAAATGCGTATGCGATGCTTTCATGATGCAAGTGTGATGCTTATATGATGAGAATACTTATCTATTGCAATGTATAGCTAATGTTTGTGTTACTTAACTCATTTTCCGTTCTAAAATTGATGTAGCTTTAAATCGCTTCCATTCATCATTTCTATGATTTTGTCTCTAGTATATGCATTCCTCTTTGCATATTTATTATTCCTCGCAAGCTCTTACTTGTGCTTCTTCTTTTCTTATTCCCGCACTATTAGTATCGCATAATAATATGATCATAATATCAAGTGTGCGGCATTTGCATTGCCTCGATCTCATTATCATGTACATGTTCGCAAGCTTATCATTTAATCATTTTCTCAAGCTCGCAAGCTTATCATGTAATCTTTTTTGCGATGAAAGATCTCGGTTACCTACATTCAAAATGTTTATGTTGAATTTTGTCATTGCGACAAGATCGCAGGACGTATTTATATTTTCATGTAATGACCCATTGATCTTGCCTTATCATTTCTCTTGTGTGGTCTTATTTTGCCTTCCTAGTTAAAGGTCTTATTTTGCCACCCCTCATTATTGCGACAATATGACAGGCCTAAATATTCTTGCGAACATAAAGCCCCATGACATTGCCGTCTTACGACGAAATCGCAGGACGTCTTTACACTTTCATGTAAAGACCCATTGATCTCGTCTTATCTTTGTCTTTTGTATTATTGCCTCTTCAGGATCATCGCACAAATATGACAAGCCTAAATTTCCTTGCAAAAATAAAGCCTCATGACATTTGCGTCTTTTGACTTAACTTATCAGCTCCCTAATGGAGGGTGCCGCCCTTATCTTCTCCCTGGTTTCCCCTTCAAGGAGGCGTACATCGGCCATACAAGACTAGCTCCTCCCATCCGGTCTTAACAACAACCAGTTGTTTTCGCAGCCTCTTATCCCTTATACCTATAGGGTTTATGGTTACGAGACTGCACCCTAAGTGGAGTTTTCTTCGGGCCGAGTGCAACATATGCCAAGACTTGCCAAGAATGGCCGAGACACTTCAAATGCCCCAGGCACTCTTGGCTCAACCATGTACCCCGGCGCCTTGAGCATACACTGACTCCTTGGAAGAGACCCTCGGGCGTCCAACCAGGGTATAACCTTATATATATAGTTGGAAATCCAAGGTATCTCTCCCGGATAGGCTTTCATGGGCCCCAAATCTCCATGACTCAGGTTCCAGGAGCGGTGTAACCTTTTCACTGAGCCATGTCAAGAGATACCCCCTTATATGATGTACTTTAGGTCTTACATTTGCCTCTTACGAAATATCATTCGCGAACTAGGGTGTACGCCATAAAGGTTCGTCCCATTCACTCACTCATTCATTTTTGTCAATTCGTTCAATCATTCATTTTTGATTATCTATTCTCATTATCTTTGCAAAATTATCGCATGTCTTCATTCTTTCATTCATCCTTTCATTCATTCCTTCATTTATGTCACTTCCTTCACTCATTCTTTCATTTCTGTCATTTCTTTCATTCATTCTCATAATATCATATCATTTGAAGCAAAGTAAATATTCAAGAGAAATTCTAATACATTATGGTCCTGAAATCTTTGTAGTTGTGAAATCTTTATAATTCTGCGATCGTATCGCGTTTTGTGATTCAAATCAAAAATCTTTTATTGTCTATAAAAGAAATATTCTAGAGAAATATATAAATTGAATTTTTTTTTTTTTATTTTAAAATCTAGAAATCTTTGTAATTTTGAAGTCTTTATAATCTTGAAATCTTAGTAATATTTGTAATCTTGCGATTTTTTAAATACTTAAATATACTACACTCCTTGCCTATTTTCTAATGAATGTTACAGAGTTTTAAGCTGGTAGCCGAGCGACAAGCTGAGCACCAACTCCTTTTTGAATTGCGACACCCAATCTATGAAAAATAAAACTACCTAGACCACTACCAGCGTCATGACTGACTAAACAATTCTTCAGACACTTGAAAAAACAAATAATATCCTCACTAAGTTCCCCTAAGGTAGTAAAAGCTAAAACACCCAAACCATAACCATGCGAGGTACACTCATCCAAATATTTAGAGCGTTTCCGCGAAATTGCTCTAGAGATAGCCTGGCCTGGGACGAAAGAACGAACACCATCACCAGTAAAGGGTGAAACCCCTGTGACATCCATACATACATCTTGGCCATTTTCCCAATTGAGAACAAGAATATCCGCCGGACGTAAATCCTTGTTACTATCTGTCATAAGACCCAAATTCACCTCCTTGCGTGCATGAACACCAGCTTTGTAACAAATATTCGCAATTACATCACGTACTAAGTCATGGCGAAATTTTAGTCCAACCTCGTTAGCACAGTGAAGCGCGTGATCACCAAAAATATCCATGGACCTATTGCAACATGAGCATAAACCGCCTTCAACAAATAAAGGGATACCAAGACGATAGCAAACCACTGCTCTAAACTGTCTGGGGCCAAGACATTGATCTAAACCACTGATCGGAACAGCCAAAAGGTAATCTTGAGCATGTTTGATCCGGTTACATTGCCAAAGAATGGAATCTCTTACAGATAAAGTAAATTGGTCGGGGATTTGCTTCTTGATTGCATCAAAATAAGTGACTGCCCGGGGAGTGCATAGAAGAGGGGGCAGTGTTATCGACGCAAAAAGTAGAAGGCAAACCACATACCTGAATGAATTTCTGAAGAGCCAATTGGTAGGCGACCCCATAGTCGCCGGGTGAAAGAATTACCAAGAATCGCCTTCCGCACCGAAGCAGTCTGACTCTGAGAAGCAAGATAGCAATAAGTGCAAGTGTCGGCCATGGTATATATGCCAAGCCCGCCGTCCTTGATAGGAAGAGTAGCCAGTCTCTGTTGCAAAGGCCCAATACCAGGACCATCTCCGGTGATTAAAAGCCTTAAATATTGTAGCAAGTGGTCATCAAAGAGGTCAGAGGCCCGTTGAAGAGCTTCCGGATTAGTAGTGCGCATAGCAAAATATAATCTTGATACCCCGACACAGTTTCGGAGTAACAACATCTCACTTTGGGGATCCCTGAGTTTTTTGATAGCAGACATGAGCTGAATAGTTTTATAATCTTGCGATTGAATCGTTTTTTTTTTTTTTTTTGTAATCAAATCAAAAATCTTTTTTTTTTCTGTAGAAGTAAAATAATCAAGGAAATTGGTACTTAGCTTTTGTGGTTTGCTGATGTTGTTGTATCTTGCGAAGTATATGATTTGCTTGCGAAGCTAGCATCCTTGAAATGTATAAACATCGCACAAAATATAATTATCTCGCAGCAAAAAGAAGTGTGAGAAATGAGATTTGAACCCTTGACCTGCCTCATGCATATTCTCGCACCATACCAACTGTTCTAACCCTCTCTTGGGAATTTATTTGCGAGATAACCATCAACTTTCTCCTTTGCGAAATAGGAAAAGTCCGTGCGAAATTTCGCATAACAAAAATAAATATGCGAGAAGCAAGAATTGATCCTGCGACCTTCTGCTTGCATTCATGCTTCCTGACCAACCGTGTGCTAGCCACGCCTCTGCGAAGTGTGTCTGCGAAATAACCACCTACTTTCTTCTTGCGAAATATCCTTACGAAATTATCAAAGACTGTGAGAAGTAAACATTTGCGTGAAGCAAACGAACATCTGCGAAGTGTTCGTGCTGCGAACGTTCGCAAGGTAAACATTTGCGAAGTGCAAAAACTCTTTGCGAATGGGGAGATTCGAACCCTAGACATCAAACTCCTTCCCTTTACTACTGACCATCTGAGCTAGCTTCAGCTTGCGAAAGAAACACATATTTCCACTCTATTATTCTTCCTTTCTTTTCAGTAGTTCCAAAAAGTGTGAAAAATATTGAGCTTTGCGAGAATTGATCATGTGAACTCTAACCCATACTCCTAATCCCTGACCATCTGCGCTACTTGTTGTTTGCGAAAGAAACACATAATTTCATAACCTTATTCCATTTCTTCTCATTTGAAAGTTCAAAAAAAATATGCGAAAATTCGCGAGAGGTGGGAATTGAACCTGCGACCTCAAGCTCATTGTCTTTACCTCTGACCAACTTTGTTGGCTTCTGTTTGCGAACTATCTCTGCGAAATAATAACTTACTTTCTTCTGTGTGAAATACCCTTGCGAAATATCTATGCGAAAAATATACATTTGTTGGGATTTGAACACGCGACCATGAACTCATTAATTTCGCAGATAACCAACTGTGCTGCCTCTTGTTTGCGAAATAATGAAACAACCTTGCGAAATTATCCATTTTTTCCTTTACGTAAAAAAGAAGAAAATTATGCTCGCAAGTGAATTCGAACTTGCGACCTCAAACTCACATATTGCTCGCTGAACCAACTGTTCAAGAACCTCTCTGCGAAATTAACCCACAACTTTTTTCTTTATTCTCTTATTCGCCACTGAAAAATAAAAAATATGTGTCTCTACGAATTCGAACCCGTGACCTCTTGCTTATTCGCTGATAGGTGTAGAATACACCGTATTTATTATCTACTATTTATGCTTTCTTTGCTATTTTTCGTGTAAATTATGTATCTTATGTGTGCTTTTGAGTTTATTAGGTGCAATGGAGTCATTTGGAGCAAAAAGACCAATTGGAATTCGTTCAAATACAAGATTTCTACTTTTCATTGTGTAGAGGACGAGAAGATGAAGACAATGCCGAAAGAATGGAGTCATTCCGAGTTCGTATGAAGAAGTTATGAGCAAAACAAACTTGAAGCATAAAAGGGCAAGTGTTATTGACACCCCAACTGTAGGTTAAGGGGTAGTCTTTCTGTTAAGGGGCAATCAAGCTTCAAAGGAATTGCTCAAGGGAGTCACGTCATTTACTGGGGGGAAATCAGAATTCAGAACTGTTATAGGCACCCGCTCAAGTTACTAGGGGTTACTTATTCACATTTACAATCTAAACTACAGAACTAGGTCGTGTGTCTCATTTCCTAAGTCAGTTCAGGTCTATAGCTTTACCTAGTTCTTTTCTCTATCGCTGCATCAAGGAGCAACTACCGGCTAGCCATGGTTCCGTAATTACAAGAGCATTTCGAGAGCAATACAGAGAATGGCCATTGAGGATGAACTGTAACGAGAGTTCGATGGTTGGGGAAGTTTCTGTCGAGAAACGCCGGAAAGAAGGATGAGCTCTGCCGCAAAGATTCTCTGAATTCAAGAAGGTTTAGCGGAGTGTGTTTGATTGAATGATTCTGGGTTGTGTATGGAATTGAATGCTACAGGGAAGGAGATGTGCACAATATCATCAACGATAAGCTTAAACCTGTGTTATCAGTTTCTTGCACACCAGTTGCTTGTAGAAATTCCTGAACGAGCAGCTCTTGACTGCAAGATTAGCCTCATGCTGCCATGTTTGATGTGGTTGTTTGTCATGGGTTTTGAGAGATTTTGGAAGAAGGACACATATCATGGTGGTGATCAATGGAGCTGTGGTGGCGATTGAAGGCTGTGCTGGGAGTTTAGACTAAAAGAGAGATGAAGAAGATGAGCATTTGGATCTGAACTCAACTACAGTGAATGAACTGGCAGTATACTTGTGCTGCTGGTGTTACATGAGAAGACACAACAAATGAAATTGAGAAGATGGTGCTGGGTAGCTGTTAATGATGGGAAGGAGTTGCAGCTCAGATGGAATGGAGTGTTGCAGCTGCATTTCAGTGCAAGGGTGGAGTTTTGCTGTGGTTATGGAGATAGAATGACAGGGAGGCAGTGAAGCACAATAACTGAGATGCATAGGTGGTTAAGCTGGAGCAAGGATGGAGATTGAGACATGCCATGCACTTGCACTATTGGATGGGCAGGTGAAGCTTGAGCCAGTGATGGATTGTGAGCTGTTGGCTGACCTGCAGGTTACAAGAAATGGGTTTGTTGCAGTTGGAGCCACAAGTGGTGACATGGAGATGTAACTGGAAGTGCAGCTGCAGCTTGGTGATGGAATGAGGTTAAGTTGCGCGGTGGCTGGTGGCGCAAAGTAGAAATGGTTGGCAGGTTGAACTGGCAAGGCATTTGCAGCTGAGTGATGTGCTGCTGGTGGTGATGTGGTTCTCTGACAAGGAAGTGCCAAGGGAGTTACAGCTGATGGATTAGTTTCGGCAGGATGAGATGAAGGGTTTGAGGTGGTAGCTCAGGTTGAGTAATTGGATGTTGTTTGTGGCTTGTAGTGGTGCTACTATGGGAATGAAATTGTCATAGTAGATGGAAGTGGTGGTGGTATGCTTGAATTGGACCTACTGGGATTAAGAGCCACAAATGGGGATTGAGAAGAAAGGAGCTGGTGCTGTTATAAACTGTGCGAAAACGGGGTGAGAATGGCGAGCCGGTGAGCATAGTTCCGGTTGTCGGATTTCGGAACTTGAAGCATGAATCTTAATATTTCAGTGAATCACGAAGGGGTACGAGTCGGATGGAAGAGTTGGCAGCCGAATATATGAGCTACGCGTCACGCTTTTGGGCGCGTTTTCGCAAGAGTTCAAGAATTGGTTTAGAGGGTTCATATGTGATATATTGCTTTGAATTGTGAGTGTATGACATGAAGAGAATGATAGTGAGTTGCTGGGAGTTATGGTAGCCGGAGGCGAGTTTCAGTTAGTCGGAGGTAGTTTTACATGACCGGATTCCGGCGACCGGTGACCGGATTCCGGTGATGACGTCATCAATTCCGGCGACACTTTTCGGACCCAAAATTCCAGAGACATATTTTTCACTCCTGGGCTTGGTGGACCAACTTGGAGACGGGTTTTGAGAAGAATTAACCTAATTTTGGGAAAGTATCCTTATGGGGAGAAAAGCATATAAATAGAAAACTCTTTTCTAAACCTAGGGATATATCTCCAGGAGGGAGACTTCTACTTTTGGTTCTAGGGTTTAGAAACATGATAGGTTTTCTCCTTCTTCTTGCTATGAACTCCTATGCCATGAGTAACTAAGTTCTTATTATTGGTTGAAGATGTAGTTGGATTTTGCAACCAAGTTATGATTTTTATGAATTAGTTTTCTCTCAATATTATCGTATGATTTCTACGGGTTACAATAATTGCATGATTGATGGATTGCAATATGATTGAATGTTTGTTTAGTTAAGTCTAGAATTGATTGAACTCACATCCATATCTATAGCTATTTTAGGGTTTTCATCGAGCGATAACCTTGAATATGAGTAGCATGATATGATGCTAGGTTGTAGTGATACATCCTTGTATTCATATGTAGAAATTGACCTTTGTTCGAATTGTTTGCGCAATGTATTACAATTGCATTGATTAGCCTATTTCTGAAACTTAATGCTCCTAGGAATTGAACTTGATTAGCGCAAGGCGTTAGGTTATTCTTTAGGTAGAATTCACATACGCAGCCCTAATGTGTGTGTTGATAACTTTGGAAATTTACGGAGTATTCTTGCAATAAGGTATTCTATGGCTTTTGATGATAGCGAGATTAAATACGAATTCTATTCATATATTCATAAACTTGTTTACAATTGAAGATGAAACCTTTATCCAATATCTCACATCCTTGATTTGCGTACTTTATTTGCTTTTTGTTTAGTTTTATTTACACAATCAAATTCTTCCGGGTGTTTTATATAGGAAACCATAACAATTTGACAACCTAGACCTCTCTGTGGGATCGATCCTTTCTTTCCCTTGCTATATTTATATTTTGAGTAGTAATAAAGTGTAATTTATTTTTGACGCTTACGACCGCGATCATTCGCTCCAACTCAAACCATCTGTGCAAGCTTATGTTTGTGATAAAAATCACAGCGTTTTGTTCTTATCCTTATCTTCGTTCTTCCTTTATTTCCTTCAACAATTTTCCTCTTGCTTTTTCTCCTGAACATGGAAATCTTCCATTGAAACCTTGATTTTCTTCCGTGAATTTCACCACAGAAACTAATTTTTTCTCTTCTTCTTTTCATGTCTTTGAATTGTTGATGATGTTTACTCCCTGAAAGTGTGATTTCTTCCATAAAACTTCCATTTTTGAACCTAAACTTTATAGATCTAAATAAAAAGTATGAACAGTAACTAATTTTCATGGAAATTTCTTGATCCAACAAGTTACAGGAAGGACAAAATCCATTACTCTCTCCCTGTTTCTAGCGCATATGTAGTTGCAGGAAATCCTACAACACACCCCTTATAATATTTTGTAGATCTAAACTTATTTGATAATCAAAATAAAGATTAAAGTGCTAAAATTATAAAATGGACACAAGGATTTTTTACGTGGTTCGATCAATGTGATCTACATCCACGGTTCTTCACTATGATTGTTGAAATTACACAAGTATTACATTTAGAATCTCCATTAATGGATATTTTGTAGAGCTCTAGATCTAATTTTAGGGGAAGAAGATGATAAAGAAAATAAAGTTTTTCCCTCTTTCAAAATATTTCTCTCTGAAAATAATATCTCTCTCTCTCTCTCTTACCAAAATTATCCTCCCCTTCTCTCTCCTGCTCTCCTCTTTATATAGTGTTTACATAGTGGATGACAGCTCATATATAACTCATATTCTCGCAAGCTCTTGTTACCTTCTCGCGGATTCTTCATACCTTTCTCGTATTTCTGCTGGTGTCGTCTGTTATGTCATTTTTAATGTTAGTCTGCGACGGTTTCGCAATGTTGCTAATGACAATATCACAAGTATGTTGTTGTTGCGATATTCTGATCCTAGTGATTTTATTCTTGCCTTTAGCCTTCGCAGCTTCAGGAATGTCAGTTTCTTCAACGCCAACCTTCGCACACGAATGAAGATAAGAAACAGAGGCAACAATATTGTTAAAAATAATAAGAAAAAAATATTTCTTACTTCATCCGTGATTGAACGAAGTATCGCCAGAGTACTCGCTTTTGGATTTCTTTTGTAGCTTTTTCTCAATTTGGTGATCTGAAAAATTCGCAAGATTAGATATATGAGGGAGTGAAGATTGTAAAATAAGTAAAAGTTAGGAAGTATACCTCTTTTGCCTTTTCGGGCCAATTAAATACCCAAGGGTGATAATTTGCGAGATTCGCAGGGAGTATATTGGAACCTGAAATGTAAGGTCCGGTCAAAAATAGTGGAAAGACAGACCACCTCTCATCTTTAGAGTAGCGAGGAACATTGTTCTTGCCAGAATGCCAGTCAATATCTAGCATGAGTATCTTATCGTCGGAAACGTTCTCTTTTCTTCTCAATCGGGCACCCCAGCGAGATTTGTCATTCTTCATATTTATCACTTCATAATTTTCAAAAACGTTTTCTACTGAGTACTTTTTAGTGACTATCTCTAAGTCTGCGAATTTAGGATCTCTGACGTTATCAGGGTATAGAGATCCCTTACCAGCGCCGCGATGAGCGAATTCAAGCATTAGAAGGATGCAATCACCACTTAATTGATAAATAGCTCGCGAGAATTTCTCATGAGCAAGGATTTCATAGAACAAGGGCAGTTCGGGATCGTACAGAGGAATGGGAAGACCTGCGAGGATTTGACCTAGCGAGATTATGATTTTCTGAACATCACACTGATGATCGCAAACAACTTTGCGAAAGAATAGATGAAGATTCTTGATTGGGAATAGTAGACAAGGTGAAACCCTTCTCTTGTAATTTCTTTTGAGTTTCATCTAAAAGGGTTTCATATTTACGACCAGTTGGAGCCATTCTTCGAATATGGGAATGATTAGAGAATTTAAGATCAAGAGAAAGAAGAAAAGGAAGATTTACAGTAGCAGAAACGCAAATTGCGGAGGAAGAGAGTTGAAGAAAAGTTGCAGAGGGAAAGTAAAAGAGAAGAAGAGGAGGGTGAGAAAACTATATATAGAGAGAAGAATTCTCGAGAAAACAAATGCATTTAATGTGAGAGGGGACGTGAATGGTCAAGAAAAAACGGTTGAAAGAGACATGTCAAGAAAAGAGTGGAAGAAGAAACATGTGTAATAAATTCCGTGTAAAAGTACGGGATTGTAACAGATAAAGATGAACAGTTGCGGCATTTCAAAATACTGGTTCTCATGACATTCTCTTCTTCGCAGAGAAGATATGAGAAGAGGCAAGATGTAGGATCTGAATATCGCAACATCAGTATTTCGCGAGATTAGTAAACGACAGCACCGCGAAGGCGTCGCAGAAGAGTAATATAAATGACGCAATGAATGACGATAGCCAAAACACGAGAAAGATGTGAAGATCTAGCGAAGTTTAAGAGTGTCGCGAGATTATATACTTGTACACTTGCGATATTTCGCAAGTCATTCCCGAAAATAAAGGACAGCTTAGCTGTCATCCACTGTGTACTACCCTATATAAAGAGTTGAGAAAGTCTATTGTAGGGGAGATTCTTTTCAGAGTGTTAGACAAGTCATTAGGAGAGAGAAAGTTTGTGGTGATTGTAATTTCTTTAGCTCTTTTATATTTTATCTTGTAATCATTCAAGGAAATAATCAATAAAATCATTGTTATTCATCTTTAAATGTCTTAGTTGTGTGGATTATTGTGAGGGGTGTAGTGTAGGATTTCCTGCAACTACATGTATGTTAGGTCAGGGAATTTGATTAAAAAGCTGGTGGTGACTGAAATGACTTGAAAACATAATGAATGGAGTGATATCAACTGAATGGACTGTGAAAGTTACAATGGTGCTATCAGATTTAGTGGTAATGGAACTGGGGGTATTGGTGGAGTCCCAGAATGGTTGAGGCACTATGCTAGGTCTGCTGAGATTAGGATTTGAGTTGATTTGCAGGTGCAATGGATGGTGGAACTGAGACTGAAACGAATAGCAATTGCAGGTACTGAAATGGGTTGTAAATAGAGCTGACTGAGGCTGCGGAGAAGGTGAACTGAATTTGGGTAGATGAATGTCTAAGTTTAAGATCATGGAGTTGATGTTGTTGGTGCTTCAGGTATTGGTTTGAGGTGTTTTTGAATTAAAGATGTTGGAGCTGTTCAAGTGCAGTGATAATTATGGTGGATATTTACTGAAAATTCATGCAGCTGTAGTGGTTTTGCAATACAAGGAAGACTTGAATTTGCTTGGATGTATACATGCAAGTGTGGTTGTTAGCAGTAAAGAAGATCTGAGAAGTTAGAAGATAGATTGAAGTTGCAGTTTAAAATGGGGAAGGAACTGATGTCATGTTCTTTACACTGAAGTTATGGAAGAGTGCTAAGTTGAACTGGTGGTTTATTGGGTTCACTGTGTGGTGTTGGTATATAAATTGGTGGATGGTTGTTAATCAGGTTTACAGGGAGGTATTGCTCGTATGTGTATGGAATTAAATTGGAAGCAGTGAGCTGAGTTGCAGCTGTTGCAGGTGGCTTAAGTTTGATGTGATAGTGCAGCTGGAGTTGAAAAAATTGTAGGTGATAGGGCAGAGTTGATGCTACAGAATGAGTAAGAAGAAGTGCAAGAAGCAATGTTGTTGTTATACTTTGTTTATGAAGGGAATTGCCATGCAGTCAACAGTGCAGACCTGTACAATGATGTTGGTGGTGCTTGCAGTTGTTTTACAGGGAAATGTTGGTGAAGTTGCGGGTATGAAGATGATTTTGGTGATGTAAAATGAATGGAGGTGTTAATTTTGAAGTGTACAGGAAGTCTGGATGTGCAGATGCAAGAAGCGTCAGTATGGCTAGGTTTGGAGTCTATGATGCACCATCATTGTGTAACAATATGTTATGGTCTGTGCAAGGCTGCAACGGCTCAGGCCTTGGTCACTCAGATGAGTAGATTAGCTGACTCTGATTCTGACTCGGCTCTTATTCATGACATCACTGAGTTGACTTAGTTGACTGAACTTTGACCGGTGCTCATTGACTTTACCAGTCACCTGAGATGGGTTTCCGACAACTTGTCCGACCAACTTCCGGCGCTGGCAGCAGTTTGCCGGCGATAGTTTTTTGGACAGAATTCTACATGAGTTTTTCTACATATGGGCTTGGTGGACATTTTTGTATTGGACTTTGGAGATTTGGCCTAATTTTAGAAGTTGGAGAAAAGCTACAAAAGAGAAAGTTTTCTACAACTTTGGATATCACGTACATGACTACTTGGGTTTGCTTCATTTTTATCTTCTTTATTTTCATTTATTATCATGATGAAGAACTCCATGGCTATGAGTAGCGAAACGCATATTATTGGTTATGGGATAAAGTTGATTTCACAACATGATAATGCTTCAATGAATTAGTTTTGTCTCAACTTTATTGTTTATGATTTATGGTTTATATTGTCATATGATTTGAATACTAGTTTGGTTAAGTCCGGAATCAATTAGATTTGTTTTCATATCTTAAGCTATATTAGGATTTTCAATACCTAATAGTTGTCAATCCCTGATTATAAGTAGCATAGTGTGGTTATTACTTGTAGTGATACATCTCTACATATGTGCTTTGATTAGTCTATTTCATAGAACTTAGTGCTCTTAGGGAGTTAAACTTAATTTTGCTTTTAAACTTTAGGTTGCTTTCTTGGTAGAATTTACATGTGCATCTTTTAATGTGTTTGTGATGAAATCAGGAAATTAACGGGATATTCTTGCGATCAAGGTATCTAGGACTTTTAATAAAAGAGAGATTAAATTATCAATTCTAGTCGTTGATGAAAATACATGTTTGTGAATGATACTATCCCGTGACCAATATCTTCTCCTTATTGATTATTCCAATTATTCTATTTGCTTTCAATTATTTTTATTGCATATGTAGGATCAGAATATCGCGACATCAATACTTCGCGGGATCAATAAACAACAGCATTGCGAGGGCGTCGCAAAAGAGTAATATAAATGACGCAATGAATGACGACAGCCAAAACACGAGAAAGGTGTGAAGACCTAGCGAAGTTTAGGAGAGCTGCGAGAATGAATACTTGTACACTTGCGATATTTCGCAAGTCATTCCCAAAAATAAAGGACAGCTTAGCTGTCATCCATTGTATACTACCCTATATAAAGAGTCGAATGAGCCTGTTGTGGGGGAGATTTCTTTTTAGAGTGTTAGACAAGTCATTAGGAGAGAGAAAGTTTATGGTGATTGTAATTTCTTTAGCTCTTTTCTATTTTATATTGTAATCATTCAGGGAAATAATCAATAAAATCATTGTTATTCATCTTTAAATGTCTTAGTTGTGTGGATTATTGTGAGGGGTGTAGTGTAGGATTTCCTGCAACTACATATTGGCGCTAGAAACAGGGACTGATTGAAGATAAGAGATTGGATATTGTCACTAAAATTGTTAAAATCAAGAGTATGATGGATAAATTGGAGAAAACTAGAATCAAAGAGAGTAATGAAGAATTGGAATGTAATATGATTAGAAAATCAATGGTTAATGAATTTCATGAAAGTATCAAAGGGAGAATACATAAAAGAGATTTTGAAGGAAAGAAAATTATAACAGCAGAGAAGGTGTTACCCTTGAAAGAATGGGAAAAACAGAGAATTATATTCACAAATGACGGAAATATCGGAGAGAATTTAAATCACACATCTCCACTAGTGATTACAATAAATGCAAGCAAAGAAGAAGTAAAATTAACAAAAACAAAAGGAAGAATGGGCAATAAATAAAACTTTGGTGGATACAGGGAGTTCAGTGAATATAATGTTTTATCATGCGTATAAAAAATTGGGATACAAGAATGAAGAAATGACTTCCGCAACATATTATATTTATGGTTTCGGCAAATCAATAACAAAACCTAAAGGGGAAATAAAAATACGAATTTTGTTGGGAGAAATTGAAACACATGTGACGCTATGTGTAGTGGATATGGAATCACCATATAACATGCTGTTGGGAAGACCATGGATACATGCAATAAAAGCTGTAGCATCAACATTTCATCAATGTGTCAAATTTCCTATGCCGAGTGGAATTGGCGAAATCAGAGGAGATACCGATAAAGG
Source organism: Papaver armeniacum (assembly GCA_023531295.1). Classification (NCBI taxonomy): domain Eukaryota; kingdom Viridiplantae; phylum Streptophyta; class Magnoliopsida; order Ranunculales; family Papaveraceae; genus Papaver; species Papaver armeniacum. The sequence continues at coordinate 138,470 of JAJJWW010016934.1, read as the reverse complement.
AAGAATGTATCATCAAATCGAAGTAAAATATTATGAAGAACAGGTGAAGAGGCGAAAAGATCGCAAGAAGATGGCAAAAGCAGCGAAAAAGGAAAAAGAATTTAGAACTTACATGATAAGAGCGGAAGAAGGAAAAGGAATATGTGGTGAAGAGAATGATCTCGCAAAGGAAGTAAAAGGACCAACGCCCATGGGAGAACCGAAGGCTAGCTACACTGCTATGCGAACCAACAAAGGAAGTGAATATTGGAACTGAAGAAGAACCAAAGATGTTAAAAATTGGGACTAAAATGGAGGCAGATGAGGAAAGAAAGACTATTGGTTTGTTGCGAGATTATAAAGATATTTTCGCATGGGATATGGATGAGATGCCTGGAATAGATCCATCTGTAGCATGTCATAAATTAGAGATTGATAAAAATGCAAGACCATTCAAGCAAAGAATTAGAAAAATTGCAACAACATATCATCCTCAAATAGAAGAAGAGTTGCAGAAGATGCTTGATGCCGGCATTATTAGACAAGCAAAATACCCCGAATGGATAGCAAATATGGTCGTAGTTCCAAAGAAGAAAAAAGGAATAAGAATTTGCATAGATTTTACCGATATAAACAAAGCTTGTCCAAAAGATAGTTTTCCCTTGCCAGATATTCCGAAGATGGTTGAATCAGCAGCAGGAAATGAAAGGATATCTTCTCTTGATGGATATAAGGGATACAATCAAATTCCTCTCGCTGAAGAAGACCAAGAGCATACTGCCTTTTTCGCTCCAATAGGATTATATTGTTACACAAAAATGCCATTTGGTCTGCGAAATGCCGGTGCAACATATCAAAGGATGGTAGAGAAAGTGTTCGAACAATGGATACATAAAACACTAAAGGTATACGTGGATGACATGTTAATAAAAAGCAAAGAAGCAAAAGATCATGTGCGAGATTTGAAGGAAATTTTCGAACAAATGAGACATTTCAACATCAAAGTAAATCCATAAAAATGTACCTTTGGGGTGGCATCTGGAAATTTTTTAGGATACATTGTGTCAAAAGAAGGAATACAAGTTGATCCGGAGAAAGTACAAGCAATTCGCGATATGCCAACACCAAAGAATACAGTGAAAGATATGCAAAAGTTAAATGGATTATTAGCTTCGCTAGGAAGATTCATCTCGCGATCATCTGATAAGTGCAAGCATTTTTCCAACATACTTAAAAAGGGAGCGAAATTTAGATGGACAGATGAATGTGAAAAGGCGTTACAAGGAATAAAAGAACATCTAATGGATATATCAATCTTACAAAAAGCAGAGCCAGGAAAAGAATTACTAATTTACCTCGCGACAACCTCGCATGCACTAAGTGTAGTTGTAGGAGCAGAATATCGTAGCAAGGACATACTTGCGAAATCCTCACCAATGACACTTTGCGAGTGTCGCAGACTGATGACGCAATAGATAGTGGTGATAGAAATATGAAGAAAGCGCGAAGATCTTGCGAAAACTAGAGTATCTGCGAGACTTAACATTTATACTCCTGCGAAATGACGCAAGGTAAATCCGAAATTAAGGGAAATATTAGTTGTACATGAGCTGTCATCCACTATGTAAACACTATATAAAGAAGAGAGCAGGAGAGAGAAAAGGAGGATAATTTTGGGAGGAGAGAGAGAGAGATATTTTGGAGAGAGATATTTTTAGGGAGAGATTTATTTCCTTTATCATCTTCTTCCCCAAATAATTAGATCTAGAGCTCTACAAAATATCCATTAATGGAGATTGTAAATTTAATTCTTATGTAATCTCAATAATCATAGTGGAGAACCATGGATGTAGATCAAATTGATCGAACCATGTAAAAATCTTTGTGTCCATTTTATAATTTTAGCATTTTAATCTTTATTTTGATTATGAAATAGATTTAGATCTATGAAATATTATGAGGGGTGTAGTGTGGGATTTCCTGCAACTACATATGCGCTAGAAACAGGGACCTAATCTTGTTGGTTCAAGAAAGTTTAGAAAAATTGACTACTGTTGGTGACGAATTCAATTGGATCTATAAACTTTAAGGAGAAAACACCGTCAACAATTCAAAGACATGAAAAGAGGAAGAAAGAAAAAAAAATATAGGTTGCTGTGATGAAATTCAAGGAAGAAAGCTAATTTTTTAATGGAAGATTTCATATTCAGGAGAAAAAGAAAAAAAGGCAAATTGTTGAAGGAAATAAAGGAAGAATGAAGAAAAGGATAAGAACAAAACGCCGTGATTTTTATCACAAACGAAACTCGCACAGATGGTTTGAGTTGGAGCGAAGAAGCTTGATGTCGCAAGATCAAATCTCGCCACAGTCATATTTTTTCACATTTTTTCTACAGCCTAGAGAGGAGAAAAGAATAAGAGGTGGTTACATGCGAATCTTCGCAAAACAAACCGGCACAGATGGTCGTGGATTAGGAGTATGGGTTAGATCTCGCGTGATCAATTCTCGCAAAGCACAATATTTTTCACACTTTTTTGGAACTCTTTAAAAAGAAAGGAAGAATAATAGAGTGGCAATATGGTCTTCTATCGCAAAACAAAGACCAAAGCACGGATGGTTGTGCGCGAGGTATATTAGGTGGATGTCGCGAGTTCAACCCTCACATCACTCATATTTTCCATATATTTTTTCCAGAACGGTAAAGGGTGGATGAACTCAAGTACATCATTATGTGTTTCTTTCACAAACAACAGCTAGCACAATTGGTCACTGGCGAAGAGTATAAACATAAGGTCGCGGGTTCGAGTCTTCCCCTTCGCATAGAATTATGTGTTTACTTCATGCAAATGTTTACTTCGCACAGTCTTTGATAATCTCGCAAGGATATCTCGCAAGAAGAAAGTAGGTGATTATTTCGTAGGAACATTTCGCAGAGGCAAGGCTAGCACAGTTGGTTAGGAGGCATGAATGCAAGCAGAAGGTCGCGGGATCAATTCTTGCTTCTCGCATATTTATTTTTGTTATGCGAAATTTCGCAAGGACTTTGCTTATTTCTCAAAGAAGAAAGTTGATGACTATCTCGCAAATTAATTTCGCAAGAGAGGGTTAGAACAGTTGGTATGGTGCGAGAATATGCAAGAGGCAGATCAAGGGTTCAAATCTCATTTCTCACACTTCTTTTTGCTGCGAGATAATTATATTTTGTGCGATGTTTATACATTTCGAGGATGCTAGCCTCGCAAGCAAATCATATACTTCGCAAGAGACAACAACAGCAGCAAACCACAAAAGCTAAGTACCATTTTCCTTGAACATTTAACTTCTACAGAAAATAAAAGATTTTTGATTTGATTACAAAAAAAGCGATTCAATCGCAAGATTACAAATATTACTAAGATTTCAAGATTATAAAGACTTCAAAATTACAAAGATTTCTAGATTTCAAAAAAAAAAAAAAAAAAAAAAAAAAAAAATCAAAATTACAAAGATTTCAAAGATTCGAGAAAAATCTCGCAGATTAATTTATATATTTCTCTTGAATATTTACTTTACTTCAAATGATATGATATTATGAGAATAAATGAAAGAAAATGACAGAAATGAAGGAATGAATGAAAGGATGAATGAAAGAATGAAGACATGCGATAATTTCGCAGAGATAATGGAAATGCGATAATTTCGCAAAGATAATGAGAAGAGATAATCAAAAATGAATGATTGAGACAAAAATGAATGAGTGAGTGAATGGGACGAACCTTTATGGCGTACACCCTAGTTCGCGAATGATATTTCGCAAGAGGCAAACGTAAGACCTAAAGTGCGTCATATAAGGGGGTATCTCTTGACATGGCTCAGGGGAAAGGTTACACCGCTCCTGGAACCTGAGTCATGGAGATTTGGGGCCCATGAAAGCCTATCCGGGAGAGATACCTTGGATTTCAAACTATATATATAAGGTTATACCCTGGTTGGACGCCCGAGGGTCTCTTCCTAGGAGTCAGTGTATGCTCAAGGCGCCGGGGTACACGGTTGAGCCAAGAGTGCCTGGGGCATTTGAAGTGTCTCGGCCATTCTTGGCAAGTCTTGGTATATCTTTGCACTCGGCCCGAAGAAAACTCCACTTAGGGTGCGGTCTCGTAACCATAAGCCATATAGGTATAAGGGATAAGAGGTGCGAAAACAATCGGTTGTTGTTAAGACCCGGATGGGAGGAGCTAATCTTGTATGGCCGATGTATGCCTCCTTGAAGGGGCAACCAGGGAGAAGATAAGGGCGGCACCCTCCATTAGGGAGCTGATAAGTGTCAAAAGACGCAAATGTCATGAGGCTTTATTTTCGCAAGGAAATTTAGGCTTGTCATATTTGTGCAATGATCCTGAAGAGGCAATAATACAAAAGACAAAGATAAGGCGAGATCAATGGGTCTTTACATGAAAGTGTAAAGACGTCCTGCGATTTCGTCGCAAGACGGCAATGTCATGGGGATTTATGTTCGCAAGAATATTTAGGCCTGTCATATTGTCGCAATAATGAGGGGTGGCAAAATAAGACCTTTAACTAGGAAGGCGAAATAAGACCACACAAGAAATTGATAAGGCAAGACCAATGGGTCATTACATGAAAATGTAAAGACGTCCTGCGATCTTGTCGCAATGACAAAATTCAACATAAACATTTTGAATGTAAGTAACAAAGATCTTTCATCGCAAAAAAGATTACATGATAAGCTTGCGAACTTGATAAAATGATTAAATGATAAACTTGCGAACGTGTACATAATAATGAGACTGAGGCAATGCAAATGCCACACACTTGATATTATGATCATATTATTATGCGATACTAATAGTGCAGGAATAAGAAAAGATGAAGCACAAGTAAGAACTTGCGAGAAACAATAAATACGCAAAGAGGAATACATATACTAGAGACAAAATCAGAGAAATGATGAATGGAAGCGATTTAAAGCTACATCAAGTTTAGAACGGCAAAATAAGCTAAGTAACACAAACATTAGCTATACATTGCAGTAGATAAACATTCTCATCATACAAGCATCATACTCGCATCATGAAAGCATCGCATAAGAATTTCATGGCATAAACATCGCATACACATTTCATAACATAAATATTATATTCGCACAAGTATTTTACAAAACTTCGCAGAGTTATTCAAAATTTCGCAGAATTATTCAAAACTTCGCAGAGATATTCAGAATTTCGCAGAATTATTAAGAATCTCGCAGAATGTGATTATTTTACAAGATAAGATAAGCAACTTGAAGAGATTATACTATCGCATGAGCGCAAAGCATGAGACAGAGGCAAGATAAGAATGAAAAAACAACTCGCTCATTCTTAAGGATTCTACCCTCATAGATAAAGAACAGAGGCAACTATGGATTACCAAGAAAACATTTTATGTTCTTTATCTTCTCGGCAAGAATCATTTCCAAAGAAGATGTTCACCGATGAACAACAAGAATTCTCACCAAAAATGGAGTAATAATTTTGCATGAATAGAGGCAATAATTTCGCATGAATAGAGGCAATACTTACTACTCTCATTAAAGGATAAATACTTCTTATATTCCGAGGATTAATATTTCTAATATTTAATACTTCTAATTTCGCATGATTAGTTCGCAATACTTCTTATTCACTTCGCAAAGCTTCAGAACTTCGCAAAAGAATAGAGCATAGCATGAGGTAAAGAACATGGAGCGAGAATTTCGCATGATGGATTCGCAATACTTATTATATTTAGAGGATTAAATACTTCATACTTCTTATACTTCAAGGATACTTCATACTTCGCGTACTTCAAGAGTTGATACTTCTTATTTAATTCGCAAAGCTTCGAAACTTCGCAAAAGAATAGAGGCAAGTACGTACTTTTCAAGTCCAGTATTCTTTCGCTCGTTCCTTCATCAACAAAGATCAAAGATTGCTACACCAACGGATTTTTCCTTAAAGATCGCTCTTCAAGCAATATTCAAGGAAAAAGAGGCAAGATGTAGGAGCAGAATATCGTAGCAAGGACATACTTGCGAAATCCTCACCAATGACACTTTGCGAGTGTCGCAGACTGATGACGCAATAGATAGTGGTGATAGAAATATGAAGAAAGCGCGAAGATCTTGCGAAAACTAGAGTGTCTGCGAGACTTAACATTTATACTCCTGCGAAATGACGCAAGGTAAATCCGAAATTAAGGGAAATATTAGTTGTACATGAGCTGTCATCCACTATGTAAACACTATATAAAGAAGAGAGCAGGAGAGAGAAAAGGAGGATAATTTGGGAGGAGAGAGAGAGAGATATTTTGGAGAGAGATATTTTTAGGGAGAGATTTATTTCCTTTATCATCTTCTTCCCCAAATAATTAGATCTAGAGCTCTACAAAATATCCATTAATGGAGATTGTAAATCTAATTCTTATGTAATCTCAATAATCATAGTGGAGAACCATGGATGTAGATCAAATTGATCGAACCATGTAAAAATCTTTGTGTCCATTTTATAATTTTAGCATTTTAATCTTTATTTTGATTATGAAATAGATTTAGATCTATGAAATATTATGAGGGGTGTAGTGTGGGATTTCCTGCAACTACAACAGTATTATTGAGAATGGACGAAGGTGTGGAAAAACCAATCTATTACATCAGCAAAACATTCAATGCCGCAGAGAAAAATTATTCAAAAATTGAAAAATTAATTTTGGCATTAGTTTACGCAACGTTTAAACTTCGCATCTACTTCGAAGCACACACGGTAAAGGTAATGACAAAAGTACCAATTGAGTCAGTAATGAAAAATTCAAAAAGGTCGAAGGGGTTGAAAGATGGAATGCCCAAGTAAGTCATTGCAAACTCAAATATGAAGTGTTATCCTCACCCAAATCACAAGTTGTTGCAGACTTTTTAGCAGAATTTCCATTGGAAGAGGATGAAGCAGTGGAAGAAATGATGGATATAGAAGAAGAACATGGAAATCCAAGGGATTTATTAACTGAGCCAAACAGATGGGAAATATTGGTAGATGGATCGTCAAATGGAGAAGGTAATGGAATTGGGATCATTGTAATTTCGCCAGAAGGCAATAAAATGGCTTTCTCTTTTAGATTGGAATTTACATCTACCAACAACGAAACATAATATGAAGCTATAGTACATGCTTTGCGATTTGCAATAGAAATGAAGTTGGAGAATGTAAGAGTTACCAGTGATTCTCAGTTAGCTATTCGCCAGATAAAAGAAGAGTATACTACAAATGAAGCATCCTTGAAAAATACAAAAAGCTTGTTGAAGAATTGTCAAAAAGATACCAAAAATAAAGTGGAGACACATATCAAGAAAAGACAATAGACTCATGAGATGCTTTTGCTTTTATATCAAGTATGATGACAGATCCATCTGCGAGATGCATAAAAATACGTACACTTCAATCACCATCAATCAACAAAGAGGAAGAGGAAGAAGCGAAGTAATGCTCATAGAAGATGAAACACAAAGACCCCATTGCGAGGATTGGAGGACAGAACTTCATGCTTATCTAATGAAAGGAGAAACACCAAGAAATAGATTAGAGATGCACAAATTAAAAAGCCATGCAACAAATTATGAATTAAGAGACGGGGTATTGTACCGAAGATCCTTTAATGGACCCTCGCTTAGATGTTTAACACGAAAGGAAGGAGAAGCAAGTGTTAAAAATGCTACACAAAGTGGGGATGCTTGGCAATCATAGTGGCGGGAGATCTTTAGCACATAAGGCGAAAATGCAAGGCTATTATTGGCCATATATGCATGAAGATGCGAAACAAATATCAAGACGTTGCGAAGATTGTCAAAGACATGGAAAGAAAATACATACACCAGGAGCACCATTAACCTCTTAAACAAGTGTATGGCCTTTTGGAAAGTGGGGGTTAGATATTGTAGGACCATTTTTACCAGGTACAGGGAAAAGGAGATATATGATTGTCGCTACAGATTATTTCACAAAGTGGGCGAATAAAAGCGGTACAACACATTCACGATAAAGATATTTTTACTTTCATATTCGAAAACCTAATATGCGATTTGGAATTCCAAAGACAGCTTGGTATCCGACAATGGGAAACAGTTTTGGGGACAAAATATAGAATTACTTCTTAATGCATTTCAAATAAAGTGTGGAAATCAACTCCTTTATACCCGCAGCCAATGGACAAAGGCGGAAGCAACAAATAAAACAATCGCTGATATACTGAAGAAGAAATTAGAAGGGCATAATAAGGCATGGTGTGAACAAGTGCATAATGCAGTATGAGCTTACAATACAACGAGGCGAGAAGCTACGGGGATGTCACCATTTTGTCTAACCTATGGAGTTGAAGTTGTACTTCCGGCGTGGTTATTATTCCAACAACAAAGAGAGAAGCTTGGGAGAAAAATCTTAGTGCGGGTAAGATTTTGGTTAAATTAGATGAATTAGAAGAAAAAGAGAAAGAGCACTACAAAGATATGGAGAATTATCAGCGTAGATTGGCCAGAGAATATAACAAACGTGTCAAAACACGCGAGTTTCAACCAGGTGATATGGTATTGCGAGAAACACCAATATATCAGCGAGAAAGTGGTGGCAAGTTGGCGAAAAAGTGGGATGGACCTTATATTATCAAGGAGATAGTTGGAACAGGGGCATATAGATTAATGGATCCTGAGGGCAAAGATGTGGGCCAGAGATTGGGTAGACCGTGGAATAGATTATATCTCAAGAAATATTACCCATAGAAGATGGAAGGGAAATAATAAGTTCCGAAATGTTGAATGAATGAACTGAAATGAATTCATATGAAATGTTCCTGCGACAGAGTTATTGCGAAATTGCAAAAGAATGTGCGAATATCTCACAAATGAATTAACAAGAGATAACCAAAAATGAATGATTGAACGAATTGACAGAAATGAATGAGTGAGTGAATGGGACGAACCTTTATGGCGTACACCCTAGTTCGCGAATGATATTTCGTAAGAGGCAAATGTAAGACCTAAAGTGCGTCATATAAGGGGGTATCTCTTGACATGGCTCAGGGAAAAGGTTACACCACCCCTGGAACCTGAGTCATGAAGATTTGAGGCCCATGAAAGCCTATCCGGGGGAGATACCTTGGATTTCCAACTATATATATAAGGTTATACCCTGGTTGGACGACCGAGGGTCTCTTCCAAGGAGTCAGTGTATGACCAAGGCGCCGAGGTACACGGTTGAGCCAAGAGTGCCTGGGGAATTTGAAGTGTCTCGGCCATTCTTGGCAAGTCTTGGCACATGCTGCATTCGGCCCGAAGAAAACTCCACTTAGGGTGCAGTCTCGTAACCATAAGCTCTATAGGTATAAGGGATAAGAGGCTACGAAAACAACTGGTTGTTGTTAAGACCGGATGGGAGGAGCTAGTCTTGTATGGCTGATGTATGCCTCCTTGAAGGGGCAACCAGGGAGATGATAAGGGCGGCACCCTCCATTAGGGAGCTGATAAGTGTCTTAAGACGCAAATGTCATGAGGCTCTATTTTCGCAAGAAAATTTAGGCTTGTCATATTTGTGCGATGATCCTGAAGAGGCAATAATACTAACGCGAGGGTAAGACGAGATCAATGGGTCTTTACATGAAAGTGTAAAGACGTCCTGCGATTTCGTCGCAAGACGGCAATGTCATGGGACTTCAAGTTCGCAAGAATTTTTAGGCCTGTCATATTGTCGCAACAAAAGCATCCTGCAGAGGCAATAATACTAAAGAAATGATAAGACAAGATCAATGGGTCGTTACATGAAAGTGTAAGGACGTCTGCGATTTTGTCGCAAGACTAAATGTCATGGGACTTTATGTTCGCAAGAATATTTAGGCCTGTCATATTGACGCAAAATGAGGGGTGGCAAAATAAGACCTTTAACTAGGAAGGTAAAATAAGACCACACAAGAACAATGATAAGGCAGGATCAATGGGTCATTACACGAAAATGTAAAGACGTCCTGCGATCTTGTCGCAATGCTGAATTTCAATGTAAATAATTGAAAACAAAATAGCAATTATTAAATACCAAAAATTATACTCATTGAAAGAAAGAGTAGTAATAAGCAGATGAACACGTCAAAAAGATGGTTGAAATACATAAAGAAATAACAGTACAAGAAGAAAGATTATAAGAGAAAATCAATTCTCAAATATCAGTTTTTTCACCGTAAGAGATACTGGGTTTTCTTCAATAACTTTATCTATATTTTCACTAGTTAATATATTTCCACCAGATCCTTCTTCACCAACATCTTCATTCGCGACATCGTCATTGACAGTTTTATTGGGAGAGATAGTCTCTTCATTTGCGAATTCTTCGCCACTATTATAATCATAATCGCTGTCGGGAGGATTAGGAACTTCATCATCGCTTACTTCCAGAGGTTCGACAGATACAGGATCAAGAGATTTAGATAGTAAAACATCATTCACAAGAACTTCGGCTTTAAGATGAAATTGACGAAGGAGTGCTTTCTGCTGATTTTTACTCTCTATATCTTTATAGTCACGCATATAGTCGAATCTTCTTTCTGCTCTGTCGCGAGAACGAGCAAGGGAAGCAGCGAGTATTCCATTTTCTTTGCGAATTTTTGAGTAGTCGAATTTCAAAGCGGTAATGGAGGAGTGAAAATTTTTCTCAGACTCTGCAAAAACAAAGAACAAAGGGAATTATACAAACAAAAATATAAAAGCTTGATAAAGAAAGAATAGATGAGGCAGTCAATTTCTATGACTACCTTCCTTCTGCGAGGTAAGATATTGGATTAAAGCCGAACAATTATTCTCCAAATGATCCATGGCATTGTCAAAATTATCTCCAATTAAACCTTTCGCATTTGAGATCGCAAGCTTTTTTTTCGTTGGAAACAAGTAAGGCATTCTCTTTCGCAAGGGAAGAGTTGGACTTTTCTAATTTGGAACATTGATCCTTGAATTGGTTTGCCTTTACACTTAAGATTATTCTACCCTGAATAAGTTTATCCTTCTCGGCAGTAACTTCTTCAAGTTGATTTCTCAATGAGCAAAGAGATTGTTCTTGTTCTTTACATAATTTTTGACAAACATCAGACTGTTGCGAGTAAATCGCCACCTTGTTTAACAGAGTTCGCTTTTCTTGAGAAAGAATTCCATTCTCATCTGATAAAGTTTCCAATTCCAGATTAGCTTTAGTCAAAGAGTAAGAGAGGCGAGATAATTCATTACTTAATGAGCCTTGTTTCCTGTACTAAGTCGGCATTTTCTTTTGAAAGATTATCTATTTGATAAACAGAGTATGTATGAAGATTATCTAATTGGTTATATTGCTCCATCCAAGCATCTCTATCAACTCGAACTTCTTCAACAGTAGATTCCAACTGGTATATCTCCATTTTTCGCTTCTGGTTTAAAGCTTGAAGGGCGAACAACGGCTCTTGGTTCAATAAAAAAAAAAAAAAAAAAAAAAAATGGACAGTACAGAGGTAAGAGTATACCTTTCAGTTCTTCATTCTTCTTGCGAAGGTTATCGCGATCCAATGAAACATTTTGAAGTTTTTGATTCTCAAGTTGGAGAATATTACATTTTGCAGTCATAGTTTGGAGATCATTCTTCAAAATATTAATTTCTTGCTCCAAAGATGTTTGCTAAATTCTATCGTGGACAAGGTGTTTGCTCAAAATCTCGAGACATCGGATTTGATAGGGTCGACAGAAGTCTTCTTGACATCGTTCACAATATCTGATAGAACTTTGAAGGCCACATCTATTCCTTCTAAATTTTCTTTAGTAAGAGGGATTTGCTCAGAAAAGGAAGTAACGGCGATAGAAGAAGGAAGAGATGAGTCATCTTTTGTTAAAGGAATATCACGAGAAGAGGAAATCTCATGAGGATTAATGACTGGAGAAATGGTAGAGGCATTAACAATGGAAGAATAAATAGGTTCATTCGCAATGGGACTGTTATGAGGGATTTGATTTATGAGAAATTCAGGCATAGAAGTGTTATCTTTGACAGTATTTTCGCAGGAAGAAACAGTAGGGTTATCTTGCGAAGATTTCGCAGTAGGAGTTGTAAGTTTGAATATAGGAAAGGTAAATGTAAGGTGCAACAGTTTAGAATGGCGAGGCTTCTTGGGGGACCTATCAACATTTTTGTCATCCTGCGAATTACAAGATAAATAAGAAACAGAGGCAACAATATTGTTATTCAAAGAGTAAATGTTTCTTAAATACCTTGTTATTCGCAGGCTTCATTTAGAGGCAGTGGATTTCGGTTGCGAACCCATGGAGATATTAGGGTTCACAATGGTGAATTTGGTGCTAGATTTGTTCTTGCTAAAACAAAAATGGAAGGGGAGTCATTAAAAGAAGAACAATATCGGAATAAAACAACTTCAATAAGAGAGATTAATCACAAAATGATCAAATTCAGTAAAATTAACAAACCTTGATGCCATAGAAACAGTAGCAGAAGAATAATAGCAGAAAAACGATAAAGAAGACGATGAAGAAAAGCAGCAGAAAAAATTTGCAGACGATGAAGAAGACGAAGTAAAAGAAAAGAAATGCTTTCACAAGGAATCCTCCTTTAAATAGACGAGAAAAGAGTAACCGGATAACATTAAATGTGCCGGTAAAAGGGAAATTTTAGATACGTGTAAACAAATCATTCCTAAATTCACGGAATCTTGTCGGCAAAAAGTTGGTGGAAAACAAACGATTGCGGCATTTCAAAATATTGGTTCTCATGACATTCTCTCCTTCGCAGAGAAGACATGAGAAGAGGCAAGATGTAGGATCAGAATATCGCGACATCAATACTTCGCGGGATCAATAAACAACGGATTGCGAGGGCGTCGCAAAAGAGTAATATAAATGACGCAATGAATGACGACAGCCAAAACACGAGAAAGGTGTGAAGACCTAGCGAAGTTTAGGAGAGCTGCGAGAATGAATACTTGTACACTTGCGATATTTCGCAAGTCATTCCCGAAAATAAAGGACAGCTTAGCTGTCATCCATTGTATACTACCCTATATAAAGAGTCGAATGAGCCTGTTGTGGGGGAGATTTCTTTTTAGAGTGTTAGACAAGTCATTAGGAGAGAGAAAGTTTGTGGTGATTGTAATTTCTTTAGCTCTTTTCTATTTTATCTTGTAATCATTCAGGGAAATAATCAATAAAATCATTGTTATTCATCTTTAAATGTCTTAGTTGTGTGGATTATTGTGAGGGGTGTAGTGTAGGATTTCCTGCAACTACATCATAGATAAATTCAAAAATCCCCCCTTGGTTACTAAAGAAACTAAAATTGTTTAACAACAAAAGCCTCCCGTGCAACAAACTCTTTCTTATCACATACTATATTTATATCTATTTGAAGTAAGGAAGTGAAATTATTTTTGACGCATATGACAGCGATTAACACTATCCTCTCAGCCATACACTGCAATTTCAGTTCCATTTACACTTCAGTTATCTCTGCCACACTCTCCATCTGCACATTCAACTTGAGTCCAGCAGCAACCTCATTATCACTTCAACCAATACACACAGTTACATTCATCATATAAAACCACCACCTGCACATCCATTCATACTTATTTAGAGATTCATCATTAATATCTTTATAACCCAACAACCACACCACTTGTAATACAATTTTCACAACTGTAGATAAACAATAATATACTTCAACCCATCTTAGTTCAATACCACTCACCATAATTTAACTTCAATCTGCACTCAGCTTAACCAATTCGATTACCACCACCAGTACAGACATTCTCAGACCCCCACTATTATTCATGTCCCCTGTACTTCAACCAAATCTGAACTACAACTACAATAATTCAGTTCACCTATTACAAACACCATATTCATCTCAAAATTATCATTTGTAATCAACTTATCATTCATCTAACTCTTCTCCCTGTGTTTTAGCACAAACCCTACCAACATATAGCTCTAGCACATACCCAACAAATCCACTTCAATTCTATACTTATCTCAATCCAAATTCTATTCTCAATCAAATAAACTAAATACTTTCATCAACTCAATTCAAAATATCGAAATTAGAACAATTAAAGACTTACCCAAACTTTAACATCTTCAAATTGCCAATTTACCAGATCAATTCTACTCAAACCCTAATTTCAATTTGGGGAAGAACACATGAATCCTAATTATCTTCAATCTCGAATTCAAACTCAAATCATCAATCAAACTCTTCAATTAAGCAAACCCATATTGTAATTCCGTCTAACTCTTCTTAATCCTTACTCAAATCGAATTCCAATCCAACTCAGGAAACCCTAAACCTTGATTTAATCAACAGAACAACTTCAAAGCCTCAATTAAACACCAACCCATGATTCCTCATCTAACAATGGTTCCATAATTCATCTTCTAAATTTTCAGAACATCAATCAACACTATAAACCTTAATTACGATTATAACAGCATCATCCCCTTCTTTTCTCGAACTCAATAAACATCAATATCACCACCAACAATCAATTCTTATTGAGTACCCTAAGTTTTTTTTTGATTTCGACGTTAGAATCCTTTCACAAAATCGCCAGAGGAGAGGAACAGAAGCAAAAAAAGAAGAAGAAGAAGAAGAAGAAGAAGAAGAAGAAAGAAATGAAAAGAAGATTTATCTTCTCGATCGGGTGAAGATAAGACCAAAGAGAAATACTAGGACACCCGCTTGATTTGATAAGGCAGCCACAACGTGTCTGCAAAAAGACTATTTTGCCATTCTCACAAAACTGATGATATCTTCTTCATGTGATATCCGATTGACACGTTCGAGTAGTCCATTCCGCTTAATTTTTTCGAGATCTATCTAACGATACTAGTTCGTATATAGGTCGTTGTTAGATTAATTTCTATTAATTAAAATCTAAATTAACTAATCGAGTCATTAACAACTAAATCGTTTCTTGACTAACTCTTGATCACCTCTTGACCGACATAATAACGTTGACGTGCTTGAGGGTCTTTACATTCTCCCCACCTTTTACATTTTCATCCTCGAAAATCAAACCACCCTTCTGGTCTTCAAAAAATCCCCACCTTATAGAAATAACATTAACTCCCGTCTAAATGCAAGTACTGCTCATACTTACAAACGACACGAAAACCAACTCATTTCAAATGAGTTCTAAGAAACATGAAATGAAACACATCCCTATATGTCTTTCTACAACTAATATCTAAAATTTGTAGCTCTAGGTTCAACTACAATAAATTTGTATTTTAATAGATATGTATGGTTCTCTGCGCTAAAACTTTTAGTCTAATATTTAATAATTTATTTATTTGATGTAATTCCATATTTGTTATACATTTATCCATATAACTAATCTAAATTTGATTTCCCGTAAATCTATAATATCTGATATTTCAATTTTACTGTTTGACGGCTCTATCTTAATTAGGGTTTTTCGGCGACTGTCGTTTTTATTGGAGGAGTCCGTTTTCGGCGACTGAAGGCGATTTTCAGGACATTGGTTTTCATCTGATCAAACCATCTCCTGCAAATCTCTTCTTTTTGCCTTCGATTCCTCATCTTTTTCTCCTCCTTTAGCACTAGAGATTGATACCACTTTTGACCTATGAATATCTTTATTTGCATCACTGGTTGGGTTCTCTTTTAGGGTTTTAACGTTTTCCTGATGCCTAGAACTACTGCCTTGTTGAACCCTAAATCTTCCGCTACGTCTGCTACCCCCTGCATTAGCCCTAGGAATGAGGTTTCTAGTGGCCAAACTGATCTCTATCAATGTCCCTTTAAGGGTTACGATGGGTGAAAAAATGGGGTTGGAGGAAAGGGTTTATTAAAGGTTTCTTTGTTTAATCATCTGAGGAATCTACATTACAAGAAGGAAGGAGGAACTGACAAATGCCGCGAGAGAGTACACAGCTGTTGTGAAGTCTACCAAGCCTGGGAATCCACTTTGCAGCATCTAGAGAGCTGGTTGTGCACTAGTTGTATGCACATATATGCTTGGGGTAAGAAATGTTCGCATCTGGAACAACACGAGCTTGCCCCATCTTCAGCGTTAGTACATGGCTTTGTTGCTCCGGTATCTGAAGCTCCTCGTCCCGCTGCTGAGATTGAGATTGCTGCTCCAACTTTGGGTCTTGAGCTATTGAACATGGTGTTTCTAGCTCAGATACCCACGATCTCAAGAATTCCAGCAAAGTGTAGATTGCACTTTGCCCGCACCTTCAAGGCAGTGTTACAGAAAGTGGTAGCTTTGGCTTGCAAACTGTCCTCATGGATTCATCTCTTACTCTTACCTGTATGCACCCTTCATGTTGCTGAGAGTGATCAAGAGGAGAAGGCTGATACCCGTAAAAAGTTGCAGATTAATTCAGTTAATCGTGCATTGCGTTTGTGGACTGAACCCAATGGGTGTTCTGTGTTGGTTCAAGAAGTCCTCGAGAAACATGAAGACGTGAAGAAAATACTTGAGAAGGTTAAGAAGAAGAACAAACATGATGATCAGGAAGCCACCAACCGTAGATTGTGCAAGGATAAGCTCAGAAATGGTTTGTACGCCGCTGCAATTCGCACTCTCACCTCTAGTGGAGTGGCACCCAACAACGAAGGCACGTTAGAGGAACTGTTATGAAAACCTCCTACTGCTGCCAGGCCCGTAATTCCAGCCACTCCACCTTCGCAGGACGCTATGGTAGCTTCCACAGAACTAATGCTGAGCAGATTAAGAAGTTTTCCTAAAGGGAATCTTGTGGGAGAGATGGTTTTCGTGCAAAACATCTTATTAATGCCCTTAGTGTCCCTGTGGCTGTTATTTCAGATGAGTTAATTGCTTCTATCAAAGATGTGATTAACTTGTGGCTCTCGGGCTCTTGTCCGTCTGTTTTGGGGGAATTTGTAGCCAGTGCCCCCTCACCCCCCCCCCCCCCTCATCAAGCCTGGTGGTGGATTGCGCCCGATTGCAGTTGGCACCATCTGGAGGAGACTTGTCTCTAAATGTGCTGCGTCTTTTGTTAGCAAAGATATGAATTCGTATCTGGGTGATTTCTAGTTTGGATTGGGAGCTAAGTGTGGTGGAGAGTCGATTCTACATGTTGTAAATCGTATGCTAGTAGAGAAAGGGGACCAAAATAATCTTTCCATGCTGCTGGTGGACTTTTCTAATGCGTTTAATCTCATAGACAGAACAACCATGATCTCAGAGGTACGTAAGATGTGTCCTTCGATATCTCGTTGGGTTGAGTTTTGTTACACCTCACCAGCACGACTATATTACATGGACGTACTGATAAGTGCATATTTCACATATATTTGGTGTTAATTCCATGCTAGTATTTGTTGGGTTTCTTGCAAATTATTGTATATTACGCTTGTTTTCTTTTATTTGTGTTTTATTAGGTGAATCATCCAAAAAGAAGTGGAAATAGCTACAAAAGTGAAGTCACAAGTGGGGAAGGGACAAAAACCCAGTGGAACTCGTTCAAATAGAGGATTTCTAGTCATCATTTTATGGACGGCGATAAGACGAAGTCAATGGCGAAAGAATGGAATCATTCCGAGTTCGTATGAAGAAGTTATGAGCAGAACAAGAACTTGAAGCATAAAAGGGCAAGTGTTATTGACACCCCAACTGTACAATAAGGGGTAGTCTTTCTGTTAAGGGGCAATCAATTTTCGATGGAACTGCTAGGGGGAGTCAGGTCTTCTACTTAGGGGGAAACCATAATTCAAATATTACTAAAGGCACCAGCAGTTTCTTTAGGGGCACCACCATCTTCACCCCCGGTTGCCATCGACAGGTTCGGGCTATTTCTTCACGACAGCAATTTCCGTGGTTGTTTTGCAGAATTTGTTAAGCATCGAACAGAGCTCATTGGGTCGTTAATATTGTCATAAGATGTGAGCCATAGTCGAGATGAAGTTCTCAAGAACATGGAAAGAACTGGAAGGAGGGGATATGCTGCCATTATTATCGGCCATTGATGGAGAGGAGCTGTTAGCATGAAGGAGTTGCCTTCGCTGCTGCCATTGACAGCATGTGATGGCGTTGATGATTCAAATGGAGTCTCGGTGATTGTGTTTGGTTGCTGTTGGTGTTGGTGATTATCGGCAGTGAGAAAGTGGAGCTCGAGCTGCTGTATGTTTTGATGAAACAAAGAGAAGACAATGGAGATGGTTCTGCTGCTTGGGTTGTGGGTGAGACTCGATATGGAGTTGATCTTGGCAGTGATGAGGAAGAACTGGGTTTGAACGTTGCTGCTATTGTGGATGGAGAGCTCGAGAAAGGAAATACGGGGAATGAGACGGTGATAGAAAGATTTAATGGAGTTGAGCTGATGATCGTGATGATGAGAAGTATATAGCATAGGTGCTGGTAATGTCAGTGATGAGAAAGAACGGAGGAGTTTGAGTCTATGATGATGGCTTGCTGCCATTGTCGTTATTATTTATGAAATAGGGAATGCATGCTGAGTTGGTATCACTTCCATTAGAAGCCATCAATGATGAAGATGGTAAACAGGAAGAGAAGAACGTGCACTTGTCATTAGCAGTGGTGAAGATTAGAGAGATTGAAGAAGATATCGAGCCTGCATATTTTCGAAGTTAAGAATTTCATGGAGATGTTGTCACTGTGACTCGGAGTGGAAGAATAATGAAGTGGTGATAGAATGGAATTAGAAAACAAGGAGGAACTCGAACTCGAGGTGGGGTTATATTTCGGCAGTGACCAAGATGAGACATGGCAATGACGAGTTGCTGTCGTTGATCTCTGGAAGTAAATGGCTGGGATTGTGAACCTAAAGAGTCTTGGTTTGATTAGAAGAGAGGGATATATAGCCGGATATAGTTCTCAAGCAACAGAGCAGGGGACTCGTGTTTAATTTGGTTTGGAACCAATTTCCTTGCGCTGCAAAACAGGGAAGTAAGATGAAGCTTGGAGATGAACGGAGAGGATTAAGAGGTGTTATCGAGTTCAATGAGAAAGGATTAACATTGGGTTGTTTGAATATCGAGACTTTAGGTGCAGAGAAACAAGTTAACTTGAGAGAGAATTCAGATTCGGGTAAGTTCCAGGAGCTAGAAAACAGCCACTGACTGGTGCTTTTGCCGTCGATTTTTAAGATGAACGGTAGTGGATTGATACGATATTAGAGTTTAGGTCGGTTTAGAATTGTTGGATGATTATCAGATTCGAATTCTCAGGGTCGAAATACTATAAATAGGGGTCGAAATCGCAACCCAAAGGGACCTCCTCACACTAATTTTCACGCCCGTAACCTGTTTGCAGAAAGTTCCCAGAGAAAAAAAAAAACAGAACCTTTAGGAGTTAACTTATGCAGCAGTGGCTCAAGCTCTTCTTCATATGTAGTTTGCTTTCTATCTTTTCTCTGAATTGATTATTGTGAACTTCGAATATGAGTAGCTAAATCTTTTATTATTGGTTAAGGATGTAGTCCTATTTCTAAAACTTGTGTTTGATTTATGTATTAGTTTTCTCTCTTGATTATCGTTCACACCTCTACTGTTTTAATATCACATGATTGATGTATTATGATAGGATTAGATGTTTGTTTAGTTGGGTGGCCAATCAATTCAACTTGCATCCTTTTCCATAGCTATTTTAGGGTTTTTCATCGAGCGATAACCCTGAATATAAGTAGCATGATATGTTTACGGTTTGTAGTGATACACTCTCGTAATCATATGTAGAGTTTGACCATTGTCCGAATTGTTATGCGCAATGTATGACAATTGCATTGACTAGCCTATTTCTGAAACTTAATGCTCCTAGGAATTCAACTTAATTAGCGCAAGGCATTAGGTTATTCTTTAGGTAGAATTCACATACGCAACTCTAATGTGTGTGTTGATGAACTTAGGAAATTAATAGATTATCTTGCTCTCTTGATTCTCTAGGCTTTTGATAATAAAAGAGATTAAATTGTAATTCTAATCATATATCCAAGCACATGTCTAAGATTGAAGATGAATTCCTTGACCAATATCTTTCTCTATTGATTACTTCCTACAATTTACTTTGCTTTTGATTTACTTTTATTTCTTACATAAAAATCAGAAATCCCCCCAATTGGTTACTTAAGGAAACTGAATACATAATAACTACAATTGCCTCTCTGTGGAAACGAACTCTTTCTTATCATATACTTTAGGAAAGTGAAATTATTTTTGACGCATACGACAGCGATCACGTACCATGTTTTCTCTTCAGCTCAAGGGGTACAACAAGGTGATCCTTTGGGGCCACTTTTATTTGCTCTCACTCTCCACCCTTTAGTCTTGAGTATCTCAGAATGGTGTGACCTAGAAATGCAGGCTTGGCACCTTGATTATGGTACGGTGATTGGTGACACTATGATGGTTGCAAGGGCTCTGAAGATTATACAAGAGGAACGTGTGGCTAAGGGGCTGTTTTTGAATATCAAGAAGACTAAATTATTTTGGCCCTCCCTGGATCCTAGAGCAGCTATTATAGGTGTGTTTCCACCTGATATTAGTAGGCCAGAGAAGGGTGTTAAGCTGCTAGGCGCTCCCGTTAGTCTTGATGCCCAATTTAATGTGGACCTGATTGTAAAGAGAGTGCAAAAGACTGTGGAGCTCATTGATGCGGTTGAAACACTTGAAGATCATCAGTGTGAACTCCTCCTATTTAGGAATTGTGCTGGAGTCTCACGCTTGTACTTTTCTCTACGTACTACTTTACCTGATTTCACATTTGAGGCTCAAGATCTATTTGACTCTCGGCTCTACAAGTTCCTGCGACATGTGATCATAAGGGACGGTCCTGTTTTTGGTCCCTTACAAATGAGGTTTTCCACGTTGCCTCTCAGGTTGGGTGGGTTTGGTGTTTACTCAATGCAACCCATACAAATGAGGTTTTCCAGTCGGTTATCTTACGGTACCCTGGCATCAGTGGTTTTATCTCCCACCTTGAGCGAGCTGCAGCTTCTTTCAACTCTTTGTGTAGTCCCGTTTCTCCTATATGTGTCGGTAGCACTGCCACCCATTCTATGAAAAACTTGGGAAATGTCTATTTTGATGCAATAAAGAAGAACTTGACTTCCAATTTCAAGTTTTCTGAACGTGACCTAATGATATGGCAGAGCAACCAAGTGAAACATGCTCTAGACTTCTTATTGGCTATTCCTATTGCTGGTTTAAATCAGCAAATTGGTGCAAGGCAATTCAGTGCGGTACTATGTTATAGACTTGGTATTCCTTTGTTTGAGTTGGACAGTATGTTCCCTTTTTGCAAGAGAGAGATGGACGTTTTTGGGGACCATGTTGTGCACTGTGCAAATGAAGTGGGGTTAAAGTTTCGTTACGACTTGGTGCGTTACACGATTGTTGACATGTGTTATCGTGCTGGGGTGCTGGCACGGAAAGAGGTGGACTTGGGATTTCTTGCGAACAATGGTATGGTGAGTCGGTAGACCGACTTTGTTTTACAGAAGTGCACGGTGTCAAAATTGCACACAATAGCAAGCACGGTTCGTTTCCTCAAGGAGTGCGAAAACTACTACTAATCAATATCAAGAACTAACTGATCAAGATGCAATATTTCAGAGATTGTTGTACTAAGAAAATAAGCTAACGAGTAAATAAAGCAGATTTATAAAGATTTGTAATCAAGGATGCGGATGTATTAGGGATACGGAATCCCTTGCAGGATAAATTTCACTTATGTCTCTCACAAAGGTCTATAATTTTACTCATGTACAATTGCAAACCTAGCTATTGATACATGGAAGATATGACGTTTAATATTTATCGACAAGTCGTATCGCAAGTTATGTTTGTTCTCAACCTTAAGTAGAAATCCTAAGAACTAATCATACAAGGCATAACTAGTCTAAGAATATTCATAAATCAATTGGTAATAGGTTAAATGAGAATTTCTATCAACCTAACAATAGACTATACATGGCATAAAATATGAGAAATTGAATAGAAAATAGACCACTAAAGAGAAACTCAAACACATGACATTAAGCTCAAGTTGGTGAAAACCCTTGTTTAAGAACATAAATGATTGAAACCTACAAGTTCATCCTTCACCCTAATAAGGTATTTAGCTAGACATGGATTTGTTCAAAGCCATAAAAAATGATATAGAGAAGAGATTATTAAACTCAGCATATGAATCACAGAAAAGCAAAGAAAGCTAAACATAGTTTTCTTACCTGTATACGGCCTGCCCTTTCTTATATTGATCACTGGCTTATATAGCAGTCCAGTTCTCCTCTTGTGACCGGTACAGGTACACCTCCAAAGCCCGGTTCAATCGCAAACACCTTCTAGTTCAGGCCCTTCTCAATCCTAAGCCAATGCACCAATTACCAAATTCAGCTCCATCCAAAGTTAATCCACAGGTCACATCATCACATTCCATTTCCTTAACCTCTAAATATCGGCCACCAATTGCAAACTGGGCAAACATATTGACCCTAACTTAGCTTAATATCGCCTTCTCTTGCATCTTCGTAATCGGCTAGATATCTGCGTGGCACCACCAGTAAGATCTGGAGCTTGATTCCATCTTCGTTCACATCTCAAATCTCAGCAATCAACACCCAATTTATTCTTCAGATGAGAACCCCAAATCCATTCCTCAATCACACCGAATTGGCATCAAACAAATGTCCAAAATCCAACCCCCAAATCCTGTTGTTGTTTTCTCTCCAGGCAGCCACCATCTTCTCATTAACCATTCAATGTAATCACCAGCCAAATTTTGGTCAAAACCCATCTCTACTTTCTTCTTTCCTGCCATCTCATGATTCGAATTTGACCATTGTAATGTAAAAATAAGCAACACATAATCGATTTGTATCGATTCATGAAGACTACATCTCCGTTTGTACCCCAAATTCAGTAGCTGAAGTTACGAGAAATTGAAACAATTGGTTTGTATCTATTCCATAAACTTTGACAAATCGAACCCCAATTTACATCCTTGGAAGTCTCCAGTTTGTTGGCAAAAGCTTGAAGAATAAATGAAGCTCTCAGATCCCCTTTCTCTGTTGATTAAAAATGAGTACCACCTGCTAGAAAAATGAAATTCTCTTTTGCTTGTTTTGATGTGAAACGAGATGTGGTGGTAGTGCGGCCACGTCACTCATATTTGACCCCAGATGGGCCTGACTCGTTTGCAAACAACTTCTTTGGTTTGCTTAAAAACATCCTAGCCATGAAGAAATGTAGCCATGGTGGTTCCACTGGCAGCAACATTGGTTACATTGTCGCAAACGCCAATTAAGCTCCATTTTTGCCGTTTATTCTCCGAGTGAACAGATATCACTTGTAATTCCTATAAATGACTTAAACCAATGTTATTAGCAAAATACGAGTCCTAGCTAGTGTAAATATGGGAGTAAAAATGTTGCACTTACGAGCTTATCAAATACCCCCACACTTACATTTTGCTAGTCCCGAGCAAAACAAAAATATATCCACTCCACAGCTGGATAAGAGTGATGTCTGCTAAACAGCAAGACGATTCCACTAAACAGTGGTAGAACAATGTCTGCTAAACCGCAAGACTCATAATCAGAATGACCCGCTCAACAGCTGGTCATGTTGTGCAAAATTCTTTAAGACCCGCTCAACAGCTGGTCATATCATAAAAAAAAAAAAAAAAAAAATTTGTTTTTTTTTGTTTTTTTTTCTTTTTCTACTCAAAATTCAGGTAAATACCTACCAACAATCTATATGTTTAACCACTCCCCCACACTTAAATCTTACATTGTCCTCAATGTAATTGAGTCATCCAACGTAGAGTTAAGGTGAGAAATTCTAAAATGCGATAAGGAATAGGCAAACAAAAATAGAGGATTAAGAAACAAAACTGATGGGTTGACTCCCACGAAGCGAATCATATTTGTTCCCTGCTTGCACGCAGCAAGTAAAATTAAACAAGTTGAATATGGCCTCCCAAAGTACCCTGCCAAGCATATATATAAAGCCTGAAAAGTTGGGGATCAACCCGAAGAAATCGAGTCACCAAAACATGAACTCGCAAACACTATAAACATCCAAAAAGATATGTGAATTCATAAGTAACTCACTCCCATAAACAACAAGTTCAGAATGTTTACAAGTTTCATTTATCAGCGGAGACTCCAAATTGGGTATTAAATCAGCTGAAATATTTTAGTAATATCAATAAGCATCAGATCACAGGACTTGGAAAAACAAGATGAGCAAATATCTGATGATTCAGTTTTTGTTAAATCCTTACAACCTGCAATGTTTTCAGACATGTTTTCGAGATTCTCATTATAATAGTGAGTATAATCATTCACACCATTAACCATGCATACATGTTCACAAGTTTCAGAAATCGCAGACGAATTTGAAAGGATAAACACATTTATTTCCATTTTCATATTTCCAAAAGTAAGCTCCATGATTCCATTGCGATAGTTGATAACCGCATTCGAGGTAACCAAAAAAGGTCTACCTAAGATGATAGGAATCTGCCCACTAGGATTAGAAACAGGTTGAGTATCTAAAACAATAAAATCAACGGGATAAACAAAACTTTCAAATTGTATAAGAATATCCTCTACCACTCCCCTAGGAATTTTAACTGACCTATCAGCCAATTGGAGAGTGACATTAGTGGGTTTCAAATCACCAAGTTCTAATTGCACGTACACAGAATACGGCAAGAGATTCATACTGGCCCCTAAATCTAACAATGCATGTTCAATCCTATGTTCACCTATAGTGCAAGCAATTGTAGGACAACCTGGATCTTTAAATTTGGGTGGAGTTTTCTGTGTTATAATCGAGCTCACCTGTTCAGTAAGGAAAGCTTTCTTATGCACATTCAATTTTCGTTTCACAGTGCACATATCTCTTAGAAACTTAGCATGAGAAGGAATTTGTTTAATGGCATCTAAGAGTGGAATGTTGACGTTAACTTGCTTAAACACTTCTAAGATGTCATTAGGACTAGCTCCTTTCTTACGAGGTAGTAATGATCGAGGAAAAGGAGCACGAGGAACATAAGAAATTTCAGAATTACCTTTTTCGGTTTCATTGGTTTCTTTTAGTAGAGAAGGAGTAACCTGTGCAATTGTAGGCGAGTTCTTATCTTGCATTTTCTCCTTGGCATCACTAACATGATTATCAATGACCCGTACACTTCTGAGAGTAGTGACAGCCTGAATTTGATGAGTCGGCTTAGCACAAGATGTGCTGACCTCTAAAGAACCATTGGGGTTAAGCTGCATTTGACCCGGGAACTGACCCTTGACTCGCTCATCCAATCGGCTAGTAATCTGATTTATTTGTTGTTCTAAGTTCGCCATAGATGTTTGAGTAGCCTGCATAAATAAACTCATACTTTCTTCCAAACTAAGAAATCTTTGGGCAGAAAAATCATTAGTAATAGAAGATGCATGTGCAATAGACTCGACATGCTTAATTTTAGCATTCCTTTCTAACGACTCAAGTCTGCGTGTCAAAGAAACAAACTCGGGGCTTAGAGTCGAATTCATTGTCAACTCTGTAAACCTTTTTGGTACTGGTCATTATGGGTTCTCTAGCCTCCCACTCTTGGGTTTTTTCGGCTATTTCATGCAAAAACGTATAACCTTCTTCGACAGTCTTATCAGGGAAATTTCCACCACAAAATGATTCTATCATAGTCAATGTTCTGAAATCTAGTCCCTCATAAAGGATCAGTATGATCCTAGGAGTATCAAATCGATGGTGTGGACATTGTAGCAAGAGATCGTGGAACCTCTCTAAATAATCATAAAGAGATTCTCCTTCTTGTTGCGAAAAACTATTCAACTTTTGACGAATGGCAATAGTTTTATGCCTCGGAAAGAATTTATACAGGAATAGATTAACCATGTCATTCCAAGTACTAATTGATGAGGGAGATAATGCATTTAACCATGATTTTGCCTTATCCTTTAAGGAGAAAGGGAACAACAAAAGTTTAAGATACTCATCCGCTAAGTCCTTGAATTTCATTGTACCACATAATTCTTCAAAATCTCTAATGTGAAAGTAAGGATTTTCATTCTCCTTACCATAGAAATTAGGAAGTGCCTGAATGGTGCTTGCTTTAATCTCATAGGTTGCTGTGGTGGAAGGCAAAACAATACAAGAAAGTTGAGAGACTCTAGTTGGGTACATATAGTCTCTCAAACTTTTAACCGGAGGGTTCTTACCCTCGTCATATGTTCTCGTCATGTATAAAGGATTACTTTAACAAGATGAACAATTGTTCTCTATCCCAACTACTAGGTAGATATTGCACATGCTAACAAAATGCATAATTCAGTCCAAACAAGCCTTGCAAAAGCTTTGCGAGTGTTTCAGATACTTACTTGTCTGCCTATTTTGGAGAGATTCCAACTGCGTTCTTCAAACTAAGGTACCTAAATAAAGTTCAACAAACTGCGTAAAAAAGAACTAAAAATAAAAATAAAAATAAACTATGTACAAAAAATAAAAACTAAGCTACGACTAAAAAATAAACTATATCAATTAGAGAGTATTTTTCAACCACTCCCCGGCAGCGGCTCCAAAAAACTTGGTGAGTCGGTAGACCGACTTTGTTTTACCGCAAGTGCACGGTGTCAAAATTGCACACAATAGCAAGCACGGTTCGTTCCCTCAAGGAGTGCGAAAACTAATACTAATCAATATCAAGAACTAACTGATCAAGATGCAATATTTCAGAGATTGTTGTACTAAGAAAATAAGCTAACGAGTAAATAAAGCAGATTTATAAAGATTTGTAATCAAGGATGCGGATGTATTAGGGCTACAGAATCCCTTGCAGGCTAAATTTCACTTATATCTCTCACAAAGGTCTATAATTTTACTCATGCACAATTGGAAACCTAGATATTGATACATGGAAGATATGACGTTTAATATTTATCGACAAGTCATATCGCAAGTTATGTTTGTTCTCAACCTTAAGTAGAAATCCTAAGAACGAATCATACAAGGCATAACTAGTCTAAGAATATTCATAAATCAATTGGTAACAAGGTTAAATGATAATTTCTATCAACCTAACAATAGACTATACATGGCATAGAATATGAGAAATTGAATAGAAAATAGACCACTAAAGAGAAACTCAAACACATGACATTAAGCTCAAGTTGGTGAAAACCCTTGTTTAAGAACATAAATGATTTAAACCTACAAGTTCATCCTTCACCCTAATAAGGTATTTAGCTAGACATGGATTTATTCAAAGCCATAAAAAAATAATATAGAGAAGAGAATATTAAACTCAGCATATGAATCACAGAAAAGAAAAGAAAGCTTAACCTAGTTTTCTTCCCTGTATACGGCCTGCCATTTCTTCTCTTGATCACTGGCTTATATAGCAGTCCACTTCTCCTCTTGTAACCGGTACAGGTACACCTCTGAAGCCCGGTCCAATCGCGAACACCTTCTAGTTCAGGCCCTTCTCAATCCTAAGCCAATGCACCAATTACCAAATTCAGCTCCATCCAAAGTTAATCCACACGTCACAGCATCACATTCCATTTCCTTAACCTCTAAATATCGGCCACCAATTACAAACTGGCCAAACATACTGACCCTAACTTAGCTTAATCTCGCCTTTTCTTGCATCTTCGTAATCGGCTAGATATCTGCGTGGCACCACCAGTAAGATCTGGAGCTTGATTCCATCTTCGTTCACATCTCAAATCTCAGCAATCAACACCCAATTTATTCTTCAGATGAGAACCCCAAATCCGTTCCTCAATTACACCGAATTGGCATCAAACAAATCTCCAAAATCCAACCCCCAAATCCTATTGTTGTTTTCTCTCCAGGCAGCCACCATCTTCTCATTAACCGTTCAATGTAATCACCATCCAAATTTAGGTCAAAACCCATCTCTACTTTATTCTTTCCTGCCATCTCATGATTCGAATCTGACCATTGTAATGTAAAAATCAGCAACACATAATCGATTTATATCGATTCATGAAGAGTCCATCTCCGTTTGTACCCCAAATTCAGTAGCTGAAGTTACGAGAAATTGAAACAATTGGTTTGTATCTATTCCATAAACTTTGACAAATCGAACCCCAATTTACATCCTTGGAAGTCTCCAGTTTGTTGGCATAAGATGGAAGAATAAATGAAGCTCTTAGATTCCCTTTCTCTGTTGATTAAAAATGAGTACCACCTGCTAGAGAAATGAAATTCTCTTTTGCTTGTTTTGATGTGAAACGAGATATGGTGGTAGTGCGGCCACGTCACTCATATTTGACCCCAGATGGGCCTGACTCGTTTGCAAACAACTTCTTTGGTTTGCTTAAAAACATCCTAGCCATGAAGAAATGTAGCCATGGTGGTTCCACTGGCAGCAACATTGGTTACATTATCGCAAACGCTAATTAAGCTCCATTTTTTCCGTTTATTCTCCGAGTGAACAGATATCACTTGTAATTCCTATAAATGACTTAAACCAATGTTATTACCAAAATACGAGTCCTAGCTAGTGTAAATATGGGAGTAAAAATGTTGCACTTACGAGCTTATCAAATACCCCCACACTTACATTTTCCTAGTCCCGAGCAAAACAAAAATATATCCACTCCACAGCTGGATAAGAGTGATGTCTGCTAAACAGCAAGACGATTCCACTAAACAGTGGTAGAACAATGTCTGCTAAACTGCAAGACTCATAATCAGAATGACCCGCTCAACAACTGGTCATGTGGTGCAAAATTCTTTAAGACCCGCTCAACAGCTGGTCATATCAGAAAAAAAAATTAAATTTGTTTTTTTTCTTTTTCTACTCAAAATTCAGGTAAATACCTACCAGCAATCGATATGTTCAACCACTCCCCCACACTTAAATCTTACATTGTCCTCAATGTAATTGAGTCATCCAACGTAGAGTTAAGGTGAGAAATTTTAAAATGCGATAAGGAATAGGCAAACAAAAATAGAGGATAAAGGAACAAAACTGATGGGTTGACTCCCACGAAGCGAATGATATTTGTTCCCTGCTTGCACGCAGCAAGTAAAATCAAACAAGTTGAATATGGACTCCCAAAGTACCCTGCCAAGCATATATATAAAGCCTGAAAAGTTGGGGATCAACCCAGCAAATCAGGTCAGCTGAAAACATGAACCTGCAAACACTATAAACATCCAAAAAGATATGTGAATTCATAAGTAACTCACTCCCATAAACAACAAGTTCAGAATGTTTACAAGTTTCATTTATCAGCGGAGACTCCAAATTGGGTATTAAATCAGCTGAAATACTTTAGTAATATCAATAAGCATCAGATCACAGGACTTGGAAAAACAGGATGAGAAAATATCTGATGATTCAGTTTTTGTTAACTCCTTACAACCTGCAATGTTTTCAGACATGTTTTCGAGATTCTCATTATAATAGTGAGTATAATCATTCACACCATTAACCATGCATACATGTTCACAAGTTTCAGAAATCGCAGACGAATTTGAAAGGCTAAACACATTTATTTCCATTTTCATATTTCCAAAAGTAAGCTCCATGATTCCATTGCGACAGTTGATAACCGCATTCGAGGTAGCCAAAAAAGGTCTACCTAAGATGATAGGAATCTGCCCACTAGGATTAGAAACAGGTTGAGTATCTAAAACAATAAAATCAACGGGGTAAACAAAACTTTCAACTTGTATAAGAATATCCTCTACCACTCCCCTAGGAATTTTAACTGACCTATCAGCCAATTGGAGAGTGACATTAGTGGGTTTCAAATCACCAAGTTCTAATTGCACATACACAGAATACGGCAAGAGATTCATACTGGCCCCTAAATCTAACAATGCATGTTCAATCCTATGTTCACCTATAGTGCAAGCAATTGTAGGACAACCTGGATCTTTAAATTTGGGTGGAGTTTTCTGTGTTATAATCGAGCTCACCTGTTCAGTAAGGAAAGCTTTCTTATGCACATTCAATTTTCTTTTCACAGTGCACATATCTCTTAGAAACTTAGCATGAGAAGGAATTTGTTTAATGGAATCTAAGAGTGGAATGTTGATGTTAACTTGCTTAATCACTTCTAAGATGTCATTAGGACTAGCTCATTTCTTATGAGGTAGTAATGGTCGAGGAAAAGGAGGGCGAGGAACATAAGAAATTTCAGAATTACCTTTTTCGGTTTCATCGGTTTCTTTTTGTATTGAAGGACTAACCTGTGCAATAGTAGGCGAGTTCTTATCTTTCATTTTCTCCTCGGCATCACTAACATGATTATCAATGACCCATCCACTTCTGAGAGTAGTGACAGCCTGAATTTGATGAGTCGGCTTAGCGCAATATGTGCTGACCTCTAAAGAACCATTGGGGTTAAGCTGCATTTGACCCGGGAACTGACCCTTGACTCGCTCATCCAATCGGCTAGTAATCTTATTTATTTGTTGTTCTAAGTTCTCCATAGATGTTTGAGTATCCTGCAGAAATAAACTCATACTTTCTTCCAAACTAAGAAATCTTTGGTCAGAAAAATCATTAGTAATAAAAGATGTATGTGCAATAGACTCGACATGCTTAATTTTAGCATTTTGATAAGTGCATATTTCACATATATTTAATGTCAATTCCATGCTAGTATATGTTGGTTTTCTTGCAAATTATTGTATATTACGCTTGTTTTCTCTTATTTGTGTTTTGTTAGGTAAATCATCCAAAAGAAGTGAATTTGTACTTAATTGTGCAAGGAAAGAAGCTAGCTATAAGTGGAGAAAGGCCAAAGACCAATTGGAACTCTTTCAAATACAAGATTTTTACTTTTCATTGTGTAGAGGACGAGAAGATGAAGACAATGGCGAAAGAACGGAGTCATTCAGAGCTCGTATGAAGAAGTCATTTAGTTTTTTTTGAGTCGATTTTTCAAATTTTTGAAAATTTTTGCATAAAAAACCTCCAACTTGTAGAGATTTTAGAGTCACTAGCATACTTCTAGGTATGTTTACATAGAGATTCTGACCGACATAACTGAACTTGGAAGTGTTAGAGAACTACGTTGGATTTCTTACTTGTTAGAGTGTTAAATAATGGATTTAATCATGCCGGTGATGCAAGTTAGGAGCAGAGAGAAATGCATTATTAGAGTTGCTGATCAATCATTAGTGGAGACTACCTATTTTCAAATCAACAAAGGCACCAGACTAAATTTCTTTGTAGCTGACTAAAGAGCTTTCTTTTGAGTGTGTGTCACCGTACATTAATTCCGGGTAGAATGGTGAGCTACCCAACCTCCCACCAATAGAAGCACTACTCTTTGATCTCTTGAGTGCTAATTTTGTCAATCATAAGGGTGACGTCTATAGACGAACACCACCTTCTTGTAGTTTGATTTGCAGTTAGCACCATTCTCTCTCGCCAACAACAGATCCATAGAAACACATCATCATCAACAAGGGAGCGACATCAAAATCTACAAGGAAAGTTGAAGACGTTTAGGGTTTACAAGCAACAATTCAAGGAAGAGCAAATTTTATATCCAAGTAAAGCAACATACAATGAGCAGATTTTTATATATGTTGAAGACTTACAAATAAAGGAGCGTAAATTACATCCGAGTATGAAGACTTATTTGCAAGAGCAGAGAAAATCAAAAGATGAGAATTATTGAAGTTTATGATACGAAGACAATACAAGTTGTGAAGATCAAAGTGGTAAAGTACTTCTTTTATGGCCATGTTAATTTTAATTTCGTTATTATTTTTAGTTGCAATCTTTTTGTTCAAAAAAAAATAAAAAAAAAATAAAAAAAAAATAATTGAAAAAAAAAATAGAAAAAAAAAAAAAGAAATACAAAAAAAAAAGAAATACAAAAAGATTTGCATTAGGTTGTTATTTGTTCAATAAAGCCATGGGGAAGAAAAATTTATAAAGAAGTTTCAAGCAACAAGGAAATTGAAGGGAAAAGAGTTACAAATTGTCAGAGTTCTACGAAGTTCAAGAGATTATCATCAGCAGTTGAAGACCGAAGACGAAGACCAAGAAGATGAAGAAGACGAGCCGAAGGAAGACGTTTCTATTGGATGCTGTGAGAGTGGTGCTTTCATCATTGCAATCAGATGTGAAGGTGGTAAGTACTCCCATCCTCGATAATAATGGTTGATTTCCTTTCTTAGAGATCATCAGAAAAATATCTTTGTTTTCCACGATTTTGTGGAGTCTCCAGAAATATTTCGGAAGGTTTCCTTCCCACCATTCAACGTGTGTAGGATTTCTATCTTCATTCCTACCTACACACATGTGAGACCCATAAAAAAGCTGTCTTATTGAGTGCAATTATCATAAAATCCTTTTGAGTGAGGCGAAGTCGAGGCGAAATGCTTATTGATCGCTCTCAAACACGCGTTCTCTCATTATGGTGTGGTTATTTCTCACTCAACATTTAAGAATGAGAATATGTTCTTTGGTATTTCTAACTTCTTATTACTAGCATGCGTAAACTCTATGTCCTCATAGCTCTTTGGATGCTTGGGAAGGCTGGAACGCTTTGAAGTTGGAGTAGGTTTTGTGGGTATACCTCTCGTAAACCCTCACGAGACTATAACTCGTCCACTAGGGACACCTAGGGGTTTAAAGGCTTGTTACATTCCGCTAAAAGTAACCGTATCCTCGTCGAAATGGAGTTGTTGTAGTCTAGTTTAGTTTGCTCGAGGACTAGCAAAAGGCAAGTGTGGGGGAATTTGATAAGTGCATATTTCACATATATTTAATGTCAATTCCATGCTAGTATATGTTGGTTTTCTTGCAAATTATTGTATATTACGCTTGTTTTCTCTTATTTGTGTTTTATTAGGTAAATCATCCAAAAGTAGTGAATTTGTACTTAATTGTGCAAGGAAAGAAGCTAGCTATAAGTGGAGAAAGGCCAAAGACCAATTGGAACTCTTTCAAATACAAGATTTTTACTTTTCATTGTGTAGAGGACGAGAAGATGAAGACAATGGAGAAAGAACGGAGTCATTCAGAGCTCGTATGAAGAAGTCATTTAGTTTTTTTGAGTCGATTTTTCAAATTTTTGAAAATTTTTGCATAAAAACCTCCAACTTGTAGAGATTTTAGAGTCACTAGCATACTTCTAGGTATGTTTACATAGAGATTCTGACCGACATAACTGAACTTGGAAGTGTTAGAGAACTACGTTGGATTTCTTACTTGTTAGAGTGTTAAATAATGGATTTAATCATGCCGGTGATGCAAGTTAGGAGCAGAGAGAAATGCATTATTAGAGTTGCTGATCAATCATTAGTGGAGACTACCTATTTTCAAATCAACAAAGGCACCAGACTAAATTTCTTTGTAGCTGACTAAAGAGCTTTCTTTTGAGTGTGTGTCACCGTACGTTAATTCCGGGTAGAATGGTGAGCTACCCAACCTCCCACCAATAGAAGCACTACTCTTTGATCTCTTGAGTGCTAATTTTGTCAATCATAAGGGTGACGTCTATAGACGAACACCACCTTCTTGTAGTTTGATTTGCAGTTAGCACCATTCTCTCTCGCCAACAACAGATCCATAGAAACACATCATCATCAACAAGGGAGCGACATCAAAATCTACAAGGAAAGTTGAAGACGTTTAGGGTTTACAAGCAACAATTCAAGGAAGAGCAAATTTTATATCCAAGTAAAGCAACATACAATGAGCAGATTTTTATATATGTTGAAGACTTACAAATAAAGGAGCGTAAATTACATCCGAGTATGAAGACTTATTTGCAAGAGCAGAGAAAATCAAAAGATGAGAATTATTGAAGTTTATGATACGAAGACAATACAAGTTGTGAAGATCAAAGTGGTAAAGTACTTCTTTTATGGCCATGTTAATTTTAATTTCGTTATTATTTTTAGTTGCAATTTTTTTGTTCAAGACAAAAAAAAAAAAGAAAAAAAAAAATGAAAAAAAAAATAGAAGAAAAAAAAAAATACAAAAAGAAAAAAGAAATACAAAAAGATTTGCATTAGGTTGTTATTTGTTCAATAAAGCCATGGGGAAGAAAAATTTATAAAGAAGTTTCAAGCAACAAGGAAATTGAAGGGAAAAGAGTTACAAATTGTCAGAGTTCTACGAAGTTCAAGAGATTATCATCAGTAGTTGAAGACCGAAGACGAAGACCAAGAAGATGAAGAAGACGAGCCGAAGGAAGACGTTTCTATTGGATGCTGTGAGAGTGGTGCTTTCATCATTGCAATCAGATGTGAAGGTGGTAAGTACTCCCATCCTCGATAATAATGGTTGATTTCCTTTCTTAGAGATCATCAGAAAAATATCTTTGTTTTCCACGATTTTGTGGAGTCTCCAGAAATATTTCGGAAGGTTTCCTTCCCACCATTCAACGTGTGTAGGATTTCTATCTTCATTCCTACCTACACACATGTGAGACCCATAAAAAAGCTGTCTTATTGAGTGCAATTATCATAAAATCCTTTTAAGTGAGGCAGAAGTCGAGGCGAAATGCTTATTGATCGCTCTCAAACACGCGTTCTCTCATTATGGTGTGGTTATTTCTCACTCAACATTTAAGAATGAGAATATGTTCTTTGGTATTTCTAACTTCTTATTACTAGCATGCAGAAACTCTATGTCCTCATAGCTCTTTGGATGCTTGGGAAGCTGGAACGCTTTGAAGTTGGAGTAGGTTTTGTGGGTATACCTCTCGTAAACCCTCACGAGACTATAACTCGTCCACTAGGGACACCTAGGGGTTTAAAGGCTTGTTACATTCCGCTAAAAGTAACCGTATCCTCGTCGAAATGGAGTTGTTGTAGTCTAGTTTAGTTTGCTCGAGGACTAGCAAAAGGCAAGTGTGGGGGAATTTGATAAGTGCATATTTCACATATATTTAATGTCAATTCCATGCTAGTATATGTTGGTTTTCTTGCAAATTATTGTATATTACGCTTGTTTTCTCTTATTTGTGTTTTGTTAGGTAAATCATCCAAAAGAAGTGAATTTGTACTTAATTGTGCAAGGAAAGAAGCTAGCTATAAGTGGAGAAAGGCCAAAGACCAATTGGAACTCTTTCAAATACAAGATTTTTACTTTTCATTGTGTAGAGGACGAGAAGATGAAGACAATGGCGAAAGAACGGAGTCATTCAGAGCTCGTATGAAGAAGTCATTTAGTTTTTTTTGAGTCGATTTTTCAAATTTTTGAAAATTTTTGCATAAAAAACCTCCAACTTGTAGAGATTTTAGAGTCACTAGCATACTTCTAGGTATGTTTACATAGAGATTCTGACCGACATAACTGAACTTGGAAGTGTTAGAGAACTACGTTGGATTTCTTACTTGTTAGAGTGTTAAATAATGGATTTAATCATGCCGGTGATGCAAATTAGGAGCAGAGAGAAATGCATTATTAGAGTTGCTGATCAATCATTAGTGGAGACTACCTATTTTCAAATCAACAAAGGCACCAGACTAAATTTCTTTGTAGCTGACTAAAGAGCTTTCTTTTGAGTGTGTGTCACCGTACGTTAATTCCGGGTAGAATGGTGAGCTACCCAACCTCCCACCAATAGAAGCACTACTCTTTGATCTCTTGAGTGCTAATTTTGTCAATCATAAGGGTGACGTCTATAGACGAACACCACCTTCTTGTAGTTTGATTTGCAGTTAGCACCATTCTCTCTCGCCAACAACAGATCCATAGAAACACATCATCATCAACAAGGGAGCGACATCAAAATCTACAAGGAAAGTTGAAGACGTTTAGGGTTTACAAGCAACAATTCAAGGAAGAGCAAATTTTATATCCAAGTAAAGCAACATACAATGAGCAGATTTTTATATATGTTGAAGACTTACAAATAAAGGAGCGTAAATTACATCCGAGTATGAAGACTTATTTGCAAGAGCAGAGAAAATCAAAAGATGAGAATTATTGAAGTTTATGATACGAAGACAATACAAGTTGTGAAGATCAAAGTGGTAAAGTACTTCTTTTATGGCCATGTTAATTTTAATTTCGTTATTATTTTTAGTTGCAATCTTTTTGTTCAAAAAAAAAAAAAAAAAAAAAAAAAATTGAAAAAAAAAATAGAAAAAAAAAAAGAAATACAAAAAGAAAAAAGAAATACAAAAAGATTTGCATTAGGTTGTTATTTGTTCAATAAAGCCATGGGGAAGAAAAATTTATAAAGAAGTTTCAAGCAATAAGGAAATTGAAGGGAAAAGAGTTACAAATTGTCAGAGTTCTACGAAGTTCAAGAGATTATCATCAGCAGTTGAAGACCGAAGACGAAGACCAAGAAGATGAAGAAGACGAGCCGAAGGAAGACGTTTCTATTGGATGCTGTGAGAGTGGTGCTTTCATCAATGCAATCAGATGTGAAGGTGGTAAGTACTCCCATCCTCGATAATAATGGTTGATTTCCTTTCTTAGAGATCATCGAGAAAAATATCTTTGTTTTCCACGATTTTGTGGAGTCTCCAGAAATATTTCGGAAGGTTTCCTTCCCACCATTCAACGTGTGTAGGATTTCTATCTTCATTCCTACCTACACACATGTGAGACCCATAAAAAAGCTGTCTTATTGAGTGCAATTATCATAAAATCCTTTTAAGTGAGGCAGAAGTCGAGGCGAAATGCTTATTGATCGCTCTCAAACACGCGTTCTCTCATTATGGTGTGGTTATTTCTCACTCAACATTTAAGAATGAGAATATGTTCTTTGGTATTTCTAACTTCTTATTACTAGCATGCGAAACTCTATGTCCTCATAGCTCTTTGGATGCTTGGGAAGCTGGAACGCTTTGAAGTTGGAGTAGGTTTTGTGGGTATACCTCTCGTAAACCCTCACGAGACTATAACTCGTCCACTAGGGACACCTAGGGGTTTAAAGGCTTGTTACATTCCGCTAAAAGTAACCGTATCCTCGTCGAAATGGAGTTGTTGTAGTCTAGTTTAGTTTGCTCGAGGACTAGCAAAAGGCAAGTGTGGGGGACTTTGATAAGTGCATATTTCACATATATTTAATGTCAATTCCATGCTAGTATATGTTGGTTTTCTTGCAAATTATTTTATATTACGCTTGTTTTCTCTTATTTGTGTTTTGTTAGGTAAATCATCCAAAAGAAGTGAATTTGTACTTAATTGTGCAAGGAAAGAAGCTAGCTATAAGTGGAGAAAGGCCAAAGACCAATTGGAACTCGTTCAAATACAAGATTTTTACTTTTCATTGTGTAGAGGACGAGAAGATGAAGACAATGGCGAAAGAACGAGTCATTCCGAGCTCGTATGAAGAAGTCATTTAGTTTTTTTTGAGTCGATTTTTCAAATTTTTGAAAATTTTTGCATAAAAAACCTCCAACTTGTAGAGATTTTAGAGTCACTAGCATACTTCTAGGTATGTTTACATAGAGATTCTGACCGACATAACTGAACTTGGAAGTGTTAGAGAACTACGTTGGATTTCTTACTTGTTAGAGTGTTAAATAATGGATTTAATCATGCCGGTGATGCAAGTTAGGAGCAGAGAGAAATGCATTATTAGAGTTGCTGATCAATCATTAGTGGAGACTACCTATTTTCAAATCAACAAAGGCACCAGACTAAATTTCTTTGTAGCTGACTAAAGAGCTTTCTTTTGAGTGTGTGTCACCGTACGTTAATTCCGGGTAGAATGGTGAGCTACCCAACCTCCCACCAATAGAAGCACTACTCTTTGATCTCTTGAGTGCTAATTTTGTCAATCATAAGGGTGACGTCTATAGACGAACACCACCTTCTTGTAGTTTGATTTGCAGTTAGCACCATTCTCTCTCGCCAACAACAGATCCATAGAAACACATCATCATCAACAAGGGAGCGACATCAAAATCTACAAGGAAAGTTGAAGACGTTTAGGGTTTACAAGCAACAATTCAAGGAAGAGCAAATTTTATATCCAAGTAAAGCAACATACAATGAGCAGATTTTTATATATGTTGAAGACTTACAAATAAAGGAGCGTAAATTACATCCGAGTATGAAGACTTATTTGCAAGAGCAGAGAAAATCAAAAGATGAGAATTATTGAAGTTTATGATACGAAGACAATACAAGTTGTGAAGATCAAAGTGGTAAAGTACTTCTTTTATGGTCATGTTAATTTTAATTTCGTTATTATTTTTAGTTGCAATCTTTTTGTTCAAAAAAATAAAAAAAATAAAAAAAATAATTGAAAAAAAAAAATAGAAAAAAAAAAGAAATACAAAAAGAAAAATGAAATACAAAAAGATTTGCATTAGGTTGTTATTTGTTCAATAAAGCCATGGGGAAGAAAAATTTATAAAAAAGTTTCAAGCAACAAGGAAATTGAAGGGAAAAGAGTTACAAATTGTCAGAGTTCTACGAAGTTCAAGAGATTATCATCAGCAGTTGAAGACCGAAGACGAAGACCAAGAAGATGAAGAAGACGAGCCGAAGGAAGACGTTTCTATTGGATGTCTTGGAGAGTGGTGCTTTCATCATTGCAATCGATGTGAAGGTGGTAAGTACTCCCATCCTCGATAATAATGGTTGATTTCCTTTCTTAGAGATCATCAGAAAAATATCTTTGTTTTCCACGATTTTGTGGAGTCTCCAGAAATATTTCGGAAGGTTTCCTTCCCACCATTCAACGTGTGTAGGATTTCTATCTTCATTCCTACCTACACACATGTGAGACCCATAAAAAAGCTGTCTTATTGAGTGCAATTATCATAAATCCTTTTAAGTGAGGCAGAAGTCGAGGCGAAATGCTTATTGATCGCTCTCAAACACGCGTTCTCTCATTATGGTGTGGTTATTTCTCACTCAACATTTAAGAATGAGAATATGTTCTTTGGTATTTCTAACTTCTTATTACTAGCATGCGAAACTCTATGTCCTCATAGCTCTTTGGATGCTTGGGAAGGCTGGAACGCTTTGAAGTTGGAGTAGGTTTTGTGGGTATACCTCTCGTAAACCCTCACGAGACTATAACTCGTCCACTAGGGACACCTAGGGGTTTAAAGGCTTGTTACATTCCGCTAAAAAAGTAACCGTATCCTCGTCGAAATGGAGTTGTTGTAGTCTAGTTTAGTTTGCTCGAGGACTAGCAAAAGGCAAGTGTGGGGGAATTTGATAAGTGCATATTTCACATATATTTAATGTCAATTCCATGCTAGTATATGTTGGTTTTCTTGCAAATTATTGTATATTACGCTTGTTTTCTCTTATTTGTGTTTTGTTAGGTAAATCATCCAAAAGAAGTGAATTTGTACTTAATTGTGCAAGGAAAGAAGCTAGCTATAAGTGGAGAAAGGCCAAAGACCAATTGGAACTCGTTCAAATACAAGATTTTTACTTTTCATTGTGTAGAGGACGAGAAGATGAAGACAATGGCGAAAGAACGGAGTCATTCAGAGCTCGTATGAAGAAGTCATTTAGTTTTTTTTGAGTCGATTTTTCAAATTTTTGAAAATTTTTGCATAAAAAACCTCCAACTTGTAGAGATTTTAGAGTCACTAGCATACTTCTAGGTATGTTTACATAGAGATTCTGACCGACATAACTGAACTTGGAAGTGTTAGAGAACTACGTTGGATTTCTTACTTGTTAGAGTGTTAAATAATGGATTTAATCATGCCGGTGATGCAAGTTAGGAGCAGAGAGAAATGCATTATTAGAGTTGCTGATCAATCATTAGTGGAGACTACCTATTTTCAAATCAACAAAGGCACCAGACTAAATTTCTTTGTAGCTGACTAAAGAGCTTTCTTTTGAGTGTGTGTCACCGTACGTTAATTCCGGGTAGAATGGTGAGCTACCCAACCTCCCACCAATAGAAGCACTACTCTTTGATCTCTTGTGTAGGATCATAATATCGCAACGGACAAGGTTCGCGGGATTAATAAACGACGGTGTCGCGAGGGAGTCGCAGGGAGCTAAAATAAACGACGCGATGAATAACGACAAACAAAACAATTGGAAGACATGAAACCTGCGAGGGTTAAGAAGTGTCGCGAGAATGAATATTCGTGCACTTGCGACACTTCGCGAGACATTCCCGAAAATAAAGGATAGCTTAGCTGTCATCCACTATGTATTACCCTATATAAAGGGCTAAATGAGTCTGTTGAGGAGGAGATCTTTTGAATTGTGAAGCAAGTCATTAGGAGAGAGAAAGTTTAAAGAGCGCTTTAATTTCTAAGTGTAATTCTATTGTACTGTGTAAACATTTCATGGAATCAATTAATAAATATTCTTGATCACACATCTTTCAATGGATTAGTCAAGCAAAACTGAGTAAGGGGTGTAGTGTGGGATTTCCCGCAACTACATATGCGCTAGAAACAGGGAGAGAGCAGAGATTGACGTAGAAATTGGAAAGAATTTGGATTAACAGAGAAAAGGTTTGGAGAGATACTCAAGAATTCATTGAAAAAGAGAAATGGCTAGAAGAAGAAACGTACAAGGGCAACCAACGATTGTAAGAAGAAGTGGGAGACTTGGCCGGAGAAAGGAGGAATGAAACAGGAGAATCGTCAAGGATGAATATGAGAAATGATGGAGAAAATCAAAATCAGCCACCGATCTCCCCAGTAACAAACGCGGCTGTGGATTATGATAGAGTAAGTGTACATACTTGGAGGTCTGATTCTGAAGACGAGAGGGAAGAGGAGCAGCAGATGGTGAACAATGGACAAGGAGGAGGAGAGCAAGGAATGAATGGAGAAATGAATCCAGGAAACGACGAAATCGCAGCGTTAGAAAGATTGAGACAAACAATACACGAAGAGAGACGACTAGAGGCAGAGGAACGAGCAAACTTGACAAGACAGAATCATGAATTGAGGATGGAAAATATGAGATTGCAAAATAGGAGATCAAGAAGTAGTGTGAGATCAAGTTCAAGATCGATTAGGGAAGAAAGAAGGAGAGTTTTACCAACAGAAAGTACCGAAGAAGAAAACCAACAAGAAACACAAAATCCAAACACAGAGCATGGCGAGAGAAGAGGGGAAATGGAAGATCGTTATATTCCTCAGCCCGAAAATCTTCAAGATGAGCGGAATAGGGAGAATCAAGGAAACATGCAACTCCAAGGGCCGAATGACCCAGCTCTTTGAAGGAGAATAATCTTGCACGGGAGAGAAGAATTGAGAAGAAACCGAGAGATTGAGGATGACATTGAGAGGCACTACATTGAACAAGCACGGCTAGCTCGCGAGAGAGAAAGGATAAGAGCAGAAATGGAAAATCAAGAGATGGAAGAGGCAATCCGGCAGAATAACCATGACAACCGGGAAGAAGGAGGGAACAAAACCGTACCAATAGAAATATTAGTGAAGAATATGAGAGGGCGCAGATGAGAGCTGAGAGACAACCAAGAAGAGAGAACAACCGATATAATGGCGTGCGAATTGAAGAAAGAAACGAAGAAGAGCGTCGCGAGGGAAAGGAGAGAAGAAAATAACGAGCAAGAAGGTCAAAACAGGCACGAGCGTAGAAGGAGAGAGGCAGAGCTAAAAAGACCAAGTAGAATCAAATTCTCGAGGCAAATGAACAAATCTTAAGAGAACTGGCTGAAATGAGAGGATTACTTGAACAATAGAAGGGAAGGAGGAAGGAAACAATTGGACGAAGCCATCGCAGAGCCGCGAAGAATCCCTTCACGCTAGAAGTACGAGATGGGAGGAATACCTCCTAAGTGCAATCTACCTTCATTAACCAACATCTTTGATGGAACAACCTGTGCGGTACAACATATCAAGGCTTATATGAGATGTATGTTGCAGTGGGAGAATCATGATGCTATACTATGCAAGTATTTCGCATCAAGCCTAATAGGAGAAGCACTAAAATGGTTTGAGGGTCTGCCAAGGAACACAATCACATCATTTAACCATTTACAAGCCACATTCCCTGGGAGCATACATAAGTAACAATTCTTCACGACCAGTGTATTGAAGATGTATTCGGGTTGAAGCAAAGGGTTGGCGAGAGCTTAAGGCAATGACAATAAGATGGAGGACCATGTGTAGCGAAAATGGCGGGGACGGGTTGAGGAAAGATACCTCATCCTCTCATTTGTGAATGCTCTCTTCGCGACTAACTTGTTATACATTCAAATTTTTAGAATCAAAAATACAATCACGATGGCGAACTGCGAGAGTTACGGGAGGAATATATTGCCTTAGAAGAAAGACAAATGAAATGAACTCTTATCCAAATCGCGAACACAAGCTCGAATGTTTGCGAACGCAAGCTTGTTGCCTCAATTCATAAATACAAATGGCGAGCACTTCGCAAGGACAACAAGCAAGGAAGGCTGATGAGGGACAAAGAGAAGATAGTAGCCATGGGAAGCCACGACCAAGAAGAATTTGAACGAGAAAGGAACTACTACAACCGTAACAAAGAATAATAATAAGATTCGAGGCTAGATCATGTACAAGAAACTTACGGTGGACGAAGGCAAAATAATCATGCAAGGCAGAGAGAA
The DNA here is from genome assembly GCA_023531295.1 of Papaver armeniacum. Taxonomy (NCBI): domain Eukaryota; kingdom Viridiplantae; phylum Streptophyta; class Magnoliopsida; order Ranunculales; family Papaveraceae; genus Papaver; species Papaver armeniacum. The sequence goes on along the minus strand of JAJJWW010016934.1, from coordinate 95,934 downwards.
GTCGCGAGAATAGTATGGGAAGAGATTAAGATGCCTCCACCGAATGCTAGTGTGGAAAAGATCCGGGAAGCTATACTTGTAATGGAAGATGTACCAAAGACCTTGGAACGTGGGAATGGAACCACCACCGGGCGATAGAAGTCATGAGTTTTGCTCTTACCATCGCTTCCATGGGCATCAAACAAACGATTGTAGAAACATAAAGAGAATTATTCTCGGGATGATTGATCGGGGAAGTCAATCACTTTCTAAAGGGAGAAGAAAAAGGCCGACATTACCACCGCCACCGTGAGATGCACGAATTAGTGTCGGCGAAAGGAAAGGAAACATTTGTGATAGAAGTTGGAACAAAAGCTAAAAATTTGAACTGCAACTCTATCGTCCACTCCTATCGCACAATCGAAGATTTTCATGACAATGTGCTCGGTAGAGTCTTTGCGAGAGATGCTAACGATAAAGAAATAATGAGTCCAAGAGAACGACACGATTAGAAAAGTGGCAGTGAAGACTATTTCTTTCTCTCGCAGATGAAGTGCCAAAAGGAAGAGAAACACATGATAGCCCGTTGGTTGTGAAGCTAGAGATTAACCCAAAACCAGTTGATGGAGAAGATGATGAAGCGAGAAGATTGTTTGGGCGATCAACCGAATCCTAATCGACACCTAAGTTCGGTGAATATTCTTTTTACCATACTTACAAGACGATGGGAGGAAAGGATGAGGATTTGATCCCTCGACATACAAGATATATGGCTTTAATGGCACCGCAAACAAGCCAAAGGGAGAGGTTCACATGAGAATACCTCTTCAAGGATTATCAACCGATGTTTTATTCTCGTGTGGTTGACGTAGAATCTCCGTATAATGCGCCGATTGGGAGGCCATGGCTTCATGAAATCTTGGGGTCGCATCAACATACCACCAATGTATAAAATTTCCATATCCAAACGGCATTGGTATTATACAGGGGAGATTGGAAGGAGTCGCAACAATGTCACGAGGTTGATGTAGAAAGTCTGCGAAGAAAGAAATGCCAAAAGAAAGGGTTGGAAGCAACATGTGAGAGATGAGCAGAGAAAGGAAAAACTGATGGTGGATGCTATAGAAGTAAGGACTGAACATACCTCGCGAGGTGAATGCCTAGAGACAGGCGAATATTATGATAATAAAGAAGCGAAGGATATGAAGAACAAAAGGCATAAGAAATGAATAATCAACAAAAACAGGAGAAAAAGTAGCAATTGAAGCAATGATGTGCGAGAATCTCGAGCCAAGAGTATATGAGAATTCGGTTAAGAAAGAAAAATGAAAATACAACAAATGAAATGGAATTTTGCGAATACTTCGTAAACAAATATCGGCAAATAATGAAACATGAATGATTGAATGACTTAACAAAGATGAATGAGTAAAAGAATGGGACGAACCTTTATGGCGTACACCCTAGTTCGCGAATAACATTTCGTAAGAGGCAAATGTAAGACCTAAAGTGCGTCATATAAGGGGGTATCTCTCGACATGGCTCGGGGGAAGGTTACACCGCTCCCGAAGCCCGAGTCATGAAAATTTGGGGCCCATGAAAGCCTATCCTAAGAGGTACCTTGGATTCCCAACTATATATATAAGGTTATACCCTGGTTGGGCGACCGAGGGTCTCTTCCTAGGAGTCGATGTATGCTCAAGGCGCCGAGGTACACGGTTGAGCCAGAGTGCCCGGGATGGATGAACCTACCCTGGCCATTCTTGGCAAGTCTTGGCATATGTTGCACTCGCCCGAAGAAAACTCCACTTAGGGTGCAGCCTTGTAACCATAAACCCTATAGGTATAAGGGATAAGAGGCTGCGAAAACAACTGGTTGTTGTTAAGACCGGATGGGAGGAGCTAGTCTTGTATGGCCGATGTTTCGCCTCCTTGAAGGGGCAACCAGGGAGATGATAAGGGCGACGCTCTCCATTAGGGGGAGTGTCAAAACAGACGCAAATGTCATAAGGCTGTGTTTTCGCAAGAGAATTTAGGCTTGTCATATTTGTGCAATGATCCTGCAGAGGCAATAATACTAACGCGAAGATAAGGCGAGATCAATGGGTCTTTACACGAAAGTGTACGGACGTCCTGCGATTTCGTCGCACGACGGCAATGTCATGGGGCTTTATATTCGCAAGGATATTTAGGCTTGTCATATTGCCGCAACTAAAACATCCTGCAGAGGCAAAAATACTTGGAAAATGATAAGGCAAGATCAATGGGTTTTTACATGCAAGTGTAAAGACGTCCTGCGATTTTGTCGCAATGAAAAGTGGCAGGGGAAGACCTCTAATTAGGGAGGTCTAACTTGGAAGACCACACGAAAATGATAAGGCAAGGTCAATGGGCCCTTGCTTGAAAATGCAAAGGCGGCCTGCGACCTTGTCGCAACAAGAAGAGATAAAATGAAGACTACCAAACGATAAGGCGAGACAAGTAGGATTCTTGATTTATGAAGATACCCGCGACCACGTCGCAACGATACATTTCAATAACAATAAGATTATTATCCAACCCAAATACATGATGACAACTAAAATCTTCCATCTGAAGATAAATAACAGAGGCAAGTATGGGAATGGAAAAGATGGAATATTGTTATTCATCTTCTGATGAAAGAGTTATACATCAATAATGTTGGCCAATTATATTACAAGGAAGAACTACCAAAAAAAGGGAGTGAAGATTGAAATGTACAGATATTACAAGCAGCGAAAGAAAACAAAAAGAATTATCTCTTTGGTGATTCTTCTCCTTCATCTGATTCTTCAGTCCTATTATTCTCATCGCCAGAATTTTCTTCTTCGCCAGCCTCACTATCAGAAACGTCTGAGACAGGCAGATTCTCAGGAACCTTTTCAGAAAGCCAGGGATATAAATGCAGAGGGATATTGTGGTCCTTACAAACATACTCCATGGCTCCATTGCGAAAACGAACGGCATCATTATTAAAATTCGCCACTGTCGTTAGAAATTGTTTCTTCAACTTGAAATATTTATTCTCGCGAAGGGAGAGACTCCTTGCGAGCTGTTCTTTTTCAGTTTCAAGTTCTTCAATTCTCGCTGGAAAATTCCTGGCGAGTTGTTCTTTTTCAGATTCAAGCTCTCTAATTCTAACTTGAAGTCTCTTCTCGGATTCTACAAATAAGTAACAACAAGTTAATAATTTACAAGCAATACTACAAAAGTAAGAAGCAGTAAGGTATAATAAGTAACCTTCTCTATCAGATATCATATCTTTAATCAAGGAAGTATGCTCGGCATGAAGACTAACATCAACACCTAGGTTATTCCTGGCATTATCTAAAACTTTCGCAGCCCAGTGCGAATTCATCATCACTATTAATAACAAGAAGAGAACGAACTTGCTCTTCTCGCCGCTTAAGTATGGTATTCGATGAAGGAGTTCATCTCGTTCAACTTGCACACCAAGAAGAGATTTGTGGAATTCTCGCTAACGCCTGTGCGCCTCTCGTTAGTAATGCGATCGTTCTCATCTATGAGATCACTAATTTTCTTCCTTAAAGTCTTGATTTTCTTCTCGGAATCAAGGTACATTCGTTTAAAGCGATTAGTTAAATTTAAACTAGATCCGTGTTCGATCTCTAAGAGATGATATTTGGATTGAAGATCCTTTAATGAAAGGAGGTTAATTTTATTTGAGAAACTACTTAGAGATTGATTGAGGTGAGTAAGAAGGACATCATCATTCATAGGCTCGGGAAATGAATGGAGAAGAATGGATTCTTCGGAGAGATTATATACGTCTGCGAGAATAATAGTCAGACAAAGAAAAATAAAAGATAGCATGAAAAGGATTTGAGAATTGAAAATTACTATACCATAAAGTTGCTGATTTGAATTCTGAAGAGTGATTACTCTCTCCTTTTGGGAGTCCAGGTCGGCTTCTAATTTTTGAATCTTATCGCGAGATGACGCGGCTTCAACTTCCAGCTCTTGAGTCTTCTTGTTCAATTGTAAATTTCTCTTTTCAAGATTATTGCGTCTTCTCTCGAGATCTGAGGCAACTACAAAAGAAGTTCTTCCAACCTATGAAAGAAGATAGAAAAACCGTTAATACATATATATTTAAAAATTTAAAATTAACAGGGAAATATGACTACATGCATACCAAAGACCCAAGTGCGTTCAAGAAGTCAGGAGACACAACTCTAGAGGCTCCATTGAAAGAATTATTGCCCTCTAGTAAAGCAGCATTACACACATTTGCGAGAACCCCGCAAAGGGAAGCTAGGGGAGCATCTTCCATTCCTTGGAAAGAGTCTGAGAAGATGCTAGATAACTGATCCATAGCAGAACCGGCCAATGGAATCTCTTTAGTAAGAGAGGGATTCGAATCATGGTTATCCTCGTCAGAAGATTCGGAGCTTGAGCTAAGGCGAGAAGAAGACTGAGTCTTTCGCTTCTTAGTTAAGGGAGCAGAAGATCTACCTTTGCGAACGACGGTTTTACCCTTACTTCTAATCTTCGCGGCTGCAGCTTCTTCAACTCCAACCTTCGCATACGATTAAAAGATGAGAAACATAGGCAACAATATTGTTTCAAATAACGAAGGAAATGTTTCTTACTTCACTCGTAAGCGATCGAAGTATCGTCAGAGTACTCTCCAACGGATCATCCTTGTAGCTTCTTCTCAATTTGGCGATCTGAAAATTCCACAAACTCAAGAAATATAAAAAGAAAATTGCGAGGGCAAGATTTGAAGTGGAAAACATACCTCTTTTGCCTTATCGTGCCATTTGAATTCCCAAGGATGATATCCTGCGAGATTCGCAGGAAGAATATGCGAGCCCGCGATGTAAGGGCCATTTAAAATCAAGGGTACAATCCACCACTTCTCATCCTTGGAGTGGCGAGGAGAAGTATTATTGCCCGGGTGCCAGTCAATATCTTGCATAAGTAATTTGTCCTCAGGGACATTATCCTTCTTTTTCAGGCGAATGCCCCAGCGAGATTTCGCATTCCTCATCTTTATCACTCGAATAATTTTCAAAAAGTTCTCTACAAAGTGTATTTCTCAAAGATCTATTTCCAAGTTTGCGAAATTGGGGTTTCTAACAAGATTAGGGTATAAAGATCCTTTGCCAAAGACCACGGTTCGCGAACTCAAGCATTAGGCGAATGCAATCGCCACATAATTGATAAACAGCCCGAGAGAATTTTTCATGGGCCAAGATTTCATAAAATAAAGGCATCTCGATTGTATAAGGGAATGGGAAGTCCTGCGAGAAGTCGACCTAGCGAGACTATAATTTTTTGATCATCACATTGATGATCGAGAAAACAACTTTGCGAAAGAATAGATGAAGATTCTTGATCGGAATGGTTGATAGAGTAAAACCCTTCTCGAGCAACTTCGTTGAACTTCATCAAAAGAAGATTTGTATGCACGACTAATGAAGGCCATTATCGGTATGGGAATGGATGGGAGATTGGAGATTAGGATCAGCGTTAGAAGGGATGAAGAAAAGAATTACAGTAGCAGGAGCGCAAATTGCGGAAGGAGAGAGTCAAGAAAAGTTGCAGAGAGAAATTAAAGGAAGAAAAGAGGAGGAAAAGAAAGCTATATATAGAGAAATCAAAAAAGATTCTTGAGGAAAACGAGGGCATTTAATGCGAGAAGAGACACGAACGGACGAGAATAAACGGGTGGAAGAGACGTGTCAAGAAAAGACTTTAATAGTCAAAATCTGTGTAATAGTACGGAGCTGAAACAGATAAAGATAAGTAGTTGCGGCAAATCAAAATATTGATTCTCATGATATTCTCTCCCTCGCAGAGGAGATGTAAGGAGAGACAGGAGACGGAACTTCATATATATACTACAAAGAAGCTTCGGAACTTCGCTAAAAGAATAGAGGCAAGTACGTACTTTTCAAGAAAAATATTCTTTCGCTCGTTCCTTCACCGATTGAAACCAAGGATTATTACAACAACGAATTTTTCCTTCAAATCGCTCTTCAAGCAATATTCAAGGAAAAAGAGGCAAGATGTAGGATCATAATATCGCAACGGACAAGGTTCGCGGGATTAATAAACGACGGTGTCGCGAGGGAGTCGCAGGGAGCTAAAATAAACGACGCGATGAATAACGACAAACAAAACAATTGGAAGACATGAAACCTGGCGAGGGTTAAGAAGTGTCGCGAGAATGAATATTCGTGCACTTGCGACACTTCGCGAGACATTCCCGAAAATAAAGGATAGCTTAGCTGTCATCCACTATGTATTACCCTATATAAAGGGCTAAATGAGTCTGTTGAGGAGGAGATCTTTTGAATTGTGAAGCAAGTCATTAGGAGAGAGAAAGTTTAAAGAGCGCTTTAATTTCTAAGTGTAATTCTATTGTACTGTGTAAACATTTCATGGAATCAATTAATAAATATTCTTGATCACACATCTTTCAATGGATTAGTCAAGCAAAACTGAGTAAGGGGTGTAGTGTGGGATTTCCTGCAACTACATCTTGAGTGCTGATTTTGTCAATCATAAGGGTGACGTCTATAGACGAACACCACCTTCTTGTAGTTTGATTTGCAGTTAGCACCATTCTCTCTCGCCAACAACAGATCCATAGAAACACATCATCATCAACAAGGGAGCGACATCAAAATCTACAAGGAAAGTTGAAGACGTTTAGGGTTTACAAGCAACAATTCAAGGAAGAGCAAATTTTATATCCAAGTAAAGCAACATACAATGAGCAGATTTTTATATATGTTGAAGACTTACAAATAAAGGAGCGTAAATTACATCCGAGTATGAAGACTTATTTGCAAGAGCAGAGAAAATCAAAAGATGAGAATTATTGAAGTTTATGATACGAAGACAATACAAGTTGTGAAGATCAAAGTAGTAAAGTACTTCTTTTATGGCCATGTTAATTTTAATTTCGTTATTATTTTTAGTTGCAATCTTTTTGTTCAAAAAAAAATAAAAAAAAAATAAAAAAAAAATAATTGAAAAAAAAATAGAAAAAAAAAAAGAAATACAAAAAGAAAAAAGAAATACAAAAAGATTTGCATTAGGTTGTTATTTGTTCAATAAAGCCATGGGGAAGAAAAATTTATAAAGAAGTTTCAAGCAACAAGGAAATTGAAGGGAAAAGAGTTACAAATTGTCAGAGTTCTACGAAGTTCAAGAGATTATCATCAGCAGTTGAAGACCGAAGACGAAGACCAAGAAGATGAAGAAGACGAGCCGAAGGAAGACGTTTCTATTGGATCTTTGTGAGTGGTGCTTTCATCATTGCAATCAGATGTGAAGGTGGTAAGTACTCCCATCCTCGATAATAATGGTTGATTTCCTTTCTTAGAGATCATCGAAAAATATCTTTGTTTTCCACGATTTTGTGGAGTCTCCAAAATATTTCGGAAGGTTTCCTTCCCACCATTCAACGTGTGTAGGATTTCTATCTTCATTCCTACCTACACACATGTGAGACCCATAAAAAAGTCTGTCTTATTGAGTGCAATTATCATAAAATCCTTTTAAGTGAGGCGAAGTCGAGGCGAAATGCTTATTGATCGCTCTCAAACACGCGTTCTCTCATTATGGTGTGGTTATTTCTCACTCAACATTTAAGAATGAGAATATGTTCTTTGGTATTTCTAACTTCTTATTACTAGCATGCGAAACTCTATGTCCTCATAGCTCTTTGGATGCTTGGGAAGTCTGGAACGCTTTGAAGTTGGAGTAGGTTTTGTGGGTATACCTCTCGTAAACCCTCACGAGACTATAACTCGTCCACTAGGGACACCTAGGGGTTTAAAGACTTGTTACATTCCGCTAAAAGTAACCGTATCCTCGTCGAAATGGAGTTGTTGTAGTCTAGTTTAGTTTGCTCGAGGACTAGCAAAAGGCAAGTGTGGGGGAATTTGATAAGTGCATATTTCACATATATTTAATGTCAATTCCATGCTAGTATATGTTGGTTTTCTTGCAAATTATTGTATATTACGCTTGTTTTCTCTTATTTGTGTTTTGTTAGGTAAATCATCCAAAAGAAGTGAATTTGTACTTAATTGTGCAAGGAAAGAAGCTAGCTATAAGTGGAGAAAGGCCAAAGACCAATTGGAACTCGTTCAAATACAAAATTTTTACTTTTCACTGTGTAGAGGACGAGAAGATGAAGACAATGGCGAAAGAACGGAGTCATTCTGAGTTCGTATGAAGAAGTTATGAGCAAAACAAGAACTCAGAAGCATAAAGGGCAAAATGGTCATTTTATCGGGAAAGTGCTATTGACACCCCCGCTGTACGTTAAGGGGTAGTCATTCTGTTAAGGGGCAGTCAAGTTCAAGGAACTACTAAAGGAAGTTCGGTCTTTTACAAAGGGGAAAGCCAGAATTCAAACTTTACTAAAGTCACCCGGATTTTTACTCAGGGCACTTCCTCTTCTCTATTCCTAAACAGAAAACAAGAAATGACAGATAGAGTTTGATGATCATGATGATCACGACGGTGACAGATCTTGATTAACAGTGATATTCGAATTTAGACATATCATTAGGTTCATGAGGATGATATAAAGCTTGGGTTAAAGTCTGATTTCAGATCAAAGGGCTCGAACTTCAGGGAGGTGTTGACTATATCATCAGAGATGATCAGGACGAGATGATGAGCTGCTGTTGCTTGTTCTCGGTGGTCTTTGTGTTGATAACGGTGATGCTTTGCTGCCAACGAGAGGAAGGAATGGATGGGGTTAAGCTCGAAACATGAAAGAAGAGATGGAGCTGTGAAACATGGCAGCAGTGGAGAGCTCGAGTTCTAATGATGCTTGAACAATGAAGATGAACATGCGGATGGATTTGATGATGGCAGAAATGATCAGTGGAGCTAGAGAAGAATCTGTAGCTGTTGCTGCCATTATCGGCAGTCGTGATTCATGGGGCGTGTGAGGATGAAGTGGTGATTGATATCGATGATGAAACGAGGAATAACATGGATGGTCGAGATAATGGCTGCTGCTACTGATTGAACGAAGAAGAGAAGATGAAGATGGCAGCAATAATGGCAGACGATAATGGAGCTTCGGATATCAGGGAAGGAGGAGATCGAGTTAGCTGCTGATGCTCGATGGAGAATGGTGATGATGAAGAACTCGAGTTAGATAAACAGAGCAGAGTAGAAGAGATTGGGAGAGACAGATGGAGTCGGCTGTTTTCGGTGATGCCATTGAATGAAGAATTTGAGCTGCTGCCTATCGGCAATGAAGACTGACAGAGTTGCGACAGTGCCATGAGGACGATGGAACTGAGTATAATGGCTTTTGCCATTGAAGTGAAGCAGACGAGATAGTTACAGGGGAATGGTCGATGGGATGAAGAAATGATGACGTCACCATGGGACCCACTTCTGCTGTGATAGAAGCCCAACAGTCGTACAAAACAGATGGATGAGACGAGCACGTGAAGACGTGTGGTGGAGCCCTGACTGCTGTACGTCTGCAAACCTCTAACGCGTTTTGGAGAAAGTGGCGATCTGGTGTAACGCGGAGCATTGAAGCTAGACTGATCGACGGTGCAGATGAAGGTACAAAGGGTTTCTCAAAGGATCGAACGGAACAGAAACCATATACACGCTACTAGAGTGTACCGCGCTGCACCCAATTATTAGTGGGATAAACTCCACCGACTTTGCATCTTTATCTAGTACGACTTTTGTGGATCGGCTAGGGTATTTGATGCCTATAAATAGCTACCTAAACAAAGAGAAAAATACCACAATCTTCTTTTATTATTCTTTTTCTCTAGCTAGAAGACAGAAACAGAGAGAGAAATAAAGTTTTGTTCCCTGGCTTTTCTTGTGAGTTTTTATCTTTAATTCTATTTTTATTCTTTCTCTTTTATTTATTTATAGAATTCTTTTTAGCTATGAGTAGCTAAACTTGTTTTTGATTAGGGATGATTTCAAAGTCCTGAACAATGAAGCTTTAATTTCTTAAACCAAGTTTATTTCAAGTTTTATTTATTTGTTGATTATCTTTATTATTTTTAATGTTTAAGAATATTGAGGGGTTATTTAAAGTGATCAATTAAATTAACCAATCAATAATTCTTCTACTAGTATTGGGGTTGGTGATACGTGTAATTGTCACTCAATTCTTTACACAAGTAGTAAATCGCAAGAGCTGATAGAGGGATTCTGTTAAGCAATTGTGTATAAAGATAACACTAGTAAGCAGGCCGAGCCTATGCGTCTGATGCTAGGATCAACCTGATTCACAGAGTGTAAAGAATTCGTTAATCTACACCTCGAGAGCTTATTCGTGGTGGGTTAGTTGGATAGAAACCGGTAGTCGAGCGCTTCGTATCCAAAGTGACAACGGAATCCGGGATAGCAGAGCTTATTGCTATTCTACTACTGGTAACAATATAAATTCAACAATAGATAAACTTGTATTCAATTAAGTTTCGATTCGGTGACAATGAAGGATTCCCTAGTCATCTTTCTTCTTATTATTTACAACAAATCTCTTTTATTTTCTTTTGTCATTTACTTTGATTAAAATCTAAAAACCCCCTTTTGGTTACTTTTTAAACAACTAAAAACTCCCTGCTCTTCGTGGGAACGAACTCCTTGCCATTATATTACCATTTAATTGTGTGGAAAGAAGTAATTAATTTGTTGTGTAAACGACGCGCATCACATTTCTTTCTAACGACTCAAGTTGTGTGTCAAAGCAACAAACTCGGGCTTAGATTCGAATTCATTGTCAGCTCTGTAAACCCTTTTGGTACTGGTCATTATGGGTTCTCTAGCCTCCCACTCTTGGGTTTTTTCGGCTATTTCATGCAAAAACTTATAACCTTCTTCGGCAGTCTTATTAGGGAAATTGCCACCACAAAATGATTCTATCATAGTCAATGTTCTGAAATCTAGTCCCTCATAAAGGATTAGTGTGAGCCTAGGAGTATCAAATCCATGGTGTGGACATTGTAGCAAGAGATCGTGGAACCTCTCTAAATAATCATAAAGAGATTCTCCTTCTTGTTGTGAAAAACTATTCAACTTTTGACGAATGACAATAGTTTTATGCCTCGGAAAGAATTTATACAGGAATAGATTAACCATGTCATTCCAAGTACTAATTGATGAGGGAGCTAATGCATTTAACCATGATTTTGCCTTATCCTTTAAGGAGAAAGGGAACAACATAAGTTTAAGATACTCATCCGCTAAGTCCTTGAATTTCATTGTACCACATAATTCTTCAAAATCTCTAATGTGGTAGTAAGGATTTTCATTCTCCTTACCATAGAAATTAGGAAGTGCCTGAATGGTGCTTCCTATAATCTCATAGGTTGTTGTGGTGGAAGGCAAAACAATACATGAAAGTTGAGAGACTCTAGTTGGGTACATATAGTCTCTCAAACTTTTAACCGGAGGGTACATGGCATAGAATATGAGAAATTGAATAGAAAATAGACCACTAAAGAGAAACTCAAACACATGACATTAAGCTCAAGTTGGTGAAAACCCTTGTTTAAGAACATAAATGATTTAAACCTACAAGTTCATCCTTCACCCTAATAAGGTATTTATCTAGACATGGATTTGTTCAAAGCCATAAAAAAATGATATAGAGAAGAGATTATTAAACTTAGCATATGAATCACGGAAAAGAAAAGAAAGCTAAACCTAGTTTTCTTCCCTGTATACGGCCTGCCATTTCTTCTCTTGATCACTGGCTTATATAGCAGTCCAGTTCTCCTCTTGTGACCGGTACAAGTACACCTCTGAAGCCCGGTCCAATCGCGAAAACCTTCTAGTTCAGGCCCTTCTCTATCCTAAGCCAATGCACCAATTACCAAATTCAGCTCCATCTAAAGTTAATCCACATGTCACAGCATCACATTCCATTTCCTTAACCTCTAAATATCGGCCACCAATTACAAACTGGCCAAACATACTGACCCTAACTTAGCTTAATCTCGCCTTTTCTTGCATCTTCGTAATCGGCTAGATATCTGCGTGGCACCACCAGAAGATCTGAGCTTGATTCCATCTTCGTTCACATCTCAAATCTCAGCAATCAACACCCAATTTATTCTTCAGATGAGAACCCCAAATCCATTCCTCAATTACACCGAATTGGCATCAAACAAATCTCCAAAATCCAACCCCTAAATCCTATTGTTGCTTTCTCTCCAGGCAGCCACCATCTTCTCATTAACCGTTCAATGTAATCACCAGCCAAATTTAGGTCAAAACCCATCTCTACTTTCTTCTTTCCTGCCATCTCATGATTCGAATCTGACCATTGTAATGTAAAAATCAGCAACACATAATCGATTTATATCGATTCATGAAGACTCCATCTCCGTTTGTACCCCAAATTCAGTAGCTGAAGTTACGAGAAATTGAAACAATTGGTTTGTATCTATTCCATAAACTTTGACAAATCGAACCCCAATTTACATCCTTGGAAGTCTCCAATTTGTTGGCATAAGCTTGAAGAATAAATGAAGCTCTCAGATCCCCTTTCTCTGTTGATTAAAAATGAGTACCACCTGCTAGAGAAATGAAATTCTCTTTTGCTTGTTTTGATGTGAAACGAGATCTGGTGGTAGTGCGGCCACGTCACTCATATTTGACCCCAGATGGGCCTGACTCGTTTGCAAACAACTTCTTTGGTTTGCTTAAAAACATCCTAGCCATGAAGATATGTAGCCATGGTGGTTCCACTGGCAGCAACATTGGTTACATTGTCGCAAACGCCAATTAAGCTCCATTTTTGCCGTTTATTCTCCGAGTGAACAGATATCACTTGTAATTCCTATAAATGACTTAAACCAATGTTATTAGCAAAATACGAGTCCTAGCTAGTGTAAATATGGGAGTAAAAATGTTGCACTTACGAGCTTATCAAATACCCCCACACTTACATTTTGCTAGTCCCGAGCGAAACAAAAATATATCCACTCCACAGCTGGATAAGAGTGATGTCTGCTAAACAGCAAGACGATTCCACTAAACAGTGGTAGAACAATGTCTGCTAAACCGCAAGACTCATAATCAGAATAACTCTCTCAACAGCTGGTCATGTCGTGCAAAATTCTTTAAGACCCGCTCAACAGCTGGTCATATCATAAAAAATAAAAAAAAAATGTTTTTTTTTTTTTCCTTTTTCTACTCAAAATTCAGGTAAATACCTACCAGCAATCTATGTGTTTAACCACTCCCCCACACTTAAATCTTACATTGTCCTCAATGTAATTGAGTCATCCAACGTAGAGTTAAGGTGATAAATTCTAAAATGCGATAAGGAATAGGCAAACAAAAATAGAGGATAAAGGAACAAAACTGATGGGTTGACTCCCACGAAGCGAATGATATTTTTCCCCTGCTTGCACGCAGCAAGTAAAATCAAACAAGTTGAATATGGCCTCCCAAAGTACCCTGCCAAGCATATATATAAAGTCTGAAAAGTTGGGGATCAACCTAGCAAATCAGGTCAGCTGAAAACATGAACCTGCAAACACTATAAACATCCAAAAATATATGTGAATTCATAAGTAACTCACTCCCATAAACAACAAGTTCAGAATGTTTACAAGTTTCATTTATCAGCGGATACTCCAAATTGGGTATTAAATCAGCTGAAATATTTTCAGCGGATTCACTAGAAGTCGGTGGAAGTATTGCATTAGTAATATCAATAAGCATCAGATCACATGACTTGGAAAAACAAGATGAGCAAATATCTGATGATTCAGTTCTTGTTAACTCCTTACAACCTGCAATATTTTCAGACATGTTTTCGAAATTCTCATTATAATAGTGAGTATAATCATTCACACCATTAACCATGCATACATGTTCACAAGTATCAGAAATTGCAGACGAATTTGAAAGGCTAAACACATTTATTTCCATTTTCATATTTCCAAAAGTAAGCTCCAAGATTCCATTGCGACAGTTGATAACCGCATTCGAGGTAGCCAAAAAAGGTCTACCTAAGATGATAGGAATCTGCCCACTAGGATTAGAAACAGGTTGAGTATCTAAAACAATAAAATCAACGGGATAAATAAAACTTTCAACCTGTATAAGAATATCCTCTACCACTCCCCTAGGAATTTTAACCGACCTATCGACCAATTGGAGAGTGACATTAGTGGGTTTCAAATCACCAAGTTCTAATTGCACATACACAGAATAGCAAGAGATTCACACTGGCCCCTAAATCTAACAATGCATGTTCAATCCTATGTTCACCTATACTGCAGGCAATTATAGGACAACCTGGATCTTTAAATTTGGGTGGAGTTTTCTGTGTTATAATCGAGCTCACCTGTTCAGTAAGGAAAGCTTTCTTATGCACATTCAATTTTCTTTTCACGGTGCACATATCTCTTAGAAACTTAGCATGAGAAGGAATTTGTTTAATGGAATCTAAGAGTGGAATGTTGATGTTAACTTGCTTAAGCACTTCTAAGATGTAATTAGGACTAGCTCATTTCTTACGAGGTAGTAATGCTCGAGGAAAAGGAGGGCGAGGAACATAAGAAATTTCAGAATTACCTTTTTCGGTTTCATCGGTTTCTTTTTGTATTGAAGTAGTAACCTGTGCAATAGTAGGCGAGTTCTTATCTTGCATTTTCTCCTCGGCATCACTAACATGATTATCAATGAGCCATCCACTTCTGAGAGTAGTGACAGCCTGAATTTGATGAGTCGGCTTAGCGCAATATGTGCTGACCTCTAAAGAGCCATTGGGGTTAAGCTGCATTTGACCCGGGAACTGACCCTTGACTCGCTCATCCAATCGGCTAGTAATCTTATTTATTTGTTGTTCTAAGTTCGCCATAGATGTTTGAGTATCCTGCATAAATAAACTCATACTTTCTTCCAAACTAAGAAATCTTTGGTCAGAAAAATCATTAGTAATAAAAGATGTATGTGCAATAGACTCGACATGCTTAATTTTAGCATTTCTTTCTAACGACTCAAGTCTGCGTGTCAAAGCAACAAACTCGGGCTTAGATTCGAATTCATTTTCAGCTCTGTAAACCCTTTTGGTACTGGTCATTATGGGTTCTCTAGCCTCCCACTCTTGGGTTTTTTCGGCTATTTCATGCAAAAACTTATAACCTTCTTCGGCAGTCTTATTAGGGAAATTGCCACCACAAAATGATTCTATCATAGTCAATGTTCGAAATCTAGTCCCTCATAAAGGATCAGTGTGAGCCTAGGAGTATCAAATCCATGGTGTGGACATTGTAGCAAGAGATCGTGGAACCTCTCTAAATAATCATAAAGAGATTCTCCTTCTTGTTGCGAAAAACTATTCAACTTTTGACGAATGGCAATAGTTTTATGCCTCGGAAAGAATTTATACAGGAATAGATTAACCATGTCATTCCAAGTACTAATTGATGAGGAGCTATTGCATTTAACCATGATTTTGCCTTATCCTTTAAGGAGAAAGGGAACAACATAAGTTTAAGATACTCATCCGCTAAGTCCTTGAATTTCATTGTACCACATAATTCTTCAAAATCTCTAATGTGGTAGTAAGGATTTTCATTCTCCTTACCATAGAAATTAGGAAGTGCCTGAATGGTGCTTCCTATAATCTCATAGGTTGTTGTGGTGGAAGGCAAAACAATACATGAAAGTTGAGAGGCTCTAGTTGGGTACATATAGTCTCTCAAACTTTTAACCGGAGGGTTCGTACCCTCGTCATCTGTTCTCGTCATGTATAAAGGATTACTTTAACAAGACGAACAATTGTTCTCTATCCCAACTACTAGGTAGATATTGCACATGCTAACAAAATGCAGAATTCAGTCCAAACAAGCCTTGCAAAAGCTTCGCGAGTGTTTCAGATACTTACTTGTCTACCTATTTTGGAGAGATTCCAACTGCGTTCTTCAAACTAAGGTACCTAAAGAAAGTTCAACAAACCGCATAAAAAGAATTAAAAATAAAATAAAAATAAACTATGTACAAAAAATAAAAACTAAGCTACGACTAAAAAATAAACTATATCAATTAGAGAGTATTTTCAACCACTCCCCGGAAGCGGCGCCAAAAAACTTGGTGAGTCGGTAGACCGACTTTGTTTTACCGCAAGTGCACGGTGTCAAAATTGCACACAATAGCAAGCACGGTTCGTTCCCTCAAGGAGTGCGAAAACTACTACTAATCAATATCAAGAACTAACTTATCAAGATGCAATATTTCAGAGATTGTTGTACTAAGAAAATAAGCTAACGAGTAAATAAAGCAGATTTATAAAGATTTGTAATCAAGGATGCGGATGTATTAGGGCTACGTAAATCCTTGCAGGCTAAATTTCACTTATATCTCTCACAAAGGTCTATAATTTTACTCATGCACAATTGGAAACCTAGATATTGATACATGGAAGATATGACATTTAATATTTATCGACAAGTCATATCGCAAGTTATGTTTGTTCTCAACCTTAAGTAGAAATCCTAAGAACTAATCATACAAGGCATAACTAGTCTAAGAATATTCATAAATCAATTGGTAACAAGGTTAAATGAGAATTTCTATCAACCTAACAATAGACTATACATGGCATAGAATATGAGAAATTGAATAGAAAATAGACCACTAAAGAGAAACTCAAACACATGACATTAAGCTCAAGTTGGTGAAAACCCTTGTTTAAGAACATAAATGATTTAAACCTACAAGTTCATCCTTCACCCTAATAAGGTATTTAGCTAGACATGGATTTATTCAAAGCCATAAAAAAATGATATAGAGAAGAGATTATTAAACTCAGCATATGAATCACAGAAAAGAAAAGAAAGCTAAACCTAGTTTTCTTCCATGTATACGGCCTGCCATTTCTTCTCTTGATCACTGGCTTATATAGCAGTCCAGTTCTCCTCTTGTGACCGGTACAGGTACACCTCCGAAGCCCGGTCCAATTGCGAACACCTTCTAGTTCAGGCCCTTCTCAATCCTAAGCCAATGCACCAATTACCAAATTCAGCTCCATCCAAAGTTAATCCACAGGTCACAGCATCACATTCCATTTCCTTAACCTCTAAATATCGGCCACCAATTACAAACTGGCCAAACATACTGACCCTAACTTAGCTTAATCTCGCCTTTTCTTGCATCTTCGTAATCGTCTAGATATCTGCGTGGCACCACCAGTAAGATCTGGAGCTTGATTCCATCTTCGTTCACATCTCAAATCTCAACAATCAACACCCAATTTATTCTTCAGATGAGAACCCCAAATCCATTCCTCAATTACACTGAATTGGCATCAAACAAATCTCCAAAATCCAACCCCCAAATCCTATTGTTGTTTTCTCTCCAGGCAGCCACCATCTTCTCATTAACCGTTCAATGTAATCACCAGCCAAATTTAGGTCAAAACCCATCTCTACTTTCTTCTTTCCTGCCATCTCATGATTCGAATCTGACCATTGTAATGTAAAAATCAGCAACACATAATCGATTTATATCGATTCATGAAGACTCCATCTCCGTTTGTACCCCAAATTCATGCCTAAGTTACGAGAAATTGAAACAATTGGTTTGTATCTATTCCATAAACTTTGACAAATCGAACCCCAATTTACATCCTTGGAAGTCTCCAGTTTGTTGGCATAAGCTTGAAGAATAAATGAAGCTCTCAGATCCCTTTTCTCTGTTGATTAAAAATGAGTACCACCTTTAGAGAAATGAAATTCTCTTTTGCTTGTTTTGATGTGAAACGAGATCTGGTGGTAGTGCGGCCACGTCACTCATATTTGACCCCAGATGGGCCTGACTCGTTTGCAAACAACTTCTTTGGTTTGCTTAAAAGCATCCTAGCCATGAAGAAATGTATCCATGGTGGTTCCACTGGCAGCAACATTGGTTACATTGTCGCAAACGCCAATTAAGCTCCATTTTTGCCGTTTATTCTCCGGAGTGAACAGATATCACTTGTAATTCCTATAAATGACTTAAACCAATGTTATTAGCAAAATACGAGTCCTAGCTAGTGTAAATATGGGAGTAAAAATGTTGCACTTACGAGCTTATCAAATACCCCCACACTTACATTTTGCTAGTCCCGAGCAAAACAAAAATATATCCACTCCTCAGCTGGATAAGAGTGATGTCTGCTAAACAATAAGACGATTCCACTAAACAGTGGTAGAACAATGTCTGCTAAACCGCAAGACTCATAATCAGAATGACCCACTCAACAGTTGGTCATGTCGTGCAAAATTCTTTAAGACCCGCTCAACAGCTGTTCATATCATAAAAAAAAAAATTAAATTTGTATTTTTTCTTTTTTTTTCTTTTTCTACTCAAAATTCAGGTAAATACCTACCAGCAATCTATATGTTTAACCACTCCCCCACACTTAAATCTTACATTGTCCTCAATGTAATTGAGTCATCTAACGTAGAGTTAAGGTGAGAAATTCTAAAATGCCATAAGGAATAGGCAAACAAAAATAGAGGATAAAGGAACAAAACTGATGGGTTAACTCCCACGAAGCGAATGATATTTAGTCCCTGCTTGCACGCAGCAAGTAAAATCAAACAAGTTGAATATGGCCTTCCAAAGTACCCTGCCAAGCATATATATAAAGCCAGAAAAGTTGGGGATCAACCCAGCAAATCAGGTCAGCTGAAAACATGAACCTGCAAACACTATAAACATCCAAAAAGATATGTGAATTCATAAGTAACTCACTCCCATAAACAACAAGCTCAGAATGTTTACAAGTTTCATTTATCAGCGGAGACTCCAAATTGGGTATTAAATCAGCTGAAATATTTTAGTAATATCAATAAGCATCAGGTCACATGACTTGGAAAAACAAGATGAGCAAATATCTGATGATTCAGTTTTTGTTAAATCCTTACAACCTGCAATGTTTTCAGACATGTTTTCGAGATTCTCATTATAATAGTGAGTATAATCATTCACACCATTAACCATGTGGTAGCAAAAGAAATATGCTTTTCCTATGTTCTAATTCCCGTAAGTGCACAGCCAATGAAGGCGGTGGCAAGCACGGAGTCTTTCCACGAGGGAACTAGAAGGTACTAGGCTGTTCTAAGCTTCCTTAACTATTTTCAGGTGACGTAAGTGACAATGAAACAAAGTTTAAGTTTAAAGTCTTTAAGACTCAGATGAAGGTGGTGACAGTGAAACAAAATGAATTATAAAAGATGATTATGAAGGATACTAGGATTTCCAATCTTCCACTAGTTCAAGTTATGCCATTCAACTCTAGTGAATATTCTTGTTTCTAAGTAAAGATAGTGTGTCACTCTATCATATACCTAAGGAGGTTTCATTTGAAGTTTCAAACATCAACTCAGAGTACTACTCATAGTATTAAGTGTCTAATGAAGCACAAATAATCTAAGAGATAGTCTAGCAATAAAAATGTGAGTTGCACATACTCAATACACTGTAAACCTAACTACAATGAATGCATGACATTCATTGTGAGAGCAGGGTATTAAGATGTTAATAATGAAGCTTCTTATCCATTAAATCATGCCAAGAATGATTCACATTAAGTTGAACCACAGAACAGAGCTAGGGTTCCATGTAAAATCTAGCAAAGCAATTTAGCCCATGATAAACATTAAGAACGAGTTAAATTAAAGTTGCAAACTAACATGAACCTAAAATTGAAATTAAAACTGACAGCTGCCCTTCTCTTACATCAAAACCTCTATTTATATCTCACAAATCACTCAGAAAACAGAATGGCAAATACCCAAACCTCTCTCTTGTTCCTTTGGCCTCGGCTCGCATGCAAGAAGAAACCTAATTTTGTTTATCTCTAACAAAGCCTCTTGGGAAGAGAAGCTATATGAGAGATAAGTGAAATTAGGGTTGTCGGAAGAGGTGACTGTGGTGTTGGGAGATGAAGGCTGGATGTGCGGGTGATGGGAGAATCTGTGAAGAGATGGCTCTGCCATTTTGGGGAAGAAGAGGGGTGATGGTGTTTACGGATTTACATCGGGAGGAGAAGAAAAATGGAATGGGGAAATGGATTGTCTCGATGAGGTGTAGGGGTGTGTGAGGTTTCTTTGTGAAGCGCAGTGTAGCGAGATGACGATGTGAAGGCCGACGAGCGTAGGATCCGTGGTTAATGATCGACGGTTGAGGGATTTTTTTTGTGTGGAGCGGAGGCATCAAGGAATGATGTGAGTAAGGTAGCGAGCGTTGGATGCATAAAATGGAGATCTTAACGGCTAAGAAATGATGGGCTCGGATCGGGTCGGGTCTTGGATAGCTTGGGCCCATGTCTTGTAGATAAGTTGCTACTTGTTGGGTTGCAAGCTGTTGTGCCTTGTATGAGCTTTGGCTCTGTTCCAAAGATGCTCGACTCCAATTCTTCGCTCTTGGCTCCTCAGTTTCTCCGAGCTTTATTTATTACCTAAAAACACAAAATTAATTAGTATAAATACTTATTCTTGAAAACAAAGAAAACTCAAGAATGGGGATAATATCGATTTCTAAGCGCAAAAGATGAGTAAAATGCCAATAAAAAGGTGTATAAATATGCACAATTTGGCACTCATCAAATACCCCAAACCTGAATTTTACTTGTCCTCAAGTGAAACGAGAAAATAAGAAATCCTAACTATACCACCTGTCGTAGGTCTCTCGAATGCATTTAGCGTATGCACTAAGCCTTTAAACCCCTAGGTGTCCCTAGTGGACGAGTTGTAGTCTCGTGAGGGTTTACAAGAGGTGTACCCACAAAACCTTCTCCAACTTCAGTGTAAAAGAGTCTCAAGCATCCAAGGAGCTATGAGGACATAGAGTTTCTGCATGCTAGTAACACGAAGTTAGAACTATCGAAGAACGCCTTCTCATCCTTAAGTCTTTGAGCGAGAAGTAACCATACCATACGAAAGAATTCGGATTCGATTGTGATCATAAGTCTCAACTTCTGCCTCACCATTAGGGTTTTATGATAATTGCACTCAAAAAGATCGCTTTTAGTCTCTCATGTGTGCGAATGCGAGGAATAAGAGAGAAATCCTGCACACGTTGTAGGTAAGAAGGATAACCTTCCGAAATAAAATCTGGAGACTCCACGAAGTGTGGACAAAAGAATCTTTTTCGATGATCTCTAAGAAAGGAAATCAACCATTAGCAAGGGGTGGGAGTACTCACTCACTTCTCACCCGATCGGCAATTAATATCACTCTCTCATAAGAACCATAGAAACGTCTTCACTTCTTCGGTCTTCAATAGTTGATGACGAACTTCCGAACTTTACAAAAACTTGTGAGACATAATTTTTTTTTTTTTTTTTTTTTAACTTTTTAGAATAACTTGGTGGTAACTAGACACATAAAATAAACTACATACACATTTTTTTTTTTAACTTAGTACATGAAATGGAAATAACAATAAAACTCAATTTTTCACAAAACTTCATTAATTCTCATCTTCTTTTCTTTTCTTTGTTGCACATAAACCTTGGACTATTTCAACTTTTCTTCATATATTCTGATGTTGCTCCGCTTGCTGACGATGATGTGTTTCTATGGATCTTGATGATTGAGAGAGAGAGTGATGTTAACTTTGCAAATCGGTATTTAGAAGGAGTTTTCATCTTTAGACGTCACCCTCATGATTGACGGAATTAGCACTCAAGAGATCAAAAATAGTCTTGAAAGTGGTGCGAAGTTGGGTAGCTCACCATTCCTACCCGGAATTGACGTACGGTGACACACACTCTAAAAGCTTTTCTAGAAAGTCACAAAGAGTGAAGGTCGGTACCTCGCTTGATGTAAAATGGGTAGTCTCCACTATGGTTGATCACAATTCTACTACCGAATATCTAAACAAAGACCTAATTAAGCCTCTCGGTATGGTTAAATCCGAACTTTAACGCTCTAATCAACTAAGGAACCCGATTGCGTTTTCCGGTACTTCCAAGTTCTTGTTATTTCGGTCAGACTCTCTATGTAAACATAGCTAGAAGCATGCTAGTGACTCTAAAATCTCTAAAAGTTGGAGGTTTTTATGCAAATTTTTGAGTTTTTTCGATTTTTTTTTTTTTTTTTTTTTTGAAGATAAAAAGATTAAAAAGACTAAAAACGATAAAAGATTAAAAAGACTAAAAACTCTATATGCAAATCACACCCCCAAACCTAGATCAAACATTGTCCTCAATGTGTCAACAGATAGGAAAAATTAAAAAGTCACATACCATGAGAACTATCTTTGAGTAGAGTAAAGGAAAGAGATTACTTGGATGTACAAGGGTGTTGCTAAACCATAGAAAGGTGAATGCTTTGAAAAAGGCATAATCACGAGCGCAAGACAAAAAGGTTGGTTAGCACACATCAAAATTATGCAAAAAAAAGAAAAAGAAAAAGAAAAGGGAAAGATGATGGATGTTTGGTTCATATGTATATACAAAAGTGGACCAGATCAGTCCACATAGATGGGGTCTTCCAAGTCAACGGTCTCAACTTCTGGTGGAAGATGTTCCAGAAATGGTTTCAATCTCTGACCATTGACTTTGAAAATGTTCTTGTTTTACTGGGTTTTCAACTTCTACCGCTCCATGTGGAAACACGGTACGTACCACGATGGTCCGACCATCGTGAACGTAGCTTTCCTGGAAACAAATGCAATCTAGTGTTGTACAGTAAAACTTTCTGTCCTGGGGTGAAAGACTTGCGCGAGAATGCGCTTGTCGTGAAACACTTTCATCCTATGTTTGTACGTTTTGGCACTATCATATGCATCATTTCTCAATTCTTCTAACTCATTGAGTTGAAGTTTTCTCTGGTACCAGCTTTATCAAGATCAAAATTCAACTTCTTCCACACCCAAAATGCACGGTGTTCTAACTCAACAGGGTAAATGGCATGCTTTCCGTACACAAGTCTGTAAGGAGACATCCCAATGGGAGTCTTGTATGCAGTCCTATAGGCCCATAAAGCATCGTTTAGGCGCAAAGACCAATCTTTCCTAGAAGGATTGACGGTCTTCTCAAGAATATGCTTAATTTCCCTATTAGACACCTCCACTTGGCCACTGGTTTGAGGATGGTAAGGTGTTGCGACCTTGTGAGTGATTCCATACTTGCGCACTAGTGATTCAAAGGGTCTATTGCAGAAATGACTACCCCCATCACTGATTATTGCTCTCGGGGTTCCAAAACGGGAGAAAATGTTCTCCTTAAGAAAAGAAAGAACAACTTTATGGTCGTTGGTTTTGGATGCAATGGCCTCTACCCACTTAGAGACATAATCTACAGCTACAAGGATGTACAACTTACCTTCAGAATTCGGAAATGGACCCATGAAATCAATGCCCCAAACGTCAAACAGTTCAACAATCAATATGGGTTGTAAGGGCATCATGTTTCTCCTAGATATACTTCCTAGTTTCTGGCATCGGTCACACGCAACACAGAATGCATGGCAATCCTTAAACAGTGTTGGCCAATAGAAACCGCTTTGCAAGATCTTTGCAAAGATTTTCTTGGCACTAAAGTGGCCTCCACAAGCATGGTCATGACAAAAGAGATGACATCCCTTTGTTCGAATGGGGACACATCTCCTAATGATTTGGTCTTGGCAGTACTTAAACAAATATGGGTCATCCCAAAGGAAATGTTTAACTTCAGCCAAGAACTTAGAACGGTCTTGTTTAGACCAATGCAAGGGCATTCTACCTGTAGCAAGGTAGTTGACAATATCAGCAAACCATGGCATTTCAGCCACAAGCATCAATTGCTCATCAGGGAATGATTCCCTAATTAACACAGACTCATCACCAGATTCAACATTCAACCTAGACAAGTGATCGGCAACAACATTCTCTGACCCTTTCTTATCTCGAATTTCGAGGTTAAACTCTTGTAGCAAGAGTACCCATCGAATTAGACGAGCCTTAGCATCTTTCTTAGAAAGAAGGTATCTCAATGCAAATGATCGAATAAATGATGACCTTAGACCCTATCGATAAGATCTAAACTTGTCTAATGCAAAAACAACAGACTAGTAACTCCTTCTCAAAAGAGTGGAGTAATTCAATTGAGCATCATTAAGGGTTTTACTAGCATAGTAGATCACATACGGAAGTTTGTCTACTCTTTGGCCTAAAATGCTCTACAAAGATAGTCGACGCATCACACATAATCTCAAATGGTAATGACCAATCGGGTCCGACTATAGGGCGGATGTAAGAGAGCCTTGATTGCTCCCATGCTTCCTTACAAGCATCATCAAAGACAAATGCAACATCTTTTGCAAGAAGATTGCACAAGGGTCGTGAAATTTTACTAAAGTCTTTGATGAATCGGCGGTAAACCCGCATGGCCTAGAAATGATCCTAATGTCCCTCACGTAACGAGGTTGAGGCAAGTGTTGAATGAGATCAACCTTGGCTTTGTCTACTTCTATTCCTTTTTCCGAGATGATATGCCCTAGAACAATGCCTGAATTAACCATGAAATGGCATTTTTCCCAATTCAAGACCAAACTCTTCTCCTTACACCTAACTAGCACACATGTGAGGTGATGCAAACACTCATCAAATGAAGATCCAAACACAGAAAAATCATCCATAAAAATCTCAAGAAACTTATCTACCATGTCGGAAAAAATGCTCATCATGCAACGTTGAAAAGTAGCGGGTGCATTGCACAGCCCAAAAGGCATACGACGATAAGCAAATGTTCCATAAGGACATGTAAATGTGGTCTTTTGTTGGTCTTCGGGTGCTATGTGAATTTGGTTGTAGCCAGAATAGCCATCTAAGAAGCAGTAGTACTTATGTTTGGCTAACCTTTCCAGCATTTGGTCAATGAAGGGAAGGGGAAAATGGTCTTTCTTGGTTACCGTGTTCAATTTTCTATAATCAATACATACTCGCCACCCAAAGTGGTCACACGGGTGGGAAGTAGCTCATTCATCTCGTTTTGAACTACGAGTAATGCCAGACTTCTTGGGTACTACCTGAATAGGACTGGACCCATCAGCTATCGAGGACCGGGTAGATGATACCCCGCGTCAAGCAGCTTCAGATCTCACCCTTGACAACATCTCTCATGTTGGGGTTAAGTCTCCTTTGCATTTCCCTAGATGGTTTGGTGTTCTCCTCAAGGTTTATGTGGTGCATGCAAATTGTGGGACTTATACCCTTAAGATCGGAGATGGTCCAACCTAAGGCTCCTTTATGCTCTTGAAGTACTTCTAGGAGTCTACTTTCCTGTTCCGTGTCTAAACATGATGCAATAATCACAGGTAAAGTCTCAGAAGGACCTAAGAATGCATACTTCAAGGTATCGGGTAAAGGTTTCAAATCAAGCTTAGGTGGTGTGTCAAGAGGTGGGGCAGATGTGGTATCAGAGAGTGGAAGAGTTTCCACTGCACTGCCATTTGGCAATATCCATGGGTGGCACGAGACTCAAGCAAAGAGTGGACCTCACTAATGTACTCGTAACCGAAGAGATCTAAGTCAAAATTGTCTAAACATGCTTGCACAGGTCCACTTTGACAAAATGTCGGGCAATGAGTCTTGAATCGTACTCTCAATCATGTTAACCTCGTGCAATTCATCATCATCACACTCTATGGGTTGTTGGTTCACACGAAAGACATTGATTCTACAGTCATGTTGCCAAAAGACAAATTCAATATCCCGCTACGACAATTTATGATAGCGTTTGACGTTGCCAAGAAGGGACGTCCTAAGATAACGGGAATATGACTTTCAGGATTTTGCACAAAGTTGGGTATCCAACACAATGAAGTCCATGGGAAATAAAATTTATCAACCTTGATTAGCACATCTTCAACGATTCCCCCGAGGGATTCGCAGATGAATCTGTCCGCTAATTGTAGCGTGACAGAGTGGGTTGCAATTCCCAGACCTAACCGCACATACACAGAGTATGGCGGTAGGTTCACACTAGCTCCTAAGTCCAATAAAGCTTTTACGATTGTATGCTTACCTATAGTACAAGAGATAGTCGGGGCTACCTGGGTCTTTAAACTTAGGTGGGGTTTTGTTTTGAATAATTGAACTTACTTGCTCTCGGTGAGAAAGGCACGCTTATGCACATGAAGCTTTCGTTTTTGTGTGCACGAGTCCTTTAAAAACTTAGCATAGGCAGGTATTTGCCCTGATTGCTTCGAGAAATGGAATGTTTATGTTAACTCTTTTGAACAATTCCAACATCTCGTTGTATTGGGTACTTCCCTTTGTTGCACCAAACGTTGTGGAAATGGAGCAACAGGGAACATGACTTGGCACAGAACATCTATATTAGTAGGACTCTTGGTCTTATCAATGGGCTCGATTCTTTCTCTACAAAGATGTTTGGTGGTGTTGTGTGTACTTGGGAGTCCGATGTAGACTCGCTTGAAGGTGGTACACCTACATGGTTCTCAACAATTCTACCACTACGGAGAGTGGTGACAAAAGATTTGCTTGACTATGTGAAGTTTCATTGCGAGGTAGAGGAGCCCGCTTGAAACACGATCTTTGGATTTTGTAGGGGTTGACTAGGGAATTTTCCTTTCTCTCTCTCATTCAATGCATCACGATTTGTCCCATCTTAAGTTCTAGACTTGTGAAACGTTGGTCGGTGGTTTTCTAAGTTCTGTAAGATTTTGGGTCAACAGACCACACCACCTTCAAGCTAGTCTTTTTCTCTACCGGCAGAAAGTGTGAGGGGGTGGTTGTACTTGGGGATTTCTAGGATATGAGTATCCTTGGTTGTTATGTGTTGGTCCCCCTTGTACAGGTCCCTTGGACCATGAGAAGTTAGGGTGATTCCTCCACCCTGGGTTGTAGGTTTGAGAATAAGGGTTGTTCTCTTGTCTCTGAGTACAATGCATTGGCTTGCTCGGACTTGGACTCTTGAAATGCATGTAGAATCTGCAGGCAGCTGTCCACTAAGTGGTCGAACTATGGCATGCGGCACAAGTGGCCCTATCAATTTGGTCACGGAGAGTAGGGGCATTAGATTTTACATTCTTTTCCAACTCAAGCACTTCTATTCTCCTCAGCCAAAGATGCCATTTTTGCATTTCCCTCAAAGTCAGACTCGATTCTATGAACATTTTGTACAGGGGTAGTCCGTTTCGGTTCTCGGATGGACTCCCATTGTTGAGTCTTTTCAGCGACTTCGATTAGAAAAGCCCAAGCGTCATCGGCACTCTTGTCAACAAATGCACCATTGCACATTGACTCGACTGTGGTTCGGGTTCTAACATCTAGACCCTCATACAATATTTGCACGAGTCTCCATTTTTCAAAACCATGGTGGGGACATTGGAGTAATAATTCATTGAATCTCTCCAAGTACTTTGCTAGAGTTTCGTCTTCTAATTGCACAAAAAACCATTTAGACTTTGGCGAATTGCCGATCTTATGGTTTGGGAAAAACTTTTGAAAAACTCCTTTGTGAGTTCATCCCGAGTTCTAATGGATTGTGGTTGTAGAGCATGTAGCCAAGACTTGGCTTTGTCTTTCGAGAGAAAAAGGAATGGGTCTCAATTTGAGGGACTCATCTGTCATTTGGTTAAAACGCGAGTCCCACAAATATCCTCAAAGTCCCTCACGTGATGGTAGGGGTTCTCGATTGACCCCTCTAAACACGGGTAGCATATTAATGATGCTTGCTTTTAGTTCAAACCGACAAGCATCACCATGAGAGAATGATGCAAGAGGGGCTGGCTTGCCCTAGTTGGGTACATGTAGTCCTTGAGACTACGGGGTTGGTTTGGTTCATCACCCATGGTTTCGATCCTAGATGGGCTTTCTGATGTAATTGGGCTTTCTGTTGAAGAACTGGGTATGCTAAGGATGTCGTCCGGGCGGATTCTCACTAATCGATTTGTTTGGTCTCTAAAAGACACAATCATAGCCTAGTACGCGCCTCTAGCATGTTAACACACCAACAAGTTAAACACACAAAAAAAAAACTCAAAAATAACTCACCAATACAAGACTCAAACCCAAAGAGATTGGTTATTGGTATTGTAAGGCCAATGAAGAGTAGGTTGGTTCCAGCCCAAAGGTGTGGGTTTGATTGTTTGCACAAACCAGATTTGAAGTGAGCCCAATAGTTGGGTTGATGTGGGCTCAGTTGTTATGGTGTTGGGCTTGGTTACGTGCAAACCCGGAAGTGGGTTGAAATTGCACAAACCCAGTGAGATAGCCCAAAGGATTTTGGCAGGTACAGCCCAGATTTGTGGGTCGTGAAATCGATGGAATGCGGTGCCCAACTGGGTTTTAGCTTGAATAGCTCGGGCTTTTGTGACAGCCCAAAGTTGGGTTGAAGATTGGCGATGCCGAGTCGCTGTTGGTGCGAGCTTGCAGGCCACGTGGTCTCTGTTGGTGCGAGTTGGTAACTTTGCAAATCGGGCCGTGTGTTGCACAGCAGGTGGTCTTGCACAGATCGAGATGGAGCAAGAAGTGGTTGGCTTGAGCAAGCAACAAAGAGTAACAAGACAAAGACAAAAGGAATCAAAAGAAAAATTTTGTGACTGTGCACAGTAGAGGTTGTGCTCACTCAATGGTGCAAAGATGGTGCGAGGTTGTGTTGTTTTGAAAAACAATCTAAATGCTACTCAAATTCTACTTCGAATAGAACATTCAAACACCAAACGATAGCAACACGGGCAGGGTTGATTCACAGACAATCAAACACAAATGTTACACACAAAATTCAGGGCAAACTCGAGCTCGAGAGTTGGTTTGTTGTACGAACACTCAAGGCACGCACACACAAGGGTTCAAGCAAGGCAAGGCAATCTTTTGAGTTACTAGATGCTCGGAGTTAGCACTGGTCAAGCAAAATAGGCTTACCAGGGATGGTGGTTCAAGCCAGCTCAGGGCTTGGTCACACCCTTGGTATATGAGACCCAACTCAAGGTCTCAAGTGATGATTCGACTGCGCAGCTACGGGGCTTGCGGGGTTTGGCAAGGTAATCTGGATGCAAAAGATCGGCCAAAGAGCAACTCTCAACGAGACTTAAAGATATGCAAGATATGGTACAGGGGCTTGCAAGATATGCAGTCTTAACCAGGTTGCAACAGTCAACAGAACACGTAGTTTTGCAACAGTCAGAGATTACAAGGCAATCTGAGATGGCAATGCTAGTACACACACATGCCGAGCAAAGCAAGTACATACATATGCTGAGCATACAAGGGCTCAACAAGTCAAAGCAAGGCAAAAGATATGCTCGAGATGCAAAAGATCAGCTTATCACAATTTTCATGCATTCATTCGGGGGTGGAAATACATTACCACCGGTCAAGACTGGTTGTAGGCACTCCACGGTGGCTCTCCTCCCGGCTCGGCCACGAGTACACTGTGACTCAAAAGATTAAGTTCATTCACAAGGTCTCAAAATCAAAGCGCAGAGAATAAGATATGCCACAAGATAATAACAAAAACGGCAAAGATATAGCGAGCTCGGGGCTAAGAAGATGAGAATTAATGTAAGTGACAGCAACAATGAAGAAGACAGAATTGCTAAAGAGTTACTGACATGTGATGCGGATACTGAGCACAAGCTACAAAAGGTGAAGCAAATGAAGACAAACAAATATACAAGTGCACACAAGATATCACGGATGATTCATAGAAAATATTTACAATTATGGTTGGAAAACAGTGAAGTAAAGCAGTAAAGAACAAGTAGCACGCTACCAGTTCCCCGGCAGCGGCGCCAAAAACTTGGTAGCAAAAGAAATATGCTTTTCCTATGTTCTAATTCTGCAAGTGCACAGAGCCAATGAAGGCAGTGGCAAGCACGGGTCTTTCCACGAGGAACTAGAAGGTACTAGGCTGTTCTAAGCTTCCTTAACTATTTTCGGGTGACGTAAGTGACAATGAAACAAAGTTTAAGTTTAAAGTCTTTAAGACTCGGATGAAGGTGGTGACAAAGTGAAACAAAATGAATTATAAAAGATGATTATGAAGGATACTAGGATTTCCAATCTTCCACTAGTTCAAGTTATGCCATTCAACTCTAGTGAATATTCTTGTTTCTAAGTAAAGATAGTGTGTCACTCTATCATATACCTAAGGAGGTTTCACCATTTGAAGTTTCAAACATCAACTCAGAGTACTACTCATAGTATTAAGTGTCTAATGAAGCACAAATAATCTAAGAGATAGTCTAGCAATAAAAATGTGAGTTGCACATACTCAATACATCAGAAACCTAACTACAATGAATGCATGACATTCATTGTGAGAGCAGAGTATTAAGATGTTAATAATGAAGCTTCTTATCCATTAAATCATGCCAAGAATGATTCACATTAAGTTGAACCACAGAACAGAGCTAGGGTTCCATGTAAAATCCTAGCAAAACAGAATTTAGCCCATGATAAACATTAAGAACAGAGTTAAATTAAAGTTGCAAACTAACATGAACCCTAAAATTGAAACTTAAAACTGACTGCCCTTCTCTTACATCAAAACCTCTATTTATATCTCACAAATCACTCAGAAAACAAGAATTCGCAAATACCCAAACCTCTCTCTTCTGTTCCTTTGGCTCAGCTTCGCATGCAAGAAGAAACCCTAATTTTGTTTATCTCTAACAAAGCCTCTTGGGAAGAGAAGCTATATGAGAGATAAGTGAAATTAGGGTTGTCGGAAGAGGTGACTGTGGTGTTGGGAGATGAAGCTGGTACGGGTGATGGGAGAACTGTGAAGAGATGGCTCTGCCATTTTTGGGGAAGAAGAGGGGTGATGGTGTTTCTGGTTTCTGTCGGGGGAGGAGAAGAAAGAGAAATGGAATGGGGAAATGGATCTGGTCGACTGAGGTGTAGGGGTTTGTGAGGTTTCTTTGTGAAGCGGTGTAGCGAGATGACGATGTGAAGGCCCGAGCGAGCGTAGGATCTGGTGGTTAATGATCCGACGGTTGAGGGATTTTCTTTTGAGCGGAGGCATCAAGGAATGATGTGAGTAAGGTAGCGAGCGTTGGATGCATAAAATGGAGATCTTAACGGCTAAGAAATGATGGGCTCGGATCCGGGTCGGGTCTTGGATAGCTTGGGCCCATGTCTTGTAGATAAGTTGCTACTTGTTGGGTTGCAAGCATTGTTGCGCGTGCTTGCTTTTGGCTTTGTTCCAAAGATGCTCGACTCCATTCTTCGCTCTTGGCTCCTCGGTTTTCTCCGAGCTTTATTTATTACCTAAAAACACAAAATTAATTAGTATAAATACTTATTCTTGAAAACAAAGAAAACTCAGAATCTGGGATAATATCTGATTTCTAAGCGCAAAAGATGAGTAAAATGCCAATAAAAAGGTGTATAAATATGCACAATTTGGCACTCATCACCATGCATACATGTTCACAAGTTTCATAAATCGTAGACGAAATTGAAAGGCTAAACACATTTATTTCCATTTTCATATTTCCAAAAGTAAGCTCCATGATTCCATTGCGACAGTTGATAACCGCATTCGAGGTAGCCAAAAAAGGTCTACCTAAGATGATAGAAATCTGCCCACTAGGATTAGAAACAGGTTGAGTATCTAAAACAATAAAATCAACGGGATAAACAAAACTTTCAACTTGTATAAGAATATCCTCTACCACTCCCCTAGGAATTGTCCTATCAGCCAATTGGAGTGTGACATTAGTGGGTTTCAAATCACCAAGTTCTAATTGCACATACACAGAATATGGCAAGAGATTCATACTGGCCCCTAAATCTAACAATGCATGTTCAATCCTATGTTCAGCTATAGTGCAAGCAATTGTAGGACAACCTGGATCTTTAAATTTAGGTGGAGTTTTCTGTGTTATGATGAGTGCCAAATAGTGCATATTTATACACCTTTTTATTGGCATTTTACTCATCTTTTGCGCTTAGAAATCAGATATTATCCCAGATTCTGTGTTTTCTTTGTTTTCAAGAATAAATATTTGTATTAATTAATTTTGTGTTTTTAGGCAATAAATAAAGCTCGGAGAAACTGAGGAGCCAAAGAGCGAAGAATTGGAGTCGATCATCTATGGAGCAGATAGCCAAAGCCCACGCGCGAATCAGTTGCAACCCAACAAGGAAGACATGGGCTAGAGCTACCCACGACCCGGATCCGAACCCGCTCATCCCGAGCCGTTGAGATCTCGCCCAGATGCATCATACGGTCGCTCCTTCGCTCACATCTATTTCTCGATGCTCCGCTCAACACCAAATCTACCCAATACTTCCTCAACCGTTCAGATCGTAACTGCTACATCCTACGCTCGCTGAGGCCCTCTCATCAACTCTTGCTGTCCCTGCCTCACAACGAAGCGACCCACACCCTATACCCTAATCGAGCAAACCTATTCTCTCCCTCACTTTCTCTTTCTTCTCTTCCCCTCTGCAGAGCTCCACTTCCTCCCCCATACCTTTGCAGAGCCGCACCATCACCACCATCTCCTCTTCTGTCACCATCACCACCACTGACACCAGCGCCAACAACCACCCCTATTCCGCTACACTCAAGTTGTGTTTATCTCTAAAATAGCTTCTCATAACCCTAGAAGCTAAGTTAAAGATAAACAAACTAGGGTTTCACCCAATCAAAGCAAGAAGAGTCAGAGACGATTGAGTGGAGCCATCACTCGATTCAGAGACATGGGTGAGAGATTATTTCATTTAATTTCTATTTTAAATTGAATTAGGGTTTGTATTTTGGGAAAATTCTGGGATGTATAAATAAAGTTGTGAGGTTGTGTAGAAAAGCATGCCTGGGCTAGCCAGTGCGTCAATTAGGTTTAATTTTGCAGTTTATTTTGGCTAGGGTTGAGATGAAACCCTAATCCATTACTGTGTTTTGCATACTTCACATGTTTTTCTTGAATGCTTAATTAATTTTTAAGATAAAATTTGATCTTAGCATATCAATACATTGCTCTCACAGTGTATGCCAATGCCATGGATACACTTTGTGGTTAGAATACCCCGTGATGATTATGCTGCAACTCAAGCCTAATTAGATTGTTATTCATCCTCGATTAGTTGTACTCTAAACAGACATGTAATGCTTGGGATAAATACCTTAGTTGTGATCAAAACTATCATATGGAGAAACACCTTAGAGACAGGGCAGAATTGACACTCCTACCCTATCTGTCATGAAGGCAAGAACATCATCTTTAGTTGAAGACATAGTGTAGGTTAAAGGTTGAGTTGAAGACCCTAGTGTCACCATTTATCATTCCTTAGTTCATTTCACTACAATTCAGCCGTATCGGCACAAATCCACTGTGTTACATTAACACCACTTGAAACTCAGTCTAGAGCAAGCCTTAGATCATACAAGAGCACCACAAGTCTATGTGGTTCGACCCGTACTTGTCGCGTCTCCGATAGACGTCGTGCACTTGTGGTTATCACCGTAGGCCA
This sequence comes from Papaver armeniacum, assembly GCA_023531295.1. NCBI lineage: Eukaryota > Viridiplantae > Streptophyta > Magnoliopsida > Ranunculales > Papaveraceae > Papaver > Papaver armeniacum. Next base: position 62,511 of record JAJJWW010016934.1, on the reverse strand, counting down.
TAAATATAAACACCTTTCGAGGCCTACCAAGTTTTTGGCGCCGCTGCCGGGGACTTGGCGCGTGCCCTGTGTTCATTGGCTCGCTTCACTGTTTTTCTTTACTACCCCTGTATATATGCATTTGCATCATAGTATAACTTAGTTAATTTTTGTAAACCGCCTCTGTAACTTAAGACATTGTAGTATAACTTAACTTGTAGAGTAACTTAGCATTGTAAGTTTATTTGTAGCATTGCAATTCTTCCCTGTACATATTCATTTTGCACTTTTGCTTTTGGTCTCTTCTTAGTATAACTTAGCTTAACCACTGTCTTTATTTTGCATTTCGCACTTGTTATTCTATTTGTTATTTCATCAATACATCTGTAGTTGTCATTTTGTTCTTGTTGAACTTAGCGTAACTTGTAGTGTAGTTTGTAGCATCATAGCCCTGTAGTAGTGGAACTTAACTTGTAGTGTAGTTTGTATTGCAGTTAATCTTCACTGTATATTTACTCATCTGCATATTTACTTATTTGCATTCTTTCTCTCTGTGGCTTGAGCTGCCAATAGCTCAGCTGCATCAGCTGCTGTGCTGCATTATTGTCTTGCTTTGAACTTGCATATCCTGAGAACTAAAATTTTCTCTTGAGATAGCAGGTACTACCTGTACTTGCTGTGCTGCTGAGCCAACCCAAGGAAACCAAGGAAAAGCCCAGTCCTTGAGGTAAGCCTAAACTTCCCCTGTATGCCATTTATGCCCTGCAACCCACATAACCTAGCCCTGAGCCAAGATAACTTGTGATGTACTGTTTCTGCACTGTGCTCTGCCAGTGTTGTTTTACTTTTGGGCCTGAGTCTATCAACCCCGTTGAACCAAGTTGTTATTGAGCTTAGCATCCCTGTGCTTAACACAAACCAACCTGCACATAACCTGAAACTAGCCTGTGAATGAGCTGTGAGTTTGCTGTGTGCACAAGCACATTATCACCGAAATAAATTGCTTTGTGAGAGATTATTTGCATTTAGAGATTATTTGAGCTTTCTGAAAACCCTTTTTAAATTGCTGTTTTTAGTCTGTGCTTGAAATTGCTGGTAGAGATTATTCTTGTGACCTGTGTGTGCTCATTTGCCAATTTGTGAGCACAGTCTGTGCATAGGCTGCTCAGAGTTTATTACCCAATTGCTGTTCTCTTGTGCTGTGCAATTCTTAAGGCATTTCCGGGTACTTGAATTGATATGTCAATTGTGTGCTGTGTATAAGTTTAAACTGTGCTGAGCATAGCCTGTGTGTTCATTGCCACTCTGTGCACTCTACTTCAGCACCAAAGCATCCATGTGTGCTTGAAATTGTACAACCTTTGTTGTGTGTCTCACTGAAGCCCACAAACTCCATCAGCACCAATCTCTGCACAACTGGGCTCTGTAACCAAACTAGAGCCCACAAAAACCTAAGCTGTGCAATTGCATGACCTGGGCTTTGCACCCACTTGAGCCCACATCTCCTGGGCTGTACAGTCCCACATAACCTGGGTTGTACATTAACCTGGGCTGCTGATCCAATCTGAGCGGCTGGGCTCTGCACGTCAACTGAAACCACACTAGGCTTCTCACAACAGGCTTTGCACCCACCTGAGCCCACATAACTTGGCCTATCTAACTGGGCCGTGCAACAAACTAGAACCCACACTGTTGGGCTGAACATCTGTTGGGCTGTGCACACATCTGGGCTGTGCAGTTTCACAAATCCTGGGCTTCAAACAACAAACCAAAACTCACTAAAACCAAATTGAGTCCACAAAACCTGGGCTTCCCACAATAAACCAAAATGTACATTCCCAACAAAACCAAACAGAAACCCACAAAACCAAAAACCCAATAAACCAATCCCACTAAAACCAAACTTAGTCCACTTCAACTGGGCTTTGAGTTCAATTTGAGTACTAAATCATGTCAGGATTTTGGTCTGCATCTGGGGATGGAACCAAATCCATTAGAGAGCTTGCTTACGGGCACGCTTCACAGGATGAACTCCCCACATACCATAGTGATTTTAGGAATTTTATGCGCCTTCTCGTGGCCCCGACCTCACATTCCTAATCATTATGAGCACATGTATCATCCACCACAAAGTTGAGAATGAACACTTTCCTCATACCCAAGTCATCACTTCTAGATCAATTAGAAGCTCAAGTTTCTGCTTTAGAAAGGCAATTACATGAGCAATCTGTCAAATCTAATCCCCCTAGACACTACGCAATGTATGCTTGTACCTTATGTGGTAGCTTAGACCACCCTGCTGAGAACTGCTACATTTTACATGAGTTTAGGCAGTCTAGGGAAAGCCATGATAATCAAATGTACGAATTGTCTAGAAGTGACTATGACCATGCACACATGCATCATTCACCACAAAGGGGGAGATGAACAATTTTATACTCCCCAACTCCTAGTTTGCAATCAATAATGGAAACACTCATGGAGCAAAATGCTAGGCTTGAAATGAATGCAATGCATGACCATCCACATAGCAACATGTTTGAACTTCCCTTCTCTAGTGAACCTAATGCACAACCATACAATGAATATCCATATGAGGAATGCATACCCACTAGTGAAGACTCTCCTTCAATAGAACAACTCAAAATGATTCTTCAAAGGAACCTGATTGAGTTACAAAATGATATGATTGAAAATAGTGTTTCTAGTCTTACTCATGCAACTAACATTGAATATGAACCTAATCCAGAGGTAGATGAGTACACTAAAAATACTACATTTTTGAATGGAGAGATGAATTCTTGCTATGATGATGATGATGATGAATATGAAGAGCATGTGTATTTTGAAAATGTAGTAGAATCTTTAGGTTCAGAGACATTAAGTGTCTCTTCTCCGTGAACCCTATGAATAATGCTTCTTCTGATATTCATGCGTGTGATGTTAATGTGGAACCTCGTGGAATTGTCCCGTGAAAATGAGCCTGCTTTACCACCTGTTTTTGACCTAGGAATAGCTGAATTGTCTGTTGACACAGATGATTCAATGCATGTGCCTAATTCCATGACTAGGTTACAACATGATATCTCTCCTAGTCATGTTATGCGTGAGACCGATAATGATTATGACATGGAGATTGATGAATTGTTTTATGCAGTGAACATGATTTACCTTCTTCGACTTTAGGAAAGTGTGTGATGGTACAAATGATCTTATACATGAAAACAACTTAGATGTACCTAACCTCTCTCCGAGTCACAAATTGAAACTCCTCCACCAAACCTAGGTGTAGTTTGTAACAAAATTGCAAAACCAACTTTTCTGAAAATGCCTAACTTAGGCCTAGAACTTTGTGCTTCCCAAGTCCTCTTGGACTGTTTTGCATCAAAGTATAACACCTTTAGGGAACCACAGTTGGTATGTGTATGTCTGCCTTGTTCTTAGCAATACTCATTTTGAGTTAGACCTTTTGCATGATGTACCTTTAAAATTGCAAGATTTTGTGCTCCCAAACACACCCGTTCACAAGTTTAGGTTTGGGGGAAGCTCATTCACATACACAGTCTTACTTGTACTATCATATTATATTTGTGTAAGGCTGTTAATGTGTGTACATATTTTCTATTGGGTTGATCCTCAACTCTTTAGATTGTTAGTGTATGGTGAATTTTCATTGTATATATCCAAAGAGGACTTGTTAAATTTTTCTTTTCTTGAATTGGTTGAGTCTTCATGCGCATATATTATGCTAATCCGATATGATCTCCGTTGAGAATGTTGGATTCTAGCCTTGACTAAAGAAGCTCAACCTTGCTCCTGCCGACATCCTAATCTCTTCCCTTTTCTCTTATCAAATAGTTCTCTCGGTATGTGACTGTTTAAATTTTTTCTATATGTCGACACATTGAGGACAATGTTTGATTTAGGTTGGGGGTGCATTTGCATTTAGAGTTTTTAGTCTTTTATTTTATCTTTTAATTTTACAAAAAAAAAAAAAAAAAAAAAAAAAATCAAAACTTTTTGCAAATAAAAACCTCCAACTTTTAGAGATTTTAGAGTCACTAGCATGCTTCTAGCTATGTTTACATAGAGAGTTTTGACCGAAATAACAAAAGTTAGAAGTACCGGAGAACACAATCGGGTTTCTTAGTTGATTAGAGCGTTAAAGTTGGATTTAACCATACCGAGGGCGAATTAGGTCTTTGTTTAGATATTCGGTAGTAGAATTGTGATCACCCATAGTGGAGACTACCCATTTTACATCAAGTGAGGCACCAACCTTCAATTTTTGCAACTTTCTAGAAAAGTCACAGAGTGTGTGTCACCTTACGTCAATTCCGGGTAGGAATGGTGAGCTACCCAACTTCGCACCATTTTCAGCACTACTTTTGATCTCTTGAGTGCTAGTTTTTGTCAATCATGAGGGTGACGTCTAGAGATGAAAACTCCTTCTAAATATCGATTTGCAGTTATCATCACTCTCTCTCTCAATCAGCAAGACCCATAGAAACATATCATCGTCAGCAAACGGAGCATCATCAGAATATTGAAAGAAAAATTGATATAGTCCAAGGTTTATGTACAACAAAGAAAAAGAAAAGAAAATAGGATGAGAATTAATAAAATCTATAAAATCAAGACAATACAAGTTGTGGAAAAATTGAGTGTTAAAGTCCTTTGTCCATGGAGTTAGTTGTTTCATTATTTGTATTTTTATTTTCACTTATTGTAAACACATCAAAAAAAAAAAAATCAAAAAAATCAAAAAAATCAAAAAAAAATATATTGTAGTTTATTTTTGCTACCACCATGGTAAAGAAGAATTTAAAAAGAAAAATCCAAACAACAAGGAATTTGAGTAGAAAAGTTAAAAATTGTCAAGTTTTGTGAAGTTTAGAAGTTCGTCATCAACATTTGAAGACCGAAGACCGAAGATTGAAGACGTTTCTATGGTTCCTATGAGAGAATGATGTTAATTGCCGATCGGGTGAAAAGGTAATGAGTACTCCCACCTCTTGCTAATGGTTGATTTCCTTTCTTAGAGATCATCAGAAAAAGATTCTTTTTGTCCACACTTCGTGGAGTCTCCGATTTTATTTCGGAAGGTTATCCTTCTTACCTACAACGTGTGCGGATTTCTCTCTTTATTCCTGCCTGCACACATGAGACTAAAAAAGCGATCTTTTTGAGTGCAATTATCATAAAACCCTAATGGTGAGGCAGAAGTCGAGGCTTATGATCACAATCGAATCCGAATTCTTTCATATGGTATGGTTACTTCTCGCTCAGCACTTAAGGATGAGAATGCGTTCTTCGATAGTTCTAACTTCATGTTACTAGCATGCAGAAACTCTATGTACTCATAGCTCCTTGGATGCTTGAGACTCTTTTACACTCTGAAGTTGGAGAAGGTTTTGTGGGTACACCTCTGGTAAACCCTCACGAGACTACAACTCGTCCACTAGGGACACCTAGCGGTTTAAAGGCTTAGTGCATACGCTAAATGCATTCGAGAGACCAGCGACAGTGGTATAGTTAGGATTTCTTCATTTCTGTTTCACTTGAGGACAAGTAAAATTCAGGTTTGGGGGTATTTGATGAGTGCCAAATAGTGCATATTTATACACCTTTTTATTGGCATTTTACTCATCTTTTGCGCTTAGAAATCGATATTATCCCAGTTTCTCGTGTTTTCTTTGTTTTCAAGAATAAATATTTGTATTAATTAATTTTGTGTTTTTAGGCAATAAATAAAGCTCGGAGAAACCGAGGAGCCAAAGAGCGAAGAATTGGAGTCGATCATCTATGGAGCAGATAGCCAAAGCCCACGCGCGAATCGCCTGCAACCCAACAAGGAAGACATGGGCTAGAGCTACCCACGACCCGGATCCGAACCCGCTCATCCCGAGCCGTTGAGATCTCGCCCGGATGCATCATACTGGTCGCTCCTTCGCTCACATCTATTTCTCGATGCTCCGCTCAACACCAAATCTACCCAATACTTCCTCAACCGTTCGGATCGAAATCGCTACATCCTACGCTCGCTGAGGCCCTCTCATCAACTCTTGCTGTCCCTGCCTCACAACGAAGCGACCCACACCCTATACCCTAATCGAGCAAACCTATTCTCTCCCTCACTTTCTCTTTCTTCTCTTCCCCTCTGCAGAGCTCCACTTCCTCCCCCATACCTTTGCAGAGCCGCACCATCACCACCATCTCCTCTTTCTCGTCACCATCACCACCACTGACACCAGCGCCAACAACCACCCCTATTCCGCTACACTCAAGTTGTGTTTATCTCTAAAATAGCTTCTCATAACCCTAGAAGCTAAGTTAAAGATAAACAAACTAGGGTTTCACCCAATCAAAGCAAGAAGAGTCAGAGACGATTGAGTGGAGCCATCACTCGATTCAGAGACGTGGGTGAGAGATTATTTCATTTAATTTCTATTTTAAATTGAATTAGGGTTTGTATTTTGGGAAAATTCTGGGATGTATAAATAGAGTTGTGAGGTTGTGTAGAAAAGCATGCCTGGGCTAGCCAGTGCGTCAATTAGGTTTAATTTTGTAGTTTATTTTATAGTTTATTTTGGCTAGGGTTGAGATGAAACCCTAATCCAATACTGTGTTTTGCATACTTCACATGTTTTTCTTGAATGCTTAATTAATTTTTAAGATAAAATTTGATCTTAGCATATCAATACATTGCTCTCACAAAGGTATGCCAATGCCATGGATACACCGTAGTTAGAATACCCCTGTGATGATTATGCTTTTAACTCAAGCCTAATTAGATTGTTATTCATCCTCAGATTAGTTGTACTCTAAACAGACAGGTAATGCTTGGGATAAATAACTTAGTTGTGATCAAAACTATCATATGGAGAAACACCTTAGAGACAGGGCAGAATTGACACTCCTACCCTATCTGTCATGAAGGCAAGAACAGCATCTTTAGTTGAAGACATAGTGTAGGTTAAAGGTTCAGTTGAAGACCCTAGTGTCACCATTTATCATTCCTTAGTTCATTTCACTACAATTCAGCCGTATCGGCACAAATCCACTGTGTTACATTACCACCACTTGAAACTCAGTCTAGAGCAAGCCTTAGATCATACAAGAGCACCACAAGTCTCTGTGGTTCGACCCGTACTTGCCGCGTCTCCGATAGACGCCGTGCACTTGCGGTTATCACCGTAGGCCATAAATATAAACACTTTTCGAGGCCTACCATGTTATAATCGAGCTCACCTGTTCAGTAAGGAAAGCTTTCTTAAGCACATTCAATTTTAGTTTCACAGTGCACATATCTCTTAGAAACTTAGCATGAGAAGGAATTTGTTTAATGGCATCTAAGAGTGGAATGTTGACGTTAACTTGCTTAAACACTTCTAAGATGTCATTAGGACTAGCTCCTTTCTTACGAGGTAGTAATGCTCGAGGAAAAGGAGCACGAGGAACATAAGAAATTTCAGAATTACCTTTTTCGGTTTCATCGGTTTATTTTTTATTGAAGGAGTAACCTGTACAATAGTAGGCGAGTTCTTATCTTGCATTTTCTCCTTGGCATCACTAACATGATTATCAATGACCCGTCCACTTCTGAGAGTAGTGACAGCCTGAATTTGATGAGTCGGCTTAGCACAAGATGTGCTGACCTCTAAAGAACCATTGGGGTTAAGCTGCATTTGACCCGGGAACTGACCCTTGACTCGCTCATCCAATCGGCTAGTAATCTGATTTATTTGTTGTTCTAAGTTCGCCATAGATGTTTGAGTAGCCTGCATAAATAACTCATACTTTCTTCCAAACTAAGAAATCTTTGGTCAGAAAAATCATTAGTAATAGAAGATGTATGTGCAATAGACTCGACATGCTTAATTTTAGCATTTCTTTCTAACGACTCAAGTCTGCGTGTCAAAGCAACAAACTCGGGCTTAGAGTCGAATTCATTGTCAGCTCTGTAAACCCTTTTGGTACTGGTCATTATGGGTTCTCTAGCCTCCCACTCTTGGGTTTTTTCGGCTATTTCATGCAAAAACGTATAACCTTCTTCGGCAGTCTTATCAGGGAAATTGCCACCACAAAATGATTCTATCATAGTCAATGTTCTGAAATCTAGTCCCTCATAAAGGATCAGTGTGAGCCTAGGAGTATCAAATCCATGGTGTGGACATTGTAGCAAGAGATCGCGGAACCTCTCTAAATAATCATAAAGAGAGTCTCCTTCTTGTTGCGAAAAACTATTCAACTTTTGACGAATGGCAATAGTTTTATGCCTCGGATAGAATTTATACAGGAATTGTCATTCCAAGTACTAATTCATAAGGGAGATAATGCATTTAACCTTGATTTTGCCTTATCCTTTAAGGAGAAAGGGAACAACATAAGTTTAGATACTCATCCGCTAAGTCCTTGAATTTCATTGTACCACATAATTATTCAAAATCTCTAATGTGATAGTAAGGATTTTCATTCTCCTTACCATAGAAATTAGGAAGTGCATGAATGGTGCTTGCTCTAATCTCATAGGTTGCTGTGGTGGAAGGCAAAACAATACATGAAAGTTGAGAGACTCTAGTTGGGTACATATAGTCTCTCAAACTTTTAACCGGAGGGTTCTTACCCTCGTCATCTGTTCTCATCATGTATAAAGAATTACTTTAACAAGACGAACAATTGTTCTCTATCCCAACTACTAGGTAGATATTGCACATGCTAACAAAATGCATAATTCAGTCCAAACAAGCCTTGCAAAAGCTTCGCGAGTGTTTCAGATACTTACTTGTCTGCCTATTTTGGAGAGATTCCAACTGCGTTCTTCAAACTAAGGTACCTAAAGAAAGTTCAACAAACTGCGTAAAAAAGAACGAAAAAATAAAATAAAAATAAAATAAAAATTTAAATAAACTATGTACAAAAAATAAAAACTAAGCTACGACTAAAAAATAAACTATATCAATTAGAGAGTATTTTTCAACCACTCCCCGGCAGCGGCTCCAAAAAACTTGGTGAGTCGGTAGACCGACTTTGTTTTACCGCAAGTGCACGGTGTCAAAATTGCACACAATAGCAAGCACGGTTCGTTCCCTCAAGGAGTGCGAAAACTAATACTAATCAATATCAAGAACTAACTGATCAAGATGCAATATTTCAGAGATTGTTGTACTAAGAAAATAAGCTAACGAGTAAATAAAGCAGATTTATAAAGATTTGTAATCAAGGATGCGGATGTATTAGGGATACAGAATCCCTTGCAGGCTAAATTTCACTTATATCTCTCACAAAGGTCTATAATTTTACTCATGCACAATTGGAAACCTAGCTATTGATACATGGAAGATATGACGTTTAATATTTATCGACAAGTCATATCGCAAGTTATGTTTGTTCTCAACCTTAAGTACAAATCCTAAGAACTTATCATACAAGGCATAACTAGTCTAAGAATATTCATAAATCAATTGGTAACAAGGTTAAATGAGAATTTCTATCAACCTAACAATAGACTATACATGGCATAGAATATGAGAAATCGAATAGAAAATAGACCACTAGACATTAAGCTCAAGTTGGTGAAAACCCTTGTTTAAGAACATAAATGATTTAAACCTACAAGTTCATCCTTCACCCCAATAAGGTATTTAGCTAGACATGTATTTGTTCAAAGCCATAAAAAAAATGATATAAAGAAGAGATTATTAAACTCAGCATATGAATCACAAAAAAGCAAAGAAAGCTAAACCTAGTTTTCTTCCCTGTATACGGCCTACCGTTTCTTCTCTTGATCACTGGATTATATAGCAGTCCAGTTCTCCTCTTGTGACCAGTACAGTACACCTCCGAAGCCCGGTCCAATCGCGAACACCTTCTAGTTCAGGCCCTTCTCAATCCTAAGCTAATGCACCAATTACCAAATTCAGCTCCATCCAAAGTTAATCCACAGGTCACAACATCACATTCCATTTCCTTAACCTCTAAATATCGGCCACCAATTACAAACTGGCCAAACATACTGACCCTAACTTAGCTTAATCTCGCCTTTTCTTGCATCTTCGTAATCGGCTAGATATTTGCGTGGAACCACCAGTAAGATCTGGAGCTTGATTCCATCTTCGTTCACATCTCAAATCTCAGCAATCAACACCCAATTTATTCTTCAGATGAGAACCCCAAATCCATTCCTCAATTACACCGAATTGGCATCAAACAAATCTCCAAAATCTAACCCCCAAATCCTATTGTTGTTTTCTCTCCAGGCAGCCACCATCTTCTCATTAACCATTCAATGTAATCACCAGCCAAATTTAGGTCAAAACCCATCTCTACTTTCTTCTTTCCTGCCATCTCATGATTCGAATCTGACCATTGTAATGTAAAAATCAGCAACACATAATCGATTTATATCGATTCATGAAGACTCCATCTCCGTTTGTACCCCAAATTCAGTAGCTGAAGTTACGAGAAATTGAAACAATTGGTTTGTATCTATTCCATAAACTTTGACAAATCGAACCCCAATTTACATCCTTGGAAGTATCCAATTTGTTGGCATAAGCTTGAAGAATAAATGAAGCTCTCAGATCCCCTTTCTTTGTTGATTAAAAATGAGTACCACCTGCTAGAGAAATGAAATTCTCTTTTGCTTGTTTTGATGTGAAACGAGATCTGGTGGTAGTGCGGCCACGTCACTCATATTTGACCCCAGATGGGCCTGACTCGTTTGCAAACAACTTCTTTGGTTTGCTTAAAAACATCCTAGCCAGGAAGAAATGTAGCCATGGTGGTTCCACTGGAAGCAACATTGGTTACATTGTCGCAAACGCCAATTAAGCTCCATTTTTGCCGTTTATTCTCCGAGTGAACAGATATCACTTGTAATTCCTATAAATGACTTAAACCAATGTTATTAGCAAAATACGAATCCTAGCTAGTGTAAATATGGGAGTAAAAATGTTGCACTTACGAGCTTATCATGGTACTTCTTTGAGACCAGCTGATTTTTTTTTTTTACAATTGGGACAATGGTCGGGATGTTTGCTTAGATGTTACGATTTTTTCGCCCTTTGCTGGGGGTAGTGGTCACACTTTTGAGTTGGGACAAGCTATTAGAGATGATGTTACTCGTAAGAATTCCAAGTACTTGGAAAAATGCACGTCACAAGGCTACGGGTTTGGTGCTTTGTATTTTATTACCCTTGGTGAGCTTGGGGAAGACACAACAGAATTTATTAAGCGCCTTCGTAATTATATAGACATTCATGATGCTAATGTGCGAGTAGGAGATTTTCTATTTCATAGGTTAAGTGTGGTTGTTCAAAAAGGGGTTGGAGCCCAGCTTGTTACTCGGCTCCCGACTAGTTTCTTGTCTGATGAGAATTCTTTTGAATAATGTATTTATTTATAATAATAATTATATATAAATTTTCCAAATATTATCTACATTAAAGTTGTTATTAGCATAATTATTAAAATACTATTATCAGCAGTGTCATTATTCTCACTATCTTTATTATTATCGTTATTGGTTTGTTGACAGTCCAATTGGTACACTAAGTCTTATTTTATCCTAAATATGATTTTACATTCACACAAGGATTAATGTACTTGATTTTTGTTTAATCTTATTGAATCTGCATACTATATTTTGTTAAGTATTAGCGTTGGTAATCTAATAAGATTTTCGTTTAAGTCTGTATAAAATTTTAATATGTCATAATAGTCTTAGGGGTAGTTGCTTGGTCTCAACTATATGAAGTTGGTGTAGATTTTGTATAGCTGCTTAATTCTGAGAGTATTCAATTCTGGACTAGGTCCCGGTGTTTTTCTGTACTTGCAGTTTTCCTCGTTAACAAAATCTTGCCGTGTGGTTTACTTTTGTTTTTCGTAATTATATTTGTTTATATAATTTGAAGTAAATTACACAAACGTTAACTCTGATATACTTGATAGTGATCCTATAGAGTTTGGTTAAGTCCGAACCTATTATCAAGTATCACACTTTGGTAGTTGTATTGTCTCGATCTCGTATCCATAGACAATCACACAAAGTGTGAATACCGATTTGTTGTATTGTCTCGACTCTGTCCATAGACGATCACTTTCGGTAAGAGGACTTATAGGTTAAAATCTAAAATATTGTGGTATATTTGGGTACCGTCGTCTTTTCAACCACTCTAATCCATCTTGCTACAAGATTTAGATGAGTCGTTGACAAAGTCTCTTATGTTTAATCTAAGAAAATCCTTTGTCTGGTTAGATCAATATAACTTTAACTACCGAAATAGTCAAGTATAGATTCGCACTCAATCAATATAAATCTCAAAGAGAAATATAGAGAATGCCGATCTCACGCAACTAATCAATCAGATCTATCAAAGATAAACTCATTCTAGTTGGATCCCAGCCGATCAAGGTTTGTGCACACAATTCACAAGATACGAAAACTAATAAGAAATCTTCTTCTTCAAATCTTCTTTTATCTTCGATAACCTGCACAACACCACTTGAATATCTTTTGATCAATCACGCATAGAACGGAGTCTGTTAACAATGGATTATCACAAGATGTCTTTGGATCTAACAACAGTTCTAAAGATCTCGTCTATAATCTGATCTAGTTTGAGTGAATCTTATATCAGAAGAGAAGACTCTCAAGCATTAACAAACTAGGTGCAATCAAAGTTTCAACAACCATTAGTCAATCTAATCAATCTAAAACTAATGACACTGCAATTATCTAGTTTCCCACCAATGATACTCGTAGATATTCTTTATCTCACAGAAGTCTTTAAACGAGCGGTCGTAAGAGATTTCACCTAATTAGGATACTTTCCTCTCCGAATAGACGGCTCCACCAGAAACAACAAGAAATGAAGTTTGTCAGGATCTTAAGATGGTTTGCTAGAAATGCAAACTTAGGTATTTATAGACCAAGGATATTTGGACACCAAGGAATTTCCAAAACCGAAGATATTCTCAAGATATGCAATGAATGGCGAAATTCGGTTTTCCTAATTATAATAAATGCTTGTCTAATATTTCTGAAATCTCTCAATAGAAAATCTCCAATTAGTAAATGCACATTACCAATTTTTATTCTATAGAGATATGCATTAGCTGCTGGTAATTAAAGCATATAAAACCAAAATCCTTAATTAAAAGATTCTTAATTTATTTCGGCACATGATCACCTTGAGTACTAAGGAATATCTTTGAACAATAAATGATAAGAGTTACTGCTCGTGTTCAAAGTATGTTGACATCTTTTCACTGCAAATCCTTATTTCATATTTACATGGATTTGCATTCTTTGAATCGGTTATACCACACATCCAAAAAAGTTTAGAATTGGTTTGCCTGTTTTCCAAGACTACTATGTGATCGATCAAATACCAAATCACATACATGGGTTCAATCGATTTTACCAATCACTAAGATCGGTTATACCTAAATATGGAAACACTTGTGATCGGTCACACTAGTCACTAGGATTGGTTACACCAGTTACAAGGATCGGTTCCATCTATACATGGTATTACTTGTGATCGGTCAAACCAGTTACCAGGACCGGTTACACCAATTACAAGGATCGGTCACACAACACTCATTATCGGTCACACCAATTACAAGGATTGGTTATACCATCACATGGTGATTACTTAGGATCGGTTACACCAATTATTCAAACGAGTCATACCAAATCATAAGTCTAGGCATTGTGATTAGTTATACCAAGATACATAACCTGAGTTAAGATCGGTTCTACTAACTCACGCATATTAGTCATCAAAAGATTCACAATGAATAGCCGTACCAATAATCCTATTGATTTCTCTTTCGATTCACGAAACAAGTTCATGAATGTACTTCCTTTAAAAAAATGTAAAACAATGTTTCCTAGGATGAAATTTTCACCATAACCCATTCACATAATCATAAAAATATATACAAGATTATGTGGCCTTCAGACAGATATGAGAAGCACTATTCACCTTAGTCAACATCAAAACCATCTACGTTTTTCTCTACATCCATCTTATTAATCTATCCATGTGATTGGTTGACTCCGGTTATGATGTCCAGAAACTATCTGAGTAGAGCTCTGTGACTTATATATGAAATTTAGTATGCTTGAGTGCAAACTCGTGTACAACAATTGGAATTTTGCATCAGGGTACTTCCTCCTGTAGTCAATAAGTATGCCAACCAAGGAGATTCTTTAGTGCCTTCCAAGGTTCTGTGTAGATAGTTAGGGTCTGGAGTATAGAGGTTTATTGGGTACACCTCTGGTAAACCCTCCCGAGACTATAACTCGGCCACTAGGGACACCTAGGGGTTTAAAGGCTTATTGCATACGCTAAATGCAATCGACGATGCCTGCGACAGTGAGTTAGGATTTTATTTTTCTAGATTTGATTTGCTCGGGACTAGCAAATAGTAAGTTTGGGGGTATTTGATAGACGCATTTATGTGTCTATTTTCGCCTCGATTTTCTATATTGTTAGTACCCATTTTCGTACTTATTTTGGCATTTTATGTTTTTGTAGGTGTTTTTGGAGAAATGAGCTTTTGTTGCGAAATTGGCTCGAAAAACCACCCGAAGGACATTTGCTATTCACACCCCCAATTTGGATAAGGGGCACACAACTGTTAAGGGGCACTCCATTGTTATTTGCACCCCAGATGTGCTATTTACACCCAGTGGATAAAGGGAGTCCAGCGCTGGATTAGGGGGACGCCCAATCTTCTTCTTCACGGTTTCAATTATTTTGGCGGGAAAACTGAGTTTGAATTCAGTCACACATGCATACTCTGTGAAGCGAGTTTTGAACGAGATTTTCTCGGGATATTGCGTGAATTTGACTTGGGATATCCCTGTTATGATAAAACAGAGAATGTACATGCGTCAGAATCGATTAAAAAGGAAGGTTTGGGTATATCTCGATAAAACAGGGCAAGTGAATGATCTCGGCTATTTGGATTTAATTTGGGAAGTCACGTGCAAGAATTAGAGAGTGTTTCTCGGATTTCTTCGAGTGATTGGATTGATATTGTATTGTCTCAGCAAACCAAGACTGGTAATGGAATTATTTACGTAAAAATGGGAAGATTCCACATTATTCTCGATGAAACAAAGAAAGAAAATCTAGGGATACTCTGTTGATACGTGTGGACCTAACATAGGAAATTATACTGCCATTCGATTCTATACTTGGTAGGATTTTGAAGACAAATAAGGAGACACGTGCACGAGACAAGAAAAGAAATAAAATCCGTAACTTTCTGTCAAGAAAAGCCGAGACTTTTGAGTGAAGAAAAGAAGGAAATTAACTCGGGATTTTTGGGGTTTGCTGGATATATATAGGTTGGTTCGTGTCCCAGGAAGGGGGAGACTTAGTCGAGAGCCAGGGGAGTGTTAGAAGGGTTCCGGTAGAGCTCCGGTGCGAAGAAGAAGAAGTTGCAGAGAATCTTCTCTGCTGGTGAAGAAGAAGACGAGCTGAAGAACATTGGACAGACGAGAATTGTCGCAGAGGCAGTCTTATTTAAACAGCACAACAGAAGTATCACTGTTCAATAGATCACATATATCCCAAGCTTGTCATCTTTTCTCTGTAACAGTTCATCACCCGTTGTAACAGTTGTTTGTAACGCCACCGTTGCAGCCGTTGCAAACCTGTTCGCTTTATTAGTTTTCTCTTGTTTTTCACCTATTTGAGCTATGAACAACTATTTTGAGCACGTGAATAACATGAGGAGCTAAACCCCAACACTGGGACAACGGAGGAAGTTGTATTTCATCCATGTGGTAATTTAGTTAATTCTTTATTTACTTTTTGCACCGATTTTAATTGAATTAAGGTTTCTATTAATTACATGTGACTTTGTTTGATGGAGCATGCTTAGTCCTAGGGATTGTTGATGCGCCATGCTTATGATCTACAAGTAATATTTTATGGAATCTACTTTGGCAAAGAATAGAGTTAATATTTGTTTTGTTTTGAGCTATAATCGTCGAGGATTAATTTCTGAACCACTTGAATATGAAAAACAGTGAAATCTTGAGTCCTAGTAATCTCTCGATATTTGTGACAACCTTGTGAATATATTTTCTTTATTTTTAGTGTTTTCTTAAATCAAACCTTTACAAGTCTGAGTTGAACGAACTTTTACTACCACTTTACAATCAACTTCAAAACCACGCCAATTTTTGGCGCCACCGACGCGGACTTGTATTTAGGTTTTAGGTTTTAGAGTTATTTCTATTTTTATTTTTTTATATTTTTTGTTCTTTTTTACGCCTTTGGTATTTTTCGATTCTTTTCAGATTTGGAGCGAAGCTACAAGGAAACAAAAAGTGCTATAAAAGGAAAGCATCGCCAAACAAGGAAAGAAAAGAGGAATCCAAAAGGAGTGAAGAAGAAGATTTTGTATATAGTTATTTTGTTTTATTTTTAGAAACTGTAAATAGGGTTTTATTTTTGTAAATTTTCTTTTCCTTTTTGGACATTTTTATTTTTGGACTTTATTTTTGGACTTGGACATTATTTTTAAAACCCTAAGGAAGGGTTAAAAATTAAATATAAACTGTTTGCAGGGAAGGACGACAGTTACGATACTGTCTCGGCCCCTCGGGTTCATACACTGACATAGGAGTCGGTGGCCTGAGTCGACTTCAACGGTTCATCGCCTGTCTGGTACGGGAGGTAAGACTCTATCCACCCACGAATCCCCTATCAGTGGGTTTTAATTTCGTGTGACAACTCACACCCCTGCAATAGAATGTCGAACTGGTATTACAATAGCCAATACAACGAATATCCGACTGAGTTTCAAAATGGACGTTACTACTTTGACCATTATGTGAATAGTGGTTGGGAACATCAGCCTTTTGAAGGTTATGGTCCATACCATGGTGAGCCCAATTACTATCCATACTCCCACCGGTCATACGAGCAAAATTCCTCTCTAGAGTCCGCACGTAAGTTAGCTGAGTCGACACAGAAGTTACTTGAGTCTACACGTAGTTCAGCTGAGATGAATAACTTAGTTTTGGACGAAAGCAATGCAATGTGTGAACCTTCTTTCCTAGATAAAATCAGGAAGTCATGTGAGTCGACTCAGAAAATGTTGTTAGAGGCCCAAGAAAGAACTGCTCAAGATAGTTTTAATATCCAATATAGTGTTTCCAATAGTACCTTTGAAAATGAGGATAGTTATTTGCATAATCAAGATGACGAGGATAAAATTGGTAACACTACTTGTTTAGATGAGGTTCAACCATTTTCATGTTATTATAATGATGATTATGATGAGGATAGTGTTGATGAAGAATTTGAAATAAATAGGCATAGTGATCAGGAATTTGTTACTCCAATTGAGCTTAATAATGACAATGTTTCTAGTTCAAATCCAGATAATTTTAATAATTATTCACCTATTCAAAAGGACGAGGATTTGACTAGAGATACCCCCGGTTTAGACGATGTAGTATTTCCTTATGATTACGAAGCTGATGATAGTTTTGAGGAACTAGTTTATTATGAGAATATTGTTTTAGAGTCTAGCGATTTAGAAACATTAGTCTTAGACAAAGAAAATGAACTCGTAGAGATGAGTGAGGATGAACCTGACTTAGAAGAATCAATTGACCATTTTCAGGAATCTGATGTCCTTGAAATTAGGGAAGTTGTGACTAGTCTTTTTAGAGACACTGAAAACTCTAAGTTTGGGGGTGATTATCATTCTCCATGTGCTTTAACTCTTAAAAAGGTCCCTCACTTGGGACTTGACATATGTGCCTCAACCATTTTAAAAGATTATCTTCATACACGTTTTCACGAACCTAGTGATGTCCATAAGGAAGTTCAGTTATTAGAAACCCATCCTCTGGTTTGATGTGGTTTATTCAAAGCTATGATACCCAGTTGACTTTGTTTTCCCACCAAATATTTTTCAACCAAATTGGGAACGTATAAGTTTCATGTGTCAATTATTTAGTTTTGAGACTAAACCTAAGTACTTTAGGAAATTAGTATCGACACATTTTCTTATGATTGACCGCCATTTCATCATGGTCAATTGTGTGAGTCAAAACCGATTGACTTAAAGGATCCTCAATTATTCAGTTATTATTATGTGCTTCTAAGTTCTTATTTGAGTTTTTAAGGACTTTACAACTCGAACCGGATCTTAGCTTTGAGGAATTCCATCACATGAAAATATTTTATCTCGACCAGTTATAGAGCCGAACTCGAACCACGGCTAGATGTAGTTGTCTTAAACAGGAAACTAGACAAGGGTTTGCTTTATTTGTCCATTGCATGTTGCAGATTCCTTTTACCTGTGATAGCTCTATTTGGTTTTGATGACCCACAGATATTTCGGCTATTACTTTATGATTTTATAAGGTGACTAATCCTTTCTTAGTCTGGCTGAAGAATTTAAACTTAGCACTTCTTGGGAGGTAACCCAATATTCATGCGACACGGTAATATCTTTCCTTATCTCTTTTGCTTCAAATGGTAACAGTTTCTCCTTGTTCATGCTTTTAATTTTATCTTTAGAACATTGAGGACAATGTTAGATTTAAGTTTGGGGGTATGGGAGAAACATTTTAGTTGCATTGTTAAACTCCAGAGCCTAGAAATTTATGCTTATTAAGGATGGCACTAACCAATCTAAGTGGATGGAAGCATTTTGGTTGTAGGAGTTGAGGAACCAATCTGATTAGATGGAAACATCTAAAGAGTCTATTCATAAAAGCACAGAGCTCAGGTGTTAGAATTAAAGAAAAAACATGGTAGTTTCGCCATATCTCGTTGAATCCTTTTCACTTCTATTTTTTGTTTGTTTTCTTCAAAAATGTTTCTCTAAGTGATTAGGTGGGGCTCACGATTCAAGTTGTTACCACTGCTAGGGTGAAATAGAGTGATTGAGATACTAAAAAAAAAAAAAAAGTGAAAAAAAAAAAAAAAAATTGAGACCAGACCATCAGACCAACCGGAATAAATTTAATAAAGTCGACCACTGGACCCTTGTATATGCCAGTTGTGTTGACCTAGAGTTAGGATTATCGACCACTGGTTCCCTTGTATATGCCAGTGTGTTGATATTAGTCCAGACTAGTATCTCAGTCCATTAGGATAGGTTTAATTTGGCAGTGGCCTTCAGACAGATATGAGAAACACTGTTCACGTTAGTCAACATCAAAACCATCTACGTTTTTTCTCTACATCCATCTTCTTAATCTATCCATGTGATTGGTTGACTCCGGTTATGATGTCCAGAAACTATCTGAGTAGAGCTCTGTGACTTATATATGAATTTTTGTATGCTTGAGTGCAAACTCGTGTACAACAATTGGAATTTCGCATCAGGGTACTTCCTCCTGTAGTCAATAAGTATGCCAACCAAGGAGATTCTTTAGTGCCTTCCAAGGTTATGTGTAGATAGTTAGGGTCTGGAGTATAGAGGTTTTGTGGGTACACCTTTGGTAAACCCTCCCGAGACTATAACTCGGCCACTATGGACACCTAGGGGTTTAAAGGCTTATTGCATACGCTAAATGCAATCGACGATGCCTGCGACAGTGAGTTAGGATTTTATTTTTCTAGATTTGATTTGCTCGGGACTAGCAAATAATAAGTTTGGGGGTATTTGATAGACGCATTTATGTGTCTATTTTCGCCTCGATTTTCTATATTGTTAGTACCCATTTTCGTATTTATTTTGGCATTTTATGTTTTTGTAGGTGTTTTTGGAGAAATGAGCTTTTGTTGCGAAATTGGCTCGAAAAACCACCCGAAGGACATCTCCTATTCACACCCCCAATTTGGATAAGGGGCACACAACTGTTAAGGGGCACTCCATTGTTATTTGCACCCCAGATGTGCTATTTACACCCAAAGGATAAAGGGAGTCCAATACTGGATTAGGGGGACGCCCAATCTTCTTCTTCACGGTTTCAATTATTTTGGCGGAAAACTGAGTTTGAATTCGTCACACATGCATACTCGTGAAGCGAGTTTTGAACGATATTTTCTCGGGATATTGCGTGAATTTGACTTGGGATATCCCCTCATTATGATAAAACAGAGAATGTACATGCGTCGAATCGATTAAAAAGGAAGGTTTGGGTATATCTCGATAAAACATGGCAAGTGAATGATCTCGGCTATTTGGATTTAATTTGGGAAGTTACGTGCAAGAATTAGAGAGTGTTTCTCGGATTTCTTCGAGTGATTGGATTGATACTGTATTGTCTCAGCAAACCAAGACTGGTAATGGAATTATTTACGTAAAAAGGGGAAGATTCCACATTATTCTCGATGAAACAAAGAAAGAAAATCTAGGGATACTCTGTTGATACGTGTGGACCTAACAGAGTAAATTATACTGCCATTCGATTCTATACTTGGTAGGATTTTGAAGACAAATAAGGAGACGCGTGCACGAGACAAGAAAAGAAATAAAATCCGTAACTTTCTGTCAAGAAAAGCCGAGACTTTTGAGTGAAGAAAAGAAGGAAATTAACTCGGGATTTTTGGGGTTTGCTGGATATATATAGGTTGGTTCGTGTCCCAGGAAGGGGGAGACTTAGTCGAGAGCCAGGGGAGTGTTAGAAGGGTTCTGGTGGAGCTCCGGTGCGAAGAAGAAGAAGTTGCAGAGAATCTTCTCTGCTGGTGAAGAAGAAGACGAGTTGAAGAACATTGGACAGACGAGAACTGTCGCAGAGGCAGTCTTATTTAAACAGCACAACAGAAGTATCGCTGTTCAATAGATCACATATATCCCAAGCTTGTCATCTTTTATCTGTAACAGTTCATCACCCATTGTAACAGCTGTTTGTAACGCCACTACAGCGTTGCAAACTGTCTGCTTTATTAGTTTTCTCTTGTTTTTCACCTATTTGAGCTATGAACAACTATTTTGAGCACGTGAATAACATGAGGAGCTAAACCCCAACACTGGGACAACGGAGGAAGTTGTATTTCATCCATGTGGTAATTTAGTTAATTCTTTATTTACTTTTTGCACCGATTTTAATTGAATTAAGGTTTCTATTAATTACATGTGACTTTGTTTGATGGAGCATGCTTAGTCCTAGGGATTGTTGATGCGCCATGCTTATGATCTACAAGTAATATTTTATGGAATCTACTTTGGCAAAGAATCGAGTTAATATTTGTTTTGTTTTGAGCTATAATCGTCGAGGATTAATTTCTGAACCACTTGAATATGAAAAACAGTAGTAATCTCTCGATATTTGTGACAACCTTGTGAATATATTTTCTTTATTTTTAGTGTTTTCTTAAATCAAACCTTTACAAGTCTGAGTTGAACGAACTTTTACTACCACTTTACAAACAACTTTAAAAATCACATCAAGTAATATACAATATGTACATTATATACAGCTTCGCAGTTATGTTTTCAATATAGCACAACTTGAAAGATATGTTAGGAACGAAACAGTTCAATTCAATATTAATAACCTCAAGTGGAAGGATGATATCATCGTTGTAGTTCGTTACTTCTTCACATTCTTCGGGTCTTCGGAGTAATACTTGTATGTCTCAACATTCATAGACTTTCTAGTCTAACCTAAGCGAAATTGACTCTAATATTTAATCAAGCGACTCTAGAAGAGTTTTGATACTAAAATATGACAACCAAACTTGACATACCAACGCTTGGTGAGTTCAACCGAGCTATGCTCAAACAATCTCCCCCTTTTTCAATTTTAGTGATAAAACTCTTATTACATATGTAGCTAAACGAATTACAAAATAACTCATTCTTCACACGCATACTTCCAAGTTTCAACAACACAATAACCTGCATATATTCAATCAATAAATATCGTCGTTGATATTTGAATAACATAAGCTTTTACTCCCCCTAAAGGTAAGCTAGGTAAATATTCAATCCGAACATCTTTGTTATTCCCCTTTTGTAGTAAGAATTACTACACAGAAATATGATATGTTTCTCCCTCTTAGTAAATGCTTTACTCTTTCGTTAGATATAACGTTAAAGCAAAATTGTCCTTTCCTAGTGATTAAAAATCACTTGTTCACTCCATATATTTCTCCCCCTTTTTGTCACAAATTGACAAAGGTTTGAGCAAATAAAGGAGAAACCGAAAGGATCTTACAAATCTAAAAGATTTTTTGTAGATGGTGAAATTTGGACAAGGGGCAAAAGCATCATTTCAAGACCATAGACAAAAATCAACTCTCATGGGAGAGATTAAGCCTTGGTCCTCAAGGCACCCATAGCCACGATTTCTAGTATACGTCCCCGCGAGACATTATTGGTCGTGATGTCGTGACTCCTAGTGCACATCCTCGAGGAGATACTGCTGGTCACGTAGGTTCTGTAGAGCGTAAAACATCCCCAGTGGACTTATGAACTAGAACAACCACAATTCCAGCATGTCTTCGCGAGACGGAGGTGATTGTGATGCCATGATTCCTAGTATACATTCTCGACGAGATACTGCTGGTCATGTAGGATCTATAGATGCGTAAAAATGTCCCCGGCAGACTTATGACCCAAATCGGAGATATGCATGTCTCCTGTAAGTACGACTTACCCTATTTGAGATCAAGGACTGATTCGTAATACATTATTGCAAGATATACTGGTCATGTCTGCTCTAGGATCTGATTCGACTTACTGAGGTTTCTGAATAACTCCTAGGATATCCCCGTCAGATACGCTGGTTATTCTGCCTCTGGGCCCTTTCGACAGACTCCTAGAACATCCTTTCGAGATACACTGGTCTTGTTGGCCCATCATATGGACACACAGTTGATTCCTAGTACAATCTGCAAGATATGCTGGTCAAAGACAAGTGATCCAAAGTCTCGTAGAGGCATTAATTGGGCGTGCAAATCCTTTTCTCTGTCCATGACGAGTCCTGGACCACAGAGAGATTCGGATCCGTTAAGAAAATATTTGGAGAGATTCAAATCTCTCTGCAAAATCTCGGAGAGATTCAAATCTCTCGAGAAATCTCACACACGTGCATGGCCAACATGAGGTAGCCCAGACATCCAGTTTTCAAAAAAAAACAGATTTAGAAAGGATCAGTGCAAGAGTCTCAAAAGATCAGGACACATCAAGACCATTCAACTCCTCAAACCCACATTACAACATGTTATTACTTGGGGACTATGAGATTAGAGTTCGGCCTTCAAAATCGTGAAGGGGACTTATCTGTGACTTGAGAAATCTCACATGTCTCTCCGGTCTTGTCGAAATCCTCTTCCATCAGTATCTTCTCTGTACTCAGCAATTACAACTATGTCCCGGATCCTGACTGATGATAAAATATTTTAGGGTTTTATACGCGTGCAACATGACTATATCAAGTAGGAAAAACATTCAAATTATCCCTCGACAATAAACGCATGCAGGAGACAAACTAGGGTTCGCAATCGATTTGAAGAAGAGTCTATAGTTTTCGCTCTACTCAGATGCAACTCATACTTTAGTCGCATAACTCGACGTAACGAGAAAAATGGGTAGAGAATTCGACAATGCGCCCTTGATGAAAAATATCCGTCCATGTCTCTCATACCACGTGTTTCGAAATATGGTCCAATAAATATCATCAAGACAATTGAAGGAATTCCTGTTGTAAATCTCTAAATCACCGGAAAAACAAGCTCCAAATCCTAATTTTACTCTAATAGATGAAAGTAAGGTGTTTTCTGTTCGATAGTTGGGGTCAACCACTGAAATCAGACGTCAAACGAATTTTCTACAGCATCTAGAGTGAAAGTCACGCAAGAGAGGAACTGCTATTACGAATTTAACTTAGGGTTTTCACCTACTCGCATACCCGACGAAGCAATCTAGGGTTTGCATCAAGTTCGAACTCATGAGGGTCCCTTTTCTTTACCAGATGCATACGGAAAAGGTTCAGAGAGAGAAAATATCAACTGAAAAAAATCTTCCGACAGAGCCTCTAGAGAAAATATCTTGCTTCATATCCAGTTGTTTCACTTTGGTCTCTGCATCTCGAGCCACCTGCTTAGCATGTTACAACTCTTCATCTACCATACATACCTCCAAATTAAGTACCTCTCTGAACTCAACTCACCCTAACAGACCCTGATAGAATTGATCCACTCTCGCATCACCAAGAACTGACAGGATATCGTTAACTACACCAGTGGAAGGATGAACGACATAAGTTATCACCTTCATTGTAGTGACATGGCCATACCTTAGCCATATCGCCTTATACAGCTCTATAAATCTGGCCTCAACACCGATACACCTATGAGTATTTCATTTGAATAAATTGCATTAGGACCGACAAAATAAGGACCTACAGTAGGATATTCAACAATATTCGATGGCTGTGCTCCGTCTCTTTGGGTTTCTTCTACGCGAGAATTATTGAAAGCTGGGGACTATGGGTGGCTGAAGCATCGTCAAGAGAAGATATTTCTATAGTATTTACAGAAACTACATCTTGAGTCGTTCCCATGTCATGAGTCTACAAAAAGAAGATGGAATTAAACAAGGTATATCGAGATATGAAGGTGTAAGAGGCAAATTAAGGTTTTGCGACTAAATTCCTTCCACGGGCGGGATTAGGGTTCACGGAGACTAAAGACACGTCTTATACTAATATAAGGAAAGTTAATGAAGTCATAATACCCCGGGATTCATACTTAAAACGTCGGAACATGCAAAGGTCCAAGGAATACATGAATCCTCTTACAATTAGGATTGTTGTGCACTGTCGTGGGATAACGCGCTAACTGGCAAAAATTTGTAAGGAATTTTGGGGTACTATCTTGAGAACATATATTTCCCTATGTCTCTGGAATAACATATCAAAAGTGCGCCACAAATGGACAAACGATCTAGGATATGTGATCTCAAAACCGAGATAGGTGCAATCTGAAACGCTCCCGAAATTCTATACGGGATTCTTGATGACAAAGGTACACGAATGGTTGACTGATCTAAATAACTCGTAATTAGGTAATTATTTTTGCGTTATATAGATAATTATTTTTTATTTTCAAATTGGGGTTGGGAGCTCAAATCCGACATCGTATGAAGATTTTACAGCCATTCTACGCAAGTCTCTCAAAACTGAAGTTTTCTGACGAACACCCAAATGAAGAGTCATGATACAAACAGAACGAGTAGAATAAGGGAGGACCGACCTCCATACCTAGTTCAAGCCAAAAATAGTTGTAAAATAGTTCTCTTTTTAATCCTAGCTCAAAAGTGAGGCCATCAAGGAAAAGGAATTAGAGCCAAAAGAGGAAATTAGAGGAGTTTGGATCAAATAAGGAAACAAAGAGTTTCCTTTCTTCTAAAATCCCTCCAAGTCGTGGCCAAGCTCTTCCCATGCATGATAATTATCTCCTAAGCCAGTGGGACGTCATTTATTCTCTCGGGATTTTTTCAGAGGGTTCAAAGTCGAAGGGAATTAGGGTTTTGACGAAAAATAGCCCTAATTTCAAGAATTTTACAGAAAAGGGATTTATTCTAAAAGAGAAAGGACCGAGCCTTGGACGGTTCTCTACACCTCTCTCAATCCCTTTTGTCTCATTATTCTTCAACAAAAACTAGCTCATAATGTATTTTGACCAAAATACCCTTATATTGCAATTTTGAGCATTTTCAAAGAAAAAAGCCTTAATTCGGCCAGAGACCGATCAAGCTCTCATCTACTTATTCCAAAGGCCTCATACACGTGAATATTTATTTCTATAAATGTTCGAAGAAGAACAGGATTGAAACGGAATCTAGAAAAGCAGAATGTCAGAGAAAATAAAGGGAGTTTAGCTCAAACATGGAAGTTTGAGTTCACAATTTTCAAAACCAAGACCAGACATGCGCATCACTCTCTATCTCTCAAGACATGAATATACCTAGGAAAGTTCACGACCTCTCTTATGCCGAATAAAAATCAAGCTCATAGTGGTTTCGACGAAAATACCCTTAGTTTCAAAAGTAGATGTTTCCTCTAAAAAAGAGGTGTCTCATTGGTACAAGGAATTAAACATGCTATCATCACACGAGATTCCGACCTCACAAGATATATGAATACCTTCCAAGACTCTTCAAGCATCTCCATAGTGTCTGAATGAGTCAAAAAAAAAAGGAATTAAGGTTTAGGCAAAATACAAGTCTGAATTCAGAACTTCTCTGGGACAGAGATTCTACATTTCCGAAAATGGAGTCCAGATTTTCTCATCATGTCTCACCAACCTCACGGATATCCAAGGATTTTTTCAGGTCTCTTATTCCTCTAGAGAGTCGAAGCTCAATATTTTGCCAGAAGAGAACAATTAGGGTTTTGTACAATTATGCAAGTTATGCTCAGACACAATCAAGACAGCAGGAAAAACTGGTTCATCAAGTCCTAATTAAAAGTGTTGGCGTATTTCAAAACATAACCACAAGTCATCATTAACTTGCGACCAAGTTTCAACTCTATCAAGGTATTTGCTTTAATCTCAATAACTGGGGACTAAGACCTATCTCTCTTTCCTATGGGTGACTGCCTAGTAAGAAGGTATCATATACAGACACGACTTCATACACAAGATTCACGTAAACCTATTTTTGCACATCCAACATTTTGACGCAAGGTGGATCTTCCAATTAGACAACGAGATATGCCATGACTTTCAATTTTCATCAGCTCAAGATATTGTCTCCTTTCAACAATCCTAGCCCAGCTTCACGGCTCATACTGAAGCATCACAACATTTGTTTAAACGATCAAGAGCAATGCTGAAAATTAGGGTTTTAATCAGATAAATCCTAATCGCAAATATATATACGCCTAAGGTATGGATTTCGCAATGAAAACACTACAACACTCGGATAAAAACTAACCCAACATTAATATTCACGAGAAATTCCAAGTCCATAGTCGATTTCATGCTAAAAATCAGAACAAAAGAAGACTAAGCATAGATTCAGGGACTCTACAAGTCTAAACGAACGAGTAATTGTAACTTTGCATCGTCACCATCTACGTACTCATCATAGAACAATCAAGGTTCTACTTTGAGTAGGGGACTTAATGTAGATAGTGAAATTTGGACAAGGAGCGAAAGCGTCATTTCAAGACCATAGACAAAACTCAAGTCTCACGGGAAAGATTAAGCCCTTGGCCCTCAAGGCACCCATAGCCACGATTCGTAGTATACTTCCCCACAAGACACTGCTGGTCGTGATGCCGTGACTCCTAGTGCACATCCTATGAGATACTGCTGGTCACGTAGGTTTTCTGTAGAGCGTAAAACGTCCCCAGTGGACTTATGAACCAGAACAGCCACAATTCCAGCATGTCTTTGCGATACAGAGCTGATTGTGATGCCATGATTCCTAGTATACATCCTCGACGAGATACTACTGGTCATGTAGGCTTTGTAGATGCATAAAAACATCCCCGGCGGACTTATGACACAGAGAAAAGATATGCATGTCTCCTGTAAGCACAACTCACCCTATTTGAGATCAAGGAATGATTCCTAGTACATCATTGCGAGATACACTAGTCATGTCTGCTCTAGGCTCTGATTCGACTTACCGAAGTTTCCGAATAACTCCTAGGACTTCCCCGCGAGATAAGCTGGTTATTCTGCCTCCGGGCCTTTTCGACAGACTCTTAGAACATACTTTCGATATACAGTGGTCTTGTTGGCACATCATATGGACGCACAGTTGATTCCTAGCACGTCTCTGTAAGATACGCTAGTCAAATACAAGTGAGCCAAAGTCTCGCAGAGGCATTAATTGGGAGTACAAAGCCTTTTATCTCTCCAGGACGAGTCCCAGACCACAGAAATATTCGGATCCGTTAAGAAAATCTTCGGAGAGATTCAGATCTCTCTACAAAATCTCGGAGAGATTCAGATCTCTCTGCAAAATCTCGGAGAGATTCAAATCTCTCAAGAAATCTCAGATAAGGATAAATATTCCCCATGGTAGGCACAAGCCTCGTGTAGGAATCGAATCTCCTCTCCACACGAATTCTGAGGCATCCCATGCGTTTTCACGTGACTCATCCTAGTCATTCTAACAAATCGGAGAATATCTCTCTATCTCAGCCAACTCGGCTAAAAAGAATATTTCTCTCTCTCAACACATCATCACAAAGGCTGACTCAGCTTCACGCGAATGGGGGGGATAACAATTAGGGTTTTGGTATGGCGGTCTACGGCACGTGTGAGAAATACCCGGCTTATTTCTCACCGCAGAAGAGAATAAAGGCGGTGGATAATGAGATAAACTCAACCTAGTTAATCTCCATCTATTCTTGAAGAGACGGGAGAATTGCTCCGCACGGCATGGAAAGCAATCCTTATCTTCACCAACCTGAGATTAGAGAGTTCATCTATAAATAGGTCCTCTATTTCTCCAAGCGATCACGATTTTTCTAATAACCTCTCTGAGCAATTCTTCTTCAAACCCTAGAATTCTCTGATCTGTCTCTTCACCTGCTTCCCTCCCCAAGACCAACCCAAAATCTCTTCCCTATGATTGAAGCAGCCTTTGAATGGCCACCGTGCGTGGTTTAGGGCGAAGACTGTTCGTGCTCAACCTCCCGTAACTCACTTTCAGAAACCCTAGAATCCCACTTTAGCCTCTCACCGATTTTAGGTAACTACACTTGTAAAAAACCTATAAGAGTTAAGCACGAAGGTTTCACATACCACTTTAGATAACCAATATTAAAACTGAAACTACAAAGTAATTTAGTTTCAATATGTTATCAAGGAAACAATTTCCCAAAGAAATTTTCCCTAATAGTTCAACAATTCGACTAAGATGCTCAATTCCCTTGTTGAACTGATTGCATATGCACAATCGCTTATTTCGATAAGACCAAAATAAAAATCCGAATTAACTTTATTTTTCTCATCAGGCTCTAATTATTCAAATAATAACTTAGACCTTTCCCTTTAAACAAGACAAACACTGGGTTAGTTAACTAGTTTTTCTTGTCAAGGCATTCGATTAGACTTGAATAACCGAATCCTCCAATTTAAAAAGTCTAACTAAGATCAGAATTAACTTAGTTTCTCTTATCCAGATTCAATTGGACAAAACAAATGATCCAGTATTTTGTTAAGCCTTAAATAATACATACAACCCAAAATAAATTGACTTGTAGAATTATTTTCTTAACCGGAAGCAATTGAAAAAATATAAACATTACAGCACCGCAATTGCACCGAATTTCGTTAAGCAAAAACAATTGATACCCAACAATAAAGAACATATCAAACAATAAGCCAAATGAATTGACACGGTTTTTCTTAACCGGAAACAATTGAATCACACATACATCCATACACAATATAATGGAACATATCAATTGTGCCGAAATTTTGTTAAGCAAAAGCAAAATATATGCAATATAAACATGATTTTCTTAAACAGGAAAACGATTAACTAACAAATTTGTTACCTCAATTTCCGCATCCACTCTCCCCCAGTGTGTTGTCATCCTCTCGCAAGAACAAAAAAACAACAACAAAAGCAACCTTTACCAGAGAAAGGTTGAATATGTTTTAACTAATGCGTTGCCAATAGCAAAAGTTAAAAACCTGAAACACATATGCTATGCTAAACACAACTCATGAAAACACAAATTGATTCAACATATTGTGCATTTTCACATATGAGTTTCAATCGAAACACCTTATGATCCTTTGATAAAGCCTACCAACATGGGCTAGAATTTAATCCCGCTAAATCAAAAAGCTACACAAATCATAAGGGTTACATTCATATGAGATCGAATATTAAGGTTAATAAAAATCGAAATCAGACATCTCATAAACCGAATACACATATCAAAAATATAAACATTCATTCACATGCTATGTAATCGGTAACTATCACATGAAAATTATAAAATAATAATTTTGTAGGATCATAATATCGCCACAACAACAATTCGCGAAGACAACGGATAACAACATTGCGAGTGAGTCGCAGAGGGTTAAATATAAATGACGCACTGGATGACGATAGGAGGATATGAAATCTGGCGAAAGTTAAGAAGTGTCGCGAGTATGAATATTTGTACGTCTGCGACACTTCGCGAGACATTCCCGAAAATAAAGGACAGCTTAGTCATCATTCACTATGTATTACCCTATATAAAGGGATGAGTGAATTTGTTGAAAGGGAGTTCTTTTTGGATTGGAAAGCAAGTCATTAGGAGAGAAATAGAGCGAATGTAGTAAGATCTTAAGTGTAATTCCATTTTCCTGTGTAAACATTTGAAGAAAATTATTAATAAATATTCATAATTGTTCATCTATTATCTTCTGAATGGATTAGTTAAACAAAATATAGTGAGGGGTGTATTGTGGGATTTCCCGCAACTACAAATTTTATTCATAAAAATATTGATAGTTTTATTCAAAATAGACCTTATATAATAATTAAAGTAAATCAAAGCATTGATGTCTATTTTCTCTAAATAAGAATCTAATCTTATTATATTGTCTTCTGCTAGCTTCCATGCAAGGGTTCTTTTAATCCCTTTAGCGAAAATACCGTTTAGGAGGAAATCATGTCGAGTAGAGACTGAAACTTCTCCAAAACATCCTCATAATGATTAAGAATGTTAGTAAGATGCTTAACAACATTTGAAGAGTTCTCATGGGTTGTTGTCAATAGCTTTTTATAAGAAATTACCCGTTTCCATTCAGCATCAACTCTTCCATCAAGAAAGACTCTTCTTCCAATTATTTCTAATACACCATCACGTAAAATGGATGCATGTACCCTTGGAGTGGAAGTGAGTTGAATTTAATGGTGACATGTTTCTTTGCATAGAGTTAGCCTATCAGAATCTAAGGAGTCAAGATATTTCTCAATCTTGTTGTAGTTGCAGGAAATCCTACACTACACCCCTCACAATAATCCACACAACTAAGACATTTGAAGATTAATAACAATGATTTTATTGATTAATTCCTTGAATGTTTATAAGATAAGATAGAAAAGAGCTAAAGAAATTACAATCACCACAAACTTTCTCTCTCCTAATAACTTGTCTAACACTCTAAAAATAATCCCCCTTTACAACTGGTTCATTCGACTCTTTATATAGGGTAGTATACAATGGATGACAGCTAAGTTGTCCTTTATTTTCGGGAATGACTTGCGAAATATCGCAAGTGTACAAGTATTCATTCTCGCAACTCTCCTAAATTTCGCTAGGTCTTCACACCTTTCTCGTGTTTTGGCTGTCGTCATTCATTGCGTCATTTATATTACTCTTTTGCGACGCCCTCGCAATGCTATTTTTATTGATACCGCGAAGTATTGATGTCGCGATATTCTGATCCTACATCTTGCCTCTTCTCATGTCTTCTCTGCGAAGAAGAGAATGTCGTGAGAACCAATGTTTTGAAATGCCGCAATTGTTCATCTTTATCTGTTACAATCCCGTACTTTTACACGGAATTTATTACACATGTTTCTTCTTCCACTCTTTTCTTGACACGTCTCTTTCAACTGTTTTTTCTTGACCATTCACGTCCCATCTCGCATTAAATGCATTTGTTTTCTCGAGAATTATTCTCTCTATATATAGTTTTCTCACCCTCTTCTTCTTCTCTTTTACTTTCCCTCTGCAACTTTTCTTCAACTCTCTTCCTCCGCAATTTGCGTTTCTGCTACTGTAAATCTTCCTTTTCTTCTTTCTCTTGATCTTCAATTCTTTAATCATTCCCATATTTTAAGAATGGCTCCTTCTGGTCGTAAATATGAAACCCTTTTTGATGAAACTCAAAAGAAATTACAAGAGAAAGGTTTCACCTTGTCTACTAATCCCTATCAAGAATCCTCATCTATTCTTTCTGCAAAATTATTTACTGATCATCAGTGTGATGGTCAGAAAATCATAATCTCGCTAGGTCAAATCCTCGCAGGTCTTCCCATTCCCCTGTACGATCCCGAACTGCCCTTGTTCTATGAAATCCTTGCTCATGAGAAATTCTCGCGAGCTATTTATCAATTAAGTGGTGATTGCATCCGCTTAATGCTTGAATTTGCCAATCGCGGCACTGGTAAGGGATCTCTATATCCTGATAACGTTAAAGATCCTAACTTCGCAAGTTTAGAGATAGTCGCTGCAAAATACACTGTAGAAAACTTCTTTGAAAATTATGAAGTAATAAACATGAAAAATGATAAGTCTCGCTGGGGTGCCCGATTGAAAAGAAAAGAAAACGTTTCCGACGATAAGATACTCATGCTAGATATTGACTGGCATTCTGGCAAAAACAACGTTCCTCGATCCTCTAAAGATGAGAGATGGTCTGTCTTTCCACTATTTTTGAGCGGACCTTACATTTCTGGTTCCAATATACTCCCTGCGAATCTCGCAAATTATCAGCCTTGGGTATTTAATTAGCCCGAAAAGGCAAAAGAGGTATACTTCCTAATTTTTACTTATTTTACAATCTTCACTCCCTCTTATATCTAATCTTGCAATTTTTTCAGATCATCAAATTAAGAAAGAGCTACAAAAGAAATCCAAGAGCGAATACTCTGGCGATACTTCGTTCAATGACGGATGAAGTAAGAAATATTTTCCCTTATTATTTTTAACAATATTGTTGCCTCTGTTTCTTATCTTCATTCTTGTGCAAAGGTTGGCATTGAAGAAATTGACATTCCTGAAGCTGCGAAGGCTAAAGGCAAGAGTAAAATCACTCTTCGCAAGGATAAATCTTCTGCTCCATCTTCTAAAAAAAAAGGAAAATCCATCCCTCTTCTCATTCTAATTCCCAAACCAGCGAGAATTCTGATGAAGATGAAAATGAGGTTGATACTTCTTTTGCAAAGGAGAATCATTCGGTCAAATCTGCTATGGTGCAATTGTCTAGTGTTTTCTCTGATTCTATGCAAGGATTGGGAGATGATCGTTTATCTGCTACTTGCGAAGCTCTCGCAAATATCTGCGATGCCCCCTACTAGTAGATAATGATTCTTTTCGTGGAGTTTCCCGGACAATGACTCCCAGTTTCTTAAATGCACTTAGTGCCTTGGTATGTTCATATTTCTTTATTTCTTTGTGATTTCGATTATAAACCTTATCTTAACAATTCCTTTATTTTCCTTTATAGTCTGGAAGAAATTCCTTTGTTGTTGCCTCAGACCTCGAGAAAAGACGCAACAATCTTGAAAAGAAAAATCTTCAACTTAAGGAGAAGAACAAATAACTAGAAATTGAAGTTGCGACATCTCGCAAGAAGGATGAAAAAATTCAACAATTGGAAGTTGAGTCTTCTACCCAGAAGGACAAAATATCTACTCTTCAGAGTGCTAATCAGCAACTTTATGGTATAACACCCTTCTCTTTTCTTCATTTCTACTTTGTCATTTATTTCTCTTTGCCTGACTTATCATTTTCGCAGACATTTATAATCTTTCTGACGAAGCCATCCTTCTCCATTCATTCCCTGAACCTATGGATGACGATGCTCTTCTCGCTCATCTCAATGAATCTTTAAGTAGTTCTTCAAACAAGATTAATTCTCTCTCATTAAATGAACTTCGAACCAGATTTCATCTCTTAGAAATTGAACATAGATCTAGTTTAGGTTTAGCCAACCGATTTAAACGTTTATATCTTAGCTCCCAGGAGAATAATAATATTCTAAGGAAGAAAATTAGCAGCCTTATAGATGATAAGGATCGCATTGCTAATCAAGGTGCACAAGCATTAGCGAAATTCCAAAAAACTCTTCTTGAACTCCAAATTGAACGAGATGAATATCTTCGCCAAAATGCCATACTTAATGAGCGAGAAAATCAAATTCATTCACTTCTTGTCATAAATAATGATGATGAATTCGCTTGGGCTGCGAAGGTTCTAGATAATGCCAAAAATAACTTAGGTGTTAGCGTCGGTCTTCATGCTTTGAGCATACTTGCCTTGGTTAAAGATATGATTTCTGACGAGAAGGTTGTTTACTGTTCTTCATTACTTTTCCGCCTCTTTTTTATGAAACTGATATTAAGTTGCTAACTCATTGTCATTTGTTCGCAGAATCTGAGAAGAGGTTTCAAACTAGAATCAAGGAACTTGAGTCTGAGAAAGCACAACTTGCAAAAGACTTTTCTCTTCGTAATGACAAATATTCTAAACTGAAGAAGCAACTACAAACTACTGTAGCGAATTTCAATAATGATGTTGTTCGTTTTCGCAATCAAACTATTGAAACAGTTTGCAATGACCACAACATTCCTCTTTCTTCATATCCTTGTCTTCTCGATGAAATTCCTGAGAATATGCCTTCCTCAGATGTCTCTAATAGTGATGCAAGCGAAGAAGAGGAATCTGATAAAGAATCTGATGAAGGAGAAGAATAAGTTGAAAGATTGTTCCATTTTCCTTTTTCTCTTCTTGTGATACTTGTACATTTATCCTTCTAACCTTCCATTTTTGTAATCTCTTACTGTAATTCTATCATATGAAAATAAATAACAAGTTTTTACTCTAATCATTCCCATACTTGCCTCTGTTATTTATTTTCACATGAGAGAAATTAAGTCGATAATCTTTAAGTGATGATACTTCTTAATTTCGCAACTGCTGTTGCTAATTCTCCACAAATAAATGAAGAAATATAGTCGTATTCGCAAGCTTATTGGCTTACTCAATTTCTTGTGTTATCTTATCTTCATTTATGTTGAAATTCATCATTGCGACAAGATCGCAGGACGTCTTTACATTTTCATGTAATGACCCATTGATCTTGCCTTATCATTGTTTTTGTGTGGTCTTATTTTGCCTTCCTAGTTAAAGGTCTTATTTTGCCACCCCTCATTTTGCATCAATATGACAGGCCTAAATATTCTTGTGAACATAAAGCCCCATGACATTGCCGTCTTGCGACAAAATCGCAGGACGTCCTTACACTTTCATGTAACGACCCATTGATCTTGTCTTATCATTTCCTTAGTATTATTGCCTCTGCAGGATATTTCGTTTGCGACAATATGACAGGTCTAAAATTCTCGCGAACTTGAATCCCCATGACATTGCCGTCTTGCGACGAAATCGTCTTACCCTCGCGTTAGTATTATTGCCTCTTCAGGATCATCGCACAAATAAGACAAGCCTAAATTTCCTTGCGAAAATAGAGCCTCATGACATTTGCGTCTTTTGACACTTATCAGCTCCATAATGGAGGGTGCCGCCCTTATCATCTCCCTGGTTGCCCCTTCAAGGAGGCGTACATCGGCCATACAAGACTAGCTCCTCCCATCCGGTCTTAACAACAACCAGTTGTTTTCGCAGCCTCTTATCCCTTATACCTATAGGGTTTATGGTTACGAGACTGCACCCTAAGTGGAGTTTTCTTCGGGCCGAGTGCAGCATGTGCCAAGGCTTGCCAAGAATGGCCGAGACACTTCAAATGTCCTAGGCACTCTTGGCTCAACCGTGTACCTCGGCGCCTTGGTCATACACTGACTCCTTGGAAGAGACCCTCGGTCGTCCAACCAGGGTATAACCTTATATATATAGTTGGAAATCCAAGGTATCTCCCCCGAATAGGCTTTCATGGGCCCCAAATCTTCATGACTCAGGTTCCAGGGGCGGTGTAACCTTTTCCCTGAGCCATGTTCAAGAGATACCCCCTTATATGACGCACTTTAGGTCTTACATTTGCCTCTTACGAAATATCATTCGCGAACTAGGGTGTACGCCATAAAGGTTCGTCCCATTCACTCACTCATTCATTTCTGTTAATTCTTGTAATCATTCATTGCTTTTTGATTATTTATTCTCATCTTCTTTGCGAAATTATCACATAGTCTTGTTTCATTTTCTGAGATCTCGCTGTAATTATTTAACCAAACTTTCATCATATTCATATATCGCGAGTTTTTCGCGCACTCCTTCTTCGATCATCCTGACACACACATTTTTTTTTTTTTTTTTTTTACAAGACTCTGAAATCAATTATTTATTTCTTACACCTCTTACTCCTGTTGCTCTCTGTTTCCTCATTCATATTTCCAGATACTTCCTTCCCTTTTGCGAGACCTTCGCAATTTTCAATTGTCTTCAAGCGATGATTTCGCAATATATCTTCAGCTCTTACTTCTATTGTGTCCACCATCAGTCTTTCTCTTCTTTGTTCTTCTTTGATATTCCTTTTCCAATTCGTCTGTTGAACAGCCCTTTCCTCGCAAGACTCCACATCGACTTCATAGCATTTTTGTCCCTCAACACAATCTCCTTTTATAACTCCAACACCACTGGGATGTGGAAATTTGATGCACTGGTGGTAAGTTGACGCCACCCCCAAGATCTCATGTAACCAGGGTCGCCCAATTAATGCATTATAAGGGGATTCCACATCGACTATGCAAAACAAGATTTCAGTTGATAATCCATTCAATGGTATTCGCATGCGAGCTTCTCCTTTAGGTTTACTAGCAGTACCATTAAAACCATAAATCTTATATGTTGATGGTATCAAATCTTCATCTTTGCCCCCATAGTCTTGTAGGTGTGGTAAAAAGGATGTTTACTGAGCTTCCAAAGTATCAATTAAGATTCTATTTATTGCCCATGAATTTTCTCGCACCATCACTTTCATTATCAACAGTGTTTTGGATTAATTTCCAATCTTACCACTAATGGACATGCAACTCGCCACCCTCGGTACTTCTTCTGCGGTAAAAAGAAATAATCTGCGCTTGCCATTCTTTCGGTGGCGATGACTTCGCGATATTCATTACTTCTCTATTGTCAACATCTCTTGCGAAAACTCTGCTGAGAACACTATCATGAAAATCTTCAATTGTCCTGTACGAATGTACGATAGAGTTGCAGATTCCAACTTCTACTACAAATGTCTCTTTCCCTTTTGTCGTATTTACTCTGTGATTTTCCGGAGGTGTTGGTAATGGTTGAGTCTTCTCTTCACATTTTAAGAATTGGTTTAGCTTCCCTTGATCTATCATTCTGAGCATAATTCTTTTTATATTCCTACAATCATTCGTTAAGTGTCCATGAAAATGGTGATAGGAACAGAATTCATGACTTCTGTCACCTGGAGGTGGTTCATTCCCCATGTTCCATGATGCAGGTATGTTTTCCATCAGGATTATAGCTTCCCATATCTTCTCCACGCTAGCGTTTAGTGGTGGCATCTTGATTTCTTCCCACACGACTCTATGACCTCGCTGTCCTCTATGATAATTCTGCCTCTGACTTCCATAAGTCTCTTGTGGATTATGCCTCTGTCCTCCATAGGTTTCTTGCGGTCGATGAAGCCTTTGAATTTTATTATTTCCGCCACGGTTGTAGAAATTTCTTTCTCTTTCAAATTCTTCCTGATCGCGACTCCCCATAGCTACCAATTTTTGCTGACCATCATTTGGTATCCTTACTCCTTGTTGACCTTGCAAGGTACTCGCCACTGTGTTTATCAATTTGGGTAACAAACTTGCATTCGCAGCTCCTGAACTTGTATTCGCAACAGGGTATGATTCCATCTCATTTTGCTTTTCCTCTAGAACAATATACACCTCCTGAAGTTCTCGGAACTCAGTCATTGTGATTGTATTTTTGACTCTAAAAATTTGAATATATAACAGATATGTCGCAAACATAGCATTAATGAATGATAAGATGAGATATCTCTCCTCTACTCGGCCAGCCATTTCGCTACACATTGTCTTCCATCTCACAGTTAGATGCTTCAAACTTTCACCAACCCTTTGTTTTAACCCAAATACATCTTCAATACCTGGTCGCGAGGAATTATTACTTATATATTCCCCTAAAAATATAGCCTGCAAGTGATTGAAAGATGTTATTGTATTTTTCGGTAGCCCTTCAAACCATTTCAAATCTTCTCCTATCAGACTTGATGCAAAATATTTGCACAATATAGCATCATGATTCTCCCATTGTAGCATACATTTCATATAAGCTTTGATATGTTGTATCGCACAAGTTGTTCCATCGAAAATGCTGGTTAATGCCAGTAAATTGCACTTCGGTGGTATTCCTCTTAATTGTATCTCTTGTGTGAACGGAGTTTTTGCAGCTTCTTCTATTGCTTCATCCAACTGTCTCTTTCCTCCTCCCCTTTTACTGTTCATCAATCCTCTCATTTCTGCCAATTCTCTCAAAATTTGTTCATTTACATCAGAATTTGAATCCACTGGTATTTTTAGTTCCGCTTCTCTTCGCCTGCGTTCATGTCTACTTTGACTTTCTTGTTCATCATTCTCTTCTTGCATTTCTCTGCGATCTTCTCCTTCATTTCTTTCGCGAATTTGCACACCATTATATCTATAGATTTCCCTTCTTTGGTGCCTATCAGTTGTCCTTTGTACTCTTTCGTATTCTTCATTAATATTATCATTGTTGCGATTTTGTTCTCGCCTTCTTTCTCGATTATCATGATTATTCTGGCGAATTGCCTCTTCTAACTCCTGTTCTTCCATTTCTGTTCTCAATCTTTCTCTCTCGCGAGCTAGATGTGCTTGTTCGGCATAGTGTCTTTCAATTTCATCTTCAATTTATTTTTTCTTCCTCCGTGCTTCTCTCCCATGCAATATTCTTCTTCCTTCTTCTTGATTTTCTTCATTCATTGGTTGATTCTGCTCCCGACGTTGCCTATTTCCTTGGTTTCCACCATTCTGCTCATTTTGAAGAGTCTCGGGACGCGGGATATAACGATCTTCCATCATTTCTCTTCTCTCGCAATATTCTGTGCCTCGATTTTGCGCTTCTGCTTGGTTTTCTTCATCAGCATTTTCTGCAGGTAAAATTCTCCTTCTTTCCTCTCTAACTGATCTTGAGCTTGACCTTGTAGTGCTTCTCGACCTTCTGTTTTGTAATCTCATGTTTTCCATCCTAAGCTCATGATTCTGTCTTGTCAAGTTTGCACGTTCCTCTGCCTCTAATCATCTCTCTTCATGTTTTGTTTGCCTCAACGCCTCTAATGCTGCGATCTCTTCATTTCCATGAATTATTTCTCCATTCCCTTCTCGGTCTCTCCCCTCTTGTCCATTGTTTACCAATTGTTGTTCTTCTTCCCCTTCATCTACAGAGTCTGATCT
Source organism: Papaver armeniacum (assembly GCA_023531295.1). Taxonomy (NCBI): domain Eukaryota; kingdom Viridiplantae; phylum Streptophyta; class Magnoliopsida; order Ranunculales; family Papaveraceae; genus Papaver; species Papaver armeniacum. The sequence goes on along the minus strand of JAJJWW010016934.1, from coordinate 23,412 downwards.
CCAAGTATGCACACTTACTCTATCATAATCCACAATTCTATCTACTACTGATTGAATTGGTGATTGAATTTGATTTTCTTCATCATTCCTTATGTTCCTTCTTGAGGATTCTCCCATTTCATTTCTCTCTTCTCCGGCAAGTCTCCTACTTCTCCTAACAGTTTTTGGTTGCTCAGATGCATTTCTCCTTCTAGTCATTTCTTAATTTTGGTAAACTGTTGAAAATTATATCAAATTTCTTCTCTACTACTCCAAATTCTTTCAAATCACGATGTCAATCCTTACTCAAACAGCTATTTCTAGCGCCATTATGTAGTTGCAGGAAATCCTACACTACACCTCTCACAATAATCCACACAACTAAGACATTTGAAGATTAATAACAATGATTTTATTGATTAATTCCTTGAATGTTTATAAGATAAGATAGAAAAAAGCTAAAGAAATTACAATCACCACAAACTTTCTCTCTCCTAATAACTTGTCTAACACTCTGAAAAATAATCCCCCTTTACAACTGGTTCATTCGACTCTTTATATAGGGTAGTATACAATGGATGACAGCTAAGTTGTCCTTTATTTTCGGGAATGACTTGCGAAATATCGCAAGTGTACAAGTATTCATTCTCGCAAATCTCCTAAATTTCGCTAGGTCTTCACACCTTTCTCGTGTTTTGGCTATCGTCATTCATTGCGTCATTTATATTACTCTTTTGCGACGCCCTCGCAATGCTATTTTTATTGATCCCGCGAAGTATTGATGTCGCGATATTCTGATCCTACACTTGTGGAGACAACGATTACTGACAATCTCCCCGCAGACTATTCCATTCACCACATAGAGAATTTGGTAACACTTTCCCTCAAACATGAGAGCAAGTTTGTTGGTGAAAATCATAGTTGTCAGTCTTCTCCTTAAAAATTCATTATGGATCATCTTTGAAAGCATGCTTGTGAAAACCTCAAGATGAATATTTTGAGAAATCAGAATATTTATCTTATTCGAAAATATTTCAAAAACTTGCAGAATAATCCAAGTTTTTATTTCCGATATTGAAAATACATCTATTTTTAAGAAGACATATTTTCGAAAACATGCTCTTTCGATAGAAGTGATACCGATCCATACATGGGATTTTAAGAACCGAATTGGTTCATATAACCGAAAATCAACCCACAAGTTATAACTTATGTTTGAGGAATTTTTAAACATAAGATAACTTGCCTCATTAGGGTTACTGATTCCTTTTATCCTATCACTGGTTTAAAAGAAACCATTGTGTGGTGAGTGCATATGACTACTTTTCATAGAGAATATGAAAGAATACTTCTTTTTCTTAATCTCATAAGGTCGAAGTATTTTCTTAGCTCGAATTATATTGTAATAATAATTTATTACAATACCGTCTTTTAATACAGTAAGAATTTCTTACTTTATTAGTGACTTTTCGAGTCATTAGAGAATAAGGATTTTGATTCTCTGGTTGAAAGTAGTTTCTCATCTGGTTGCTTCTAAAATCTAATCCGATAGGATTGTTTGTGAATATTGATGATACAGGACCAAAAGTATGATTCACAAATCTTAAGATTTTCAGATGATAATTTCTCTTAGTGATGAAATTTTCACGGTGAGAAACAGAAGCAATTGATGAGATTATATGTAACCCTTCTAAATCAACAAAATGATATTTTGTTGAATTGAATTGATTTCCTCTTTTAAACAATCCAGTACAAGAGGAAATCAGAAGGTTGTCTCTTAGTTCTAAGAGAGGATTCTTTGGAAACCCGTAAGTTTCTGACCAACTTTTAAAGGGTTCCTTAAATAAGAGTTTCACAGTCTTCATTCGTGTCTTCCACCACGGTACTTTGAAGATATCAAATCATATTACTACGTTAACTGAATCATCCATAAGATTCAATTCTTATAGGTTTGATCGTACCAAACACAGATTGTTAGATCTTTTCATGTTTACCAGCTCTGATACCAATTGAAAAGACGAGGGTTCCCATATACACCACAACATTTTTGTTTCAACCTATAAGTCTTCTCCCGAATATGATCGTCTATGTACAGATTCGAGACAATATGACAATTCGGCTCATACTTCGTGTGATTTTCTATGGATATGAGATCGAGACAACACAACAACAAGATAACTTGTGTGATTGACTATGGATACAAGATCGAGACAATACTACAACAAAGTGTGTTATTTGATAATAAGTTCGGTAATAACCAAAACTCTATAGGATCACTATCAAGTAATGCGGAGTTAACGTATATGTGTATTTTACTTTATTATAATAAACAATTACAATATGGAAATCAATGTAAAAGACACAGCAAGATTTTGTTAACGAGGAAACCGTAAATGCATAAAAACCCTGGGACCTAGTCCAGTTTTGAATACTCTCAGAATTAAGCCGCTATACAAAATTTAATACCAACTTCGTATAGTTGAGACCAAGCAGACTACCCCTAGCTACTTAGTTCCCTCAGTATCCCTGCATCTTCAACTTCTAAAGTCACACACACGTGAATAACAAGTCCTTTTGATCGTATTCCAAACAACAAAGGAGAATTTATTTGGTAACCACTCTAATCAATCTTGCTACAAGATTTAGATAAGTCGTTGAAAAAGGATCTTATGTTTAATCTAATAACCTCCTTTGTCTGGTTAGATCAATCTAGCTTTAACTACTGAAATAGTCAAGTATAGATTCGCACTCAATCAATATAAATCTCAAAGAGAAATATAGAGAATGCCGATCTCACACAACTAATCAATCAGATCTATCAAAGATAAACTGATTCTAGTTGGATCCCAGCCGATCAAGATTTGTGCACACAATTCACAAGATACGAAAACTAATAAGAAATCTTCTTCGTCTTCAAATCTTCTTTTATCTTCAATAACCTGCACAACACCACTTGAATCTCTTGTAATCAATCATGCATAGAACTAAGTCTATTAACAATGGATTATCAGAAGATGTCTTTAGATCTAACAACAGTTCTAAAGATCATGTCGATACTCTGATCTAGTTTGAGTGAATCTTATATCAGTAGAAAAGATTCTCAAGCATAAACAAACTAGGTGCAATCAAAGTTTCAACAACCGTTAGTCAATCAAATCAAATCAAAAACTAATAACACTGCAATTATCTAGTTTCCCACCAACTGTACTCTTAGAGCTTCTTGGTCCAGTAGAAGTCTTTAAACGAGCGGTCGTAAGAGATTTCACCTAGTTAGGATATTTTCTCTCCGAATAGACGGCTCCACCAGAAACAACAAGAAATGAAGTTTTCCTGGCTCTTAGGATGGTTTGCTAGAAATGCAAACTTAGGTATTTATAAACCAAGGATGTTTGGACACCAATGAATTTCCAAAACCGAAGATATTCTCAAGATATGCAATGAATGGAAAAAATTGGTTTTCCTAATTCCAATAAATGCTTGTCCAATATTTCCGAAATTTCTCAATAGAAAATCTCATATTAGTAATTAGTAAATGCACATTACTAAATTTTATTCTCTAGATATATGCATTAGTTGCTAGTAATTAAAGCATGTAAAACCAAAAACCTTAATTAAAAGATTCTTAATTTATTTCGGCACAAGATCACCTTGAGTACTAAGGTATTTGATCAAATACCAAATCACATACATGGGTTCAATCGGTTCTACTAATCACTAGGATCGGTTATACCTAAATATGGAAACACTTGTGATCGGTCACACCAGTCACTAGGATCAGTTACACCAGTTACAAGGATCGGTTCCATCTACACATGGTATTACTTGTGATTGCTCACACCAGTTACCAGGACCAGTTACACCAATTACAAGGATCGGTCACACAACACTCATGATCGGTCACACCAATTACTAGGAACGGTCACACCAATTACAAGGATCGATTATACCATCACATGGTGATTACTTAGGATCGGTTACACCAATTATCAAAACCAGTCATACCAAATCATAAGTCTAGGCATTGTGATTAGTTATACCAAGATACATAACCTGAGTTAAGATCGGTTCTACTAACTCACGCATATTAGTCATCCAAAGATTCGCAATGAATAGCCGGACCAATAATCCTATTGATTTCCCTTTCGATTCACGAAACAAGTTCATGAATATACTTCCTTTAAACAAATGTAAAACATTGCTTCCTAGGATGAAATCTTCACCATAACCCATTAACATAATCATAACAATATATACAAGATTATGTCGAAGTCATACCTACGAAGTTCAAAAGATAAGCGTTATATTTCGTAGTATAATTCCTTAATACTATTATCATACTATTATGATCATGTCACATCACTAGACTAATATACAATATGTACAGTATATACAGCTTCGCAGTTATGTTTTCAATATAGCACGACTTGACATATATGTTAGGAACGAAATAGTTCAAGTCAATATTAATAACCTCAAGTGGAAGGATGATGTCGTCGCTGTAGTTCGTTACTTCTTCACATTCTTCAGGTCTTCGGAGTAATACTTGTATGTCTTAACATTCCCAGACTTTCTAGTCTAACCTAAACGAAGTTGGCTCTAGTATTTAATCAAGCGACTCTACATGAGTTTTGATACTAAAATATGACAACCAAACTTGACATACCAACGCTTGGTGAGTTCAACCGAGTTTTGCTCTAACAGAGTCTCACTTAATCGTCTCCAAAATACGAACCCTAAATTCTATTTTCTGAAGAACCCCTTTTCCCGCCAATTTTGAAATTTGAAAGGTAGGGATGACCTCTCCCTAACAGAGATCGGGGTGCGAATAACAGTTGGCGCCTGGGTGCAAATAGTAAAGAAGGTGCCCCTTATCCAAAACTGGGGTCTATTTAGCAGTTGTCCTCTGGGGGTGCCCCGAGTAATTTTTCGAGCCGAATTTTCCAAAAATGTTTATTTCCCAAAAATATCTACAAACACATAAAACACCATAATAAGTACAAAATCGAGTACCAACAATACAGAAAATTGAGGATAACTTAGACACAAAAATGTGTCTATCAGCTATAACTTATCTGCCAATTGAACTCTAAAGAAACCACAACAACCCATCATCTTTCCGTACCAATAATACAACATTATCGGTATCACTTCGTTGTAGTCTTCCTCCTCGGTCTCGTAAGACTGGTGGAAATGGCAACGTACGCAGAAACACACCACAAACAGTTGATATGAACACCACCTGCTCCCTTTCGTGTTTGGTAGAAAACATTAACACGATGATGATGGACATGAGGAGGAGAAATTGACACATCTCCAATCCAACGACATCCGGTTGATGGTGGTTTTTAGTTCAGGGCTAAAACCGTAAAACCCTAAAATTATGTGCCTTCATTATGTAAAGATGTAGAGCCATTTAAAGCTAATGAGTGCCTATGCCTTTCTGATTACATATGTATTGAGCAATTCAATATACAGATATACGAAATTTAATTAGAATAATGTTGGTTGCAAAAATCCCAAGTATTCTGTAAATTTTGTTGAGCCCCTACTCGCATTATTCACTAATGAAAGGCTTGCGGAGTATCTATCATATGTTTTGTTCCCAGCTGAACTCTTAATATTGACATTATATGACGATTAATGTTCACTCTCAGCCGAGTAGCATAAATTGCCCGAAGTGTCAGAATTAAGATGTGCAGCCGAGTAGCATATATTGCCCGAAGTGTCAGAATTAAGATGTGCATGAAGGTACTCAATCAGAGGCGTGCAAGTTGCGCCAGTGAGATCAAAGCCGCGCTACTCTCCAAGATAAAAATTAGTGATTTTTGTAACGTGCAAAATTCACCAAATTGATTAATTATGTGTCAGTTCACAAAATTCAATTTTTTGACCTAATTTTGTTGGTTTACAAAAATTAGGTTTTTGCCCTGAAACGGAGCCTGCGCGATATCACGATCCCTATTGGTCGAGACTAAACCTAGGCAAGCTAGGAAACTAGCCATTATGGAGCTAGTAGGAGTACTACCAAAATTTGGAAAATTAGGAAAAAAGGGAAGCTGCGACAATTAAAGGCAGCAGCAAAAGGGGCGCGGCCGCGCCACTTGGCCGGTCGGTTTGCCCTAGCTAGCGCATTCCATCACCGACCGGCCCGGCCTCATGTTGTTGTCCGTCAGCCCCTCTTTCCAATCGACCAATCAAATCGCTTTAGAGCTGTAAGCTACACTTTTAATTAAAGATGGAAGTAGGCTGGTCGACGCGTTCTATTTCTTAAGAAAATAGATCTTGGTCGTCCAAGTTGGTCGCTAACTAATCACGACCACACAACTTGGAAAGCTCCATTAGCTAACCCTAGCTCTTCAAAACTCAGTAAACAAGGTACCGGTATGACAATCGACCGTCCACCTATTACCTTGACCAATCGTATCACTTCTAGCCTACCTGCTCCAACTCCAAATTGTTAGCCAAAGTAGGCTAGTCGAGCTGCTTCTTATATAAAAAAATTAATCTAACCTCCCAAGTCAGTCTCGGAACGATCACAAACCATACGACTTGTCCAATCAATTTAACAAGCTTGGCCCTCTCATAATATGACCGAGAAAGCTCCATAGGCTACTGACGGGCTCTCTATTATTTCAGCCAATCAGATCTCTCATAGCCTGCATGTTGCGTTTACAATGACTAGCCAAAGTAGGATAGTCGGGTGGCTTTAAAAGGGTCTGAATTAGGTTACGGTAGTCCGTGGCAGTCTTAAAATGATCATGGCCATCCAACTTAGCCGACCAAATTGGCCGTCTTGGATCCAATTATGGGCGACCAATGGGGTACCATAATTGTTGTCAGCTGCTCATCTTCCCCATGGACCAATCACGTCGTCTTTAGTTGACTTGCACGGCTACCAAACAATCGATCAAACAAGGTCGGTCACGTTTCATTTTAATACGGTGAAATCCGTGACTGACTCAAACAGGCTCTATACAACGATGCTTCATAAGCATCGAAGATTTTGAGCTGCTTGCTTAAAAGCGATGCTTTACATGCATCGATTACAGACGATATTTTATGAATATCGATTTCATAAATAATTTAATTATTTATTTAACTTAAAAGCACCATATGTTATTCTTTGAGCGCTGACTTACGGCAAGTCTCATTCACACGACTTGACTAGTCACTCAAGATCACCTGCCGCCTAGCTTGCGCGTGATTGGTCAAAACAATTAGGTATTGCAAGCAAGACCCACTCAGCAACTACCATGTAGGACTTTTTCCATTCTTCATGTAACTTGCTCCATATTTTCTACAATAATACTCAAGACATCAAATATGTCACAAACTGAGGGATGCTCACTCAAGGTATTGGTCTGGCGGTTTACAGCGTGCGGCGTGCAACACGCCCATTATGAGAAAATTTTAGGAAAGGCGGACAGTTGATGGCAGTAGAGAAGTAGTGCGAATCCTCGCGAATGTGCAAACTTGTCTTCGCGACACTCCTAAATCTCGCCAAGTCTTCACACTTTCCTCATGTTCTGACTGTCGTCATCTATTACGTCATTTATTACCTCCATGCGACTCCTTCGCGGCCTGATCGTTTATTAATCTCGCGAAGTATTGGAGTTGCGATATTACGATCCTATATCTTGCCTCTTTTTCCTTGAATATTGCTTGGAGAAGCGATTTTAAGGAAAAATTTATTCTTTGTGGTGATCTTTGACATTTGTTGATGAAGGAGCAGTGAAAGAATACTGGACTTGAAAAGTACGTGCCTCTATTCTTTGTGAAGGTTAGAAGCTTCTTTGTAATACATATGCAGTGCCATTTCTTGTCTAGAATTCTGAAAATAATCAATTTAGCAATTTCTCCTAGCCTATCAAAAATACTGTGTATATTTGGATTTTACTAAAAGTTCTTTAGTGGAGTTTCCTTGGATTTAGCGGTGACCAGCTTACACGTGTCTATATTTACCTCTTTTACACGGTGCATTTAATGTTATCAGGTCATAACATTTTTCTCATCTATTTATAGGAGCATCCCTTGTGAAAAATTTTCCTTTTCCTTTCATCTTCTTCATACGTGCCTGCAAGTGTTCTTCTTCATCATCGTTACTGCAAGTGTTTGCTTATTGCCTGTCTCTTATCGTCTTCTTCACCATCTTAACTACTTCCCTACCCGATTTATTACTCTCATGGCGTCCAGGTTTGTTAATTTTGCCACATCTGGCTGATTTTGTGGTTGATCAAATTTGAGATTAGCTTTCTTTGTTGAAATCATACTGGTATGATTAACTTTGTAGTTTTCTTTCTGCCCATTGTTGTTTAGCAAGAACCAACCCGAAATAAGTTTATCGTGAAGGACCCTCTTCTTTCTTTGGGCTCGCATCGAAATCCACTTCGCAGCAAGAATCCTCGACAGCCAAAAGCTCACTTCGCGAGCAAAAAATCTATAGCTTCAAAAGACAGATCTTGCAAGTGACAAGGTATTCAAGAAACATTTATTTTTATCAACAATACATTGTTGCCTCACGTTCTTATTTAATTTGTCATTCGCAGGATGATAAAACTACTTGGTCATGCTCCCAAAAAGCCTCGCTACTCCAAACCTGTTACTCCCGACGTTCCATTTCCTTCATTCACACCTTCATCTCCTGCTGCAAATCTTCGCAAGATAATTTTGTGCCCTTCCACAGTAATACTACCAACGGCGATATTTCTATACCTCAACTCCTCATAGACCAAGTTCCTTATAACTGTCCTACTACAAATGATCTTATACCTTCTCCTCGCTTATCAATATCTCCCGTATTTCTCCAATCACTTCTCTCCCTGAAACTCCTCTTCTCATGAGGTTCCTTTGACAAAGGACGACTCGTCTTCTTTGTTTGAACAAATTCCTCTAGCTGCGGAGAATTTGGAGGGGATAGATGTGGCCTTTAAGGTCCTTTACAGTCTCGTGAATGACGCCAAAGACTTCTACCGATCTGTCAAATCAGAATGTCTGCAGAGATTTTAAGTGAGCATCTTGATCCCGAGAGGATCTCGGAAGCACCTTTAGTTCAAGAGATTAATAAGTCGAAGGATGATCTCCAAGTTATGGCTGTGAAGTGCAACTAATCTCCACCTATGAAAATCAAAAATTTCTCAGTATCTCACTAGATCGTGATAATCTTCAGAAGAAGAACGAAGAATTAAAAGGTATGCTCTTGCTAGTCCCCCATTTTTTTTTTTTTTTTTTTTTTTTTTTTGATCTCAAACCCTTGCTCGTCCTCAAAGTATTAAACTAGACTTGAATAATGGAGATATATCAGACCAGGTCTATGTCGAAGAAGTTCAGGTTGAAAGAGATGCTTGGATGGAGCAGGTATAACCTCTTAGATAATCTTCATACCTATACAGCTGATCAAATAAATAACTTGTCTAAAAGAGAATTTTGATTTATCGCAAGAGCAAGTCTCATTAAGTAATGACTTATCTCGCCTCTCTTATGCTTTGACTAAAACTAATTTGGAGTTGGAAACTTTCATGAGATGAGAATCGAACTCTTTCTCAAGAGAAACGTTCTCTGAATTGAATAAGATGGAGAGCTACTCACTAGCAGGTATAATGCTTGTCAAAAGTTATGTGAAGAACACAAACAAGCTAATCATACTTTGAAAAGCCAACTTGAAGAAATTCTCCGAGAGAGATAAACTTATTCGAGGTAGAATAACGTTGAGTGTAAAAGCGAAGCAATTCCAAGAACAATGTGTCAAATTGGAAAAATCCAACTCTACTCTGCGACTCGAAAACTCCATACTTGTTTCAATGAAAAGAATTTGCGATCTCGATTGAAAGGCTTAGTGGGAGATTCATTTGATGATGTCATGGACCGCTTGGGGAATAATTTCAGCGAAGCTTTTAATTCAACATCTTACTTCTCGAAAGGAAGGTAGTCGAAATTATTTGACTATCTTAATTTATGTATTTATTCCATGAATGCTTTATTACCCTAAGGTGCCAATAATGTTCGAGTAAGAATTTTCTCGATCTTGTGTATTTGTTATGCGGACTCGAGAGAAAGCTCGCTCCACTATCTCCACCTCGGGTCTGATTATTCTAGAATTCGCAGAGGAAAGCGGACTACTCTCGCGTGCTCTTGCTTTCGTTCTCGCGACGTGCAGAGCGAAGATTTGATTATATGTCTTATTGTAAGGACATTGATAGTAAGAATCGTCGGAAGGCATTGCTTCGCCAATTCTCTCTAAAGCGGAAGTGCTTGTGAATAATATTTTGCTGTCCAAGTCTCTCGATCCTATTCATGTCGATCCTTTGGAAGTAAGTGATGATGAAGTTCCCAATGCTCCGGATAGTGATTATGAATATGAAAGTGGCGAAGATCTCTGCGATAAGGAAGTGCGTCGATGAAGATCCGAATAGAAAAATTTCCGAGTGAAAGTCCGGCGATTGGCGAGAACAAAGGTGAAGAAAACAATTTCTGAAGAAAATCCGTCAAGCGGCGGATGTGAAGGTGATAAAGCATGAAAAAAAGCCTCAACCATCCTCAATATTTGATAATGCAGATGCAGAGAGTTAAATTCTCTTTGTAATTTGTTAGAATTCCTTGTTGTTTGAGTGACTTTAACTCTTTTGATTGAGTAATTTCCATATTTCTTTCTTCCTTTCAGATTAAGATCACCTTATGAGCATGTTCGCTCATTGAATCTTTTATTAAGTAAATCCATCCCAATCAGGGATTTGATTTTAATTCTTCTCAACTAGACAAAGTCGCGAGGTCAGTTTTACATTTTCATGCGCAGGCCCATTGACCTTGCCTTATCATTTGTGTGGTCTTCCAAGTTAGACCTCCCTAGTTAGAGGTCTTCCTGCCACCTTTCATCGTGACAAAATGTGAGGACGCCTTTACACTTGCATGTAAAGACCCATTGATCTTGCCTTATCATTTTCCAAGTATTTTTGCCTGCAGGATGTTTTAGTTGGAAGAATATGATAGGCCTATATCCTTTACGAACACTGGCCCATGACATTGCCGTCGTCGGCGGAGAAATCAGCAGACGTCCGTGACACTTTCGCAAGACCATTGATCTCGGGCCTTACCCTCACGTTGGTATTATTGCCTCTGTAGCGAGGATCATTTGCACAAATATGATCGAGCCTAAATTTTCTTGCGGCTTATAGCGCTTATGACATTTCGTCGTTTTGACACCCCCTAATGGAGGGCGTCGCCCTTATCATCTCCCGGGTTGCCCCTTCAAGGAGGCGAAACATCGGCCATACAAGACTAGCTCCTCCCATCCTGTCCTTAACAACAACTTGATTGTTTTCGCGGCCTCTTATCCCTTATACCTATATGGTTTATGGTTACGAGACCGCACCTAAGTGAGTTTTCTTCGGGCGGGTGCAACATATGCCAAGACTTGCGAACGGGCCAGGGTAGGTTCGTCCATCCCGGCACTCTCCGTTCAACCGTGTACCTCGGCGCCTTGAGTATTGCCACACTCCGACTCCTAAGAAGAGACCCTGGCCTTTGTGAGGGTATAACCTTACATATATAGTTGGGAATCCAAGGTACCTCTTCCGGATAGGCTTTCATGGCCCCAAGTTTTCATGACTCGAGCAGGAGCGGTGTAACCTTTCCCCGAGGCCATGCCGAGAGATACCCTCTATAAGCGCACTTTAGGTCTTACATTTGCCTCTTCTTACGAAATGTTATTCGCGAACAGGGTGAAATAACGCCATAAAGAGTTCGTCCCATTCATTCATTCTTTCAATCCTCTTCATCATTTTGCTATTTTGCTTGCGAGATATTCGCTTGATTCATTGATTAATCATTCATTATCTAACATTGTTTTGTTAAGCCATTCATATTTTGTTATTCTTGTGCTTGGGAATCTTGGCGTATTTTCTGCATTTTATTGAATGTCGCAAATATCTTGCGAAGAAGTACTTCATCTTGATTCCTTTTTTCTCTCTCATTTTACAGGTAATATTTCTTTAGATATAACCTATTCCATGGTCTATCAACTTTTGTCCCACATCTCTTCCTTCGGGATCCATCAATCTATATGCCCCTTGTACCAACTACTTCTTTGATGATATACGGTCCATCCCATTTTCTCGCCAATTTGCCTCCACTTTCACGTTGATATATTGGGGTTTCTCGCAACACCAAGTCTCCCGGTTGGAACTCACGTGTTTTGACACGCTTGTTATATTCTCTTAGCCCGGTCTTGATAATTCTCCATGTGTCGCATAAGGCCTTTCTCGTTTTCTTCCAATTCATCCAACTTGATTAGAATGTTGCTGCGCTAAGATTTTCTCCCGGACCTCTTTTTGGTTGTCGAATCACGACCTCTCGTTGGGAATCTTGCTTCCACTCCATAAGTTAAGCAAAAAGGGGACATTCTGTGGCTTCTCTTCTAGTTGTATTATAGGCCCATACTCGCATTGGGTACTTGTTCGCACCATCCCTATTGTGTCCTTCCAACTTTTTCTTCAATATATCAGCAATTGTTTTGTTTGTTGCACTCCGCTTGACCATTAGCTTGTGGATATAATGGAGTTGATTTTCCACATCTTATCCGAAATGCATTGAGTAGCAACTCTATATTTTGCCCTTCAAGTCGCTTCCAGTTCTCGAGATACCAATTGTGCAGGAATCCCAAATCGCATATAATATTTTCAAATATGAAAGTAAAAATATCCTTATCGTGAATGTGCTTGGACCGCTTTCACCTCCGACCATTTTGTGAAGTAGTCATGTCATTGACGATTAAGTATCTTCTTTGTCCTGTTCACGAGTGAAGAATGGTCCCACAATGTCTAAACCCCATTTTCCAAAAGGCCACACACTTCTTGAAGAAATTTAGCTGTGCTCCGGTGCATGTATCTTCTTCCCATGTCTTTGACAATCTTCGCAGCCGTTGGATATTACTCTGCGTCTTCATGCATATATGGCCAATAATATCCTTGCGTCTTTGCCTTATATGCCAGAGATCTCCCGCCGCCGTGATTTCGGCATCTCCACTATGCAGACATCTTCAATATGGTTTCTCCTTCTTTCCTTGATAGACATCTTAGCGAGGGTCCCTCAAAAAACGTCGATAAAGCACGCCATCTCGTAATTCATAATTGTTGCCTGGCTTTTTAACTTGTGTGCTTCAATCTATTTCTTGGTACCTCGCCTTTCATTAAGTACGCGTGAAGTTCCACTCTCCGGTCTTCCTCGCGACCTTGCATTTCTATCTACCACCATCATTATATCCGCTTCTTGTCCCTCCTCTTTATTAATTGATGGCGCCGATAGCGTACTGTATTTTGATATTCCTCGCGGTTGGGTCTGTCATCATACTTGATATAAAGGCAAAAGCGTCTGCGAGTCTATTATCTCTCCTTGATATGTGCCTCCATTTTATTTTTGGTATACAGTGCGACAACACTTCTACAAGCTTCCCTGTATTTACGTAAGAGATGGATCGTTTGTAGCATACTTCTGTTATCGACAAATTGCTAATTGCGAGTCACTTGGGTAATCCTCACATTCTCGAGTTTCATTTCTATTGCGAATCGTAGAGCATGTATTATAGCTTCATACTCCGTTTCATTATTGGTAGACTCAAATTCCAATCTAAAGCGAAAGCTAACTTATTGCCTTCTAGCGAAATCACAACAATTCCCACTCCTTTACCTTCTCCATTGGATGATCCATCCACTAATATTTCCCACCGATCCGGCTCGGTTAACAAATCTTTTGGATCTCCATGCTCTTCTTCTACATCCATCATTTCATCCACTTTGCTTCATCTTCCTCCAAAGGAAATTCTGCGAGAAAATCTGCGACAACTTTGTGACTTGGTTGAAGATAATATTTCATATTTGAGTTTATAATGGCTTATTTGAGCATTCCATCTTTCGACTCTTCACGATCTTTTGAATTTTTCATTATCGACTCGATTGGTACCTTCGTTACCACTTTAACGAGAATGTGCTCGAAAATATATGCGAAGTTTAAGCGGCGCATAGACTCAACGTCAGGATTAGTTTTTCAATCTTCGAATAATTTCTTTCTATCAGACATTAAAAGTTTTCTTGATATAATAGATTGGTTTTTCTACTCTGCGTCCATTCGCAGTGATAAGCGCACTTAAGGCATGCGATGTTGTCGCGAGGTATATTAATAATTCCTCTCCCGGATTACGCCTTCGCATAATGGATATATCCATTAAGTGCTCTTTGATCCCTTGTAAAGCCTTTTCACATTCGTCCGTCCACTTAAATTTCGATCCTTTTTTCGGAACACTGAAAAAGTATTTACACTTATCGAGATGACCGCGAGATGAATCTTCCTAATGATGCTAATAGCCCATTCAGACTTTTGAACATCCTTTACCTGTCGCGAGTGTCGGCATATCGCGAGCCGCTTTTACTTTCTCCCGGATCAACATGTATTCCTTCCTTTGATATAATGTAACCAGAAGAACTACTGACTAGCAACTCAGAAGGTACATTTCTCTGGATTGACTTTGATGTTGAAACGCCTCATTTGTTCAAAAATTTCTTTCAAGTCTCGCACGTGATCTTCTGCCCTTTTACTTTTTACCAACATGTCATCTACGTATACCTCTAGTGTTTTATGTATCCATTCTGCGAATACTTTTTCTACCATCCTTTGATACGTTGCTCCAGCATTTCGCAAACCAAAGGGCATTTTAGTATAGCAGTATAATCCTCTTGGAGCGAAGAAAGCAGTGTGCTCTTGGTCTTCTTCAGCGAGAGGAATTTGATTGTAACCTTTATATCCGTCCAGCGATGATACTCTTTCATTCCCGGCCGCCGATTCGACTAGGCTGTGGGATGTCCAGTAATGGAAAACTGTCTTTAGGGCAAGCTTTATTTAGATCGGTGAAATCAATGCAAATCCTTATTCCCTTGTTCTTCTTTGGAACTATAACCATATTCGCTATCCACTCGAGGTATTTTGCTTGTCTAATAATCCTCGCGTCCAGACATCTTACTGCGAGTTCTTCTTCTATCGAGAGTGATATCTTGTTCGTTATCTTTCTAATTCTTTGTTTAAATGGCTTCACATTTTTATCAATTTCTAACTTGTGACAGAGCGATCGACGGATCTATACAGGCATTTCATCCATATCCCACGCGAAGATGTCTTTATAATCTCGCATGATTGACAGCTTCTTTTCTCTTCATCTGCTTCCATGCTAGTTCCAATCTTTAGCATCTTGGGATTTTCCTTAGTTCCAATATTCACTTCTTTGGTTTGTTCTCGCACGACGTAATCGGCCTTGGTTCTCCCATAGAGGTTGGTCCTTTTGGTTCTTTCACAAGATCATCTTCTTCTCCCGAGATCTCGCTGGGTATGCCTTTTCCTTCCTTCGCTCTTATCATGTAAACTCGAATTCTTCTTCTTTCTTAGCCACCTTTGCTAGCTTTTTGCGATACTTTGATATACTCCTTCGCTTGTTTACTTGTTCTTCACAACACTTTACTTCATTTTGATAGTATGTTCTTCCTTTATGCAGCATCTCCTTTGATCTCACTTGACTCAGGTTGGTACTAGGAAATTTGATACATTGATGAAGCGTCGACGCCACAGCTTTTATTGCATGTACCCATGGTCTTCCTAGTAATATGTTATACGGCGATTCCATATCCACTACACTCAGCGTCACCTGTGTTTCAATTTCCCCTAACGGAATATGTATTTTTATCTCCCTTTAACTTTTGTTATAGATTTACCAAAACCTTGAATATTGTATGCCATGCGAAAATCATATCTTCGTCTTTATATCCCATCTTTTTGTAAGCGTGATAAAACATGATATTCACCGGACTCCTGTATCAATTAAAACTCCATTCACTACCCATGTTTTTCTCGTGTTCTCTAGTTCCTCTCTTTCCTTGTACTGCGTTTATTGCGATTACCGGTGGAGATGCGTGATCCAAGTTTTCTTTAGATATTTCCTCGATCGTAAAAGTTATCTCTTGCTTTTCCCAATCCTTCAAAGGTGATGTTATTTCTCTATCTGTAATCTTCTTTCCTTCAAAATCTCGTTTGTGTATTCTTCCTCTGATATTTTCATGAAATTCACTAGTCATCACTCTGGTGTCTGTGCTTGCATGTCATATCTTTTTCATTCAATTTAAGATTTTCCTTTCTCATTTTCTGATTCAAACAACTTTAATTGCAATTTTCTCTCCTTCACGAAATGATCGTCCCCTGTTTCTAGCGCATATGTAGTAGCGGGATTTCCACACTACACCCCTTACTCGATTTTGCTCAATTAATCCCTTGAAAGATGTAAGATCAAGAATATTTATTGATTGAATTCATGAAGTATTTACACGGGAAAATAGAATTACACTTAGAAGTTAAAACACTCTTAAACTTTCTCTCTCCTAATGACTTGCTCCACAATTCCAAAAAGAAGATCCCCCTTTCTTACAGACTCATTTAGCCCTTTATATAGGGTAATACATAGTGGATGACATCTAAGCTCCCCTTTATTCTCGGGAATGTCTCGCGAAGTGTCGCGATGCACAAACATTCACTCTCGCGACACTTCTTAACCCTCGCCAGGTCTCACGTCTTCTTTATGTTTTGCCTGTCGTTATTCATTGCGTCGTTTATTTTAGCTCCCTGCGACTCCCTCGCGACGCCATCGTTCATTAATCTTGCGAGCCTTGTACGTTGCGATATTATGATCCTACATGGCGTGCAACACGCCCATTAAGAGAAAGAGTCTGGAATAGCGGATAGGTGACATGTAGAGGAGTAGTTGGAGTACAAACCGTCCAGTCTTCCCATAACCATAAGACACGGTTTTTCACCATTCACCCATGATCTCCACTACTTCACAACTCCAACTTCCAACGAGATCAGTGTGTTAGACTATGACTTGTATAAATAGATTTTTCAATCTATTTCAACCAACGACATTGGTTATCAACGCAAGTATTCAGAAACCACTCGGAATTCAAAGCTTACACTTTGCAAGAAGATTCTACATTCTTATACAAGTCATAAAAACTACTCTTTACTGAATTCATCATTCTGATCTCAACACCTTCTTTGCTTCCCTCCCTAAGATCAAGCCTTCTTCTTCAATTTGCAGCCGAAGCAAGACTGGAACGGCCATTTCTCGGTTTAGGCCAGAATTGTACAGATTGATCTCTCGAATCTGAAGTACTCATGTGTAGTACATTTGTTTAGGGTTTAAATTTGTTTCTCATCGATACACCCAATTTACCATTTTAAGCAGAATCAGTTTTTACCCTACAAATTGGCGACCATAGTGGGAGATTAATCTCACGGTTGCAAAATCAATTTATCGATTCTCTTATCTCTCATTTTTAATTTTTCCAAACTCACAATGGTTGGTCTTAATCAAAACTCAACGGTTACCAACTTTAATTACGTCGACAACCTTGTCTCTCCTGTCATCAGTGATACAAATGACACCGACGAAGATGTTAGTCCTATCCTTGCCAACGGTTCAGTAAGAGAAGTCAGAATTGAAGAATTGATGAGAACACATGAGGAACTGGCAGGAAAATTGCTGTGCTTGGAAAATACATTGAATAACGTGTTCACTATCTTTCAGAGGCCGTTGGATGACTTAGAGCATCGTGGATTTTTCAAGGACCCAAGATCTCATATTCAGGGAGCGAATGCTCAGACTGACGATTCCTCTCCCCCACAAATTGAAAGCTTTACTACCAACAAGAGGCCGGTGGACTAGGAAGCAGCTTCTTTGGTGGAGGATCTATGCGAACTTTTACACCTCTCTAAGGATCAACGGGAGGAAACTTTTGCTGCAATCAATCAAATATCCCTAGACACGTACTTGATTCCTTCATCTTTAAAAGACTCAAGAACATCAGAGATGTCCATAAACAACGTTACTTTCACCGAAGATGACATGATGGTTGAAGAAGGTCATAACAGAGTGTTGCATGTTGCATTAAAGATTCAAAATTCAAAAGGGCTCTCATAGACACAGGAGCAACCTCAAATGTAATTTCTCTTAAAACTCTCAGAACATTCAGGATTCGGCAAAATAAGATTGTACGGTAGCCTACTGTGATGACATATTTTGAAGGAAACCAAACTATCACGTATGGATACATCTATTTGAACCTGTCATTAGGGCCTTTCCAGTCGAAGGTGAAATTCGAGGTGATAGAGAAAGAGCCAAACTACCACATGATACTAGGGAGACCATGGCTTCATGATAATAGGACCACTCAACATATCACCAGTGCCTGAAAACTATGTTGAATGAAGAAGTTGTCCGCATACCTGCATCTCTGTCTCCTTATACTCCGATTTGCGGCATTGAACTTTTTGAGTTGAAAGAAAATCCGCAAGACCCATCACACAAGGTTTATTGCACACCACTCCCTACATGGACATCGATCGAGGAGGAAGACAGGTTGTCATCACTGAACAAGGGGACTGAACCCTGCAACGCACCTCTACAGATGGGACACGCCAAATCTCTTTCATCGGGTAAAAACTTAATCCACCCCCATAACAAGAGGGAATGTACTTTTGTGGCAAATCGTGATGCCGAAGGAAAAACTGTATATTGGCGTCGCTGTTAGCAATTAACAGGGGAGACCACTACAAGGTCTCTCCGCCCAGGAGAATGCAATCACAATGACAAGCTATAAGAAGAAGAGATACCATACGCTCCACAACAACTGCAAGATGGTACTAACTCCACTACAGATGAGCTTGAAACTTTCAATATCGGGATTGAAGAAGCTCCAAGGCCTGTCTCCATCAGTTGAGCTCCGTGTGCGGAGGAACGTACAAAGCTTATAAACCTTCTCAAGGAGTACCAGGATATATTTGCATGGGATTACGAGGAAATGTCCGGCTTAGATGAAAAGTTGGTCACTCATCATCTGCATATAATACCCGGATCCAAGCTAGTCAAACAATCCCAAGACAATTCAGGCACGATTTTGAGGAACAAATCAAAAGTGAGATTCAGAAGCTGCTAGCTGCCGGCTTCATCAAGACCATTCAACATCCTACCTGGTTGGATAATGTGGTTCCTGTAAAGAAGAAGAACGGTCAAATCAGGTGATGTGTCGACTTCAGAAATCTGAACAAGTGCTGCCCCAAGGACGACTTCCTTATTCCCAACATCGACATGCTAGTGGATGCTACTAGTGGACACAACATGTTCTCTTTCATGGATGGATACAACGGTTACAACCAGATAAAAATGTACGAGCATGATGTAAGTAAGACAACATTTGGAACTCCTCTCAGAAACTTTTATTATACTGTAATGCCTTTCGGTTTGAAAAATTCCGGTGCTACCTACCAACGTGCCATGACTGCAATATTTCATGACATGATGTATAAAAAAGTGACTACGTAGATGACATAGTAGTCAAGTCAAAAACCCGAGCGACTCACACATACATTTTGCAACAAGTATTTGAAAGATGCCATGAATATAAACTGAAAATGAATCCTTTGAAATGTGTTTTTGGAGTTTCTTCGGGCAAATTCCTGGAATTCCAGGTAACGCCTGAAGGAATGAAGGTTGATCCAGCCAAGACCCAGTCTATCCTCACTATGCCACCGCCACAAACAGTGAAGGAAATCCAGAGCTTTATGGGTAAGATAAACTACATTCGGCGTTTTATACCCGGTCTGACTCATCTTATTGCTTCATTCACCCCCTTGTTGAAAAAAGGAGCAAGCTTCACTTGGACCATAATGCAACAAGAAGCCTTTAGGAAGATTCAAAAAATATTGTTATCACCTGCTGTTATGAAGTCTCCAATACAAGGAAGATCGTCGTTTCTCTATATTGCTTCTAGCGATGCTGCTGTCAGATCCCTCCTTGCTTAAGAAGATGATGAAAGAATTGAATGCCCCATATATTACTTCAGTCGTACTCTGAGAAATGATGAACTCATATATCCTAAGGCATAAAGAGCATGTCTAGCTTTAGTCCACGCCATTCAGAAATTCAGGCACTACCTGCTGTCAAATAAAGTGGTGCTGGTAGCCAAATCTAATCCTATCAAATTCCTGCTCTCAATACCGACCCTGATAGGTAGGTGATGAGTGCCAAATATTGCATATTTCTACATCTATTTATTGGCATTTAACTCATCTTTTGTGCTCAGAAATCAGATATTATCCCATATTCTGTATTTTCCTTGTTTTCAAGAATAAATATTTGTATTAATTAATTTTGTGTTTTTAGGTAATAAATAAAGTTCGGAGAATCTGAGGAGCCAAAAGAGCAGAAAATTGGAGAAGAGCGTCTATGGAACAGAAAGCCAAAGCCCGCGCGCGCAACAGTTGTAACCCAACAAGGAGCAACTCATCTACAAGACATGGGATTGAGCAGTCCAAGACCCGACCCGGATCCGAGCCCATCCCTTCCGAGTCGTGAGATCTCGCCCATCTGCATCCAATGCTCGCTCCATCATGCACATCAATTCTCGCTGCTCTCGCTCAACACCAAAACCGCACATCACCCTGAGCCGTTGAGATCTCCAGCCTATGCATCCGACGGTCGCTCCAACCTTCCCATCAACATTCGGTGTGCCTGCTTCACAACAAATCCACCTACACCTTCAACCATCGAGCCAAACAACCCATTTCCCCATTTCTTTCCTCTTTCTTCTCCGACACAAATCAGAGAAAACCCATCTCCTTCACCTTCTTCTCCATACCTGTTGCAGAACCATCACTGCCATTTCCATCTCCTGACAGCATCAACAGCTCCATCAACCACCTTCTCCGCCACCCTAGGTTCACCCATCTCCATCTTTAGCTTCTCCCATAACCTAGAAGCTAAGGTTGAGATGGTTGAAATTAGGGTTTTCTCGAACAACCCCTGCATGGTCAATTCAGAGATGAAGTAAGGCAGGAAGGAGGTTTTGGGTTTGCGTCTTTGGTGAGTTTGAGTGTTTGTGAGAGGTATAAATTGATGTTCTGGATGTGAGAGAAAACAGTCAATGTTTTAGGGTTTAATTTTGGGAATTTAATTTCAGTTTTGTTTTATTTTCTTTACATAATGTTCTAATCACCTCTGCTAGGGTGTAGAACAAACCCTTAAGCCTATGTTAAGTTAATTCATGATTCATCTTATGTTCTTAATGTGTTTATTGTATTAGGTTATTTGCTAATTGTTGAGCAAATTAGCTTGTGATAGAGTGTACTGTAAGAAGACACTCTATACTAGGGGTTAATTAGTGAATGCAATTAACATAATCTCCACCTGAAACCTTCAAGGGAAGGATAAGAGCATAAGTAGAATTTGTTTACCTTAGTATAGGATTAAGTGGTGAGTTTAATCACCCTAGTGTCACAAAATCATCAGTTCCAACACTTTGTGCTTATCATTACCTTAGTTTAGAGTCACAATCACCATTCCAACCTAGTCGTTTCGACAACAAACCATTACTCTGTCACTCTCTTGAAATCAGTTTAAGTAAAGCCTTGAGATCAACTCACATACACACCACTTCTCTGTGGGATCGACCTGTGCTTGCCCTTGCCTCCAATAGGCCTGTGCACTTGCAGTAGACATAGTCGTAGGCATCTTTGTAAGCCTACCAAGTTTTTGGCGCCGCTGCCGGGGATTTGGTAGTGCACTGTGTAGTTCCATAGTCTTTTCTTTACTGATTTTCATGTTAAACTTTGTGTATATGTGTTAGAAACTTCCTTTATTTATCCACTGTTGTTAGTATAACTTAGCTGTGCAACCTGCATATTCATCTTGCATCTGCCTGTAACTTAACTTTTTGTGTTGTAGTGTAACTTAATCATTGAACTATCTGTTCTATACCCTGCATCATTAGTATAACTTAGTTGTGCATAATTCCAGTCCAAGCTTTCCATCTGAGCATGCTGTAACTTTAGCTGTTGTAAATTATCTTAGTACAACTTAGATTTACATTAGGAGACCTGTAGTTTATTAGTCTGTTGCTTTTGCATTTCTAGCTGTAACTCCCTTCAGTTTGGTAGATACTTCATAGTATAATAACATTCTGTAGCTTAGTGAACTGTATTGCTTGCTTGAAGATAGCTGCAATTGTATGCATTGATATCCTGCAGCTCTGATTCATTGTTTTGTTTTATTCTACCCTTGCTCTTCCAGTGCAAAACTGTGTGCTAAAACCCTCCTTTGAGCCTACAGGTACTTGTGGTGCTGCTAGAGCATAAGCCAAGGAGGAGAAGAAAAAGAGCAGAATCTGTGGAGTGCCTAAACCCAGTTTAATACTGGTGGTATTGCTTTCTAACTCTACTCTGTGTGATGTATGTGTGATACACCCTGAATGCATGATAAATTAGAAACTTGAAAACCCCGAGCCTCTGCAATTGTTAGTATTCCATGATCTTTTGAATTATCCACATGCTATCTGAGAAGCCATAACAAGCATATTGCCTTGTCACATGTGATTTTTGAAGTTAGCCTGTGAATAAGCTGTGAATGAACCTTGATATCTGCTGAACCTTGTATCACCTGAGATCATTGTTCTGTGAGCTCTATACTCTTAACTTCCATTGCCCTGTGCCCAACTCCAGCCCCTGAAGCTGTGAGTTGAGCTGCAACTTGGATAGCCAAGTCAGCTGAAAGCTCAAGTGAAGTCAACTGTGACAATTGACATCAACTCAGACCATTGACATCAACTGAGTGAGTTGATGCCACACATCCTCTACCCTTATGCATACTTGATCTGGTTGTAGACCTTGTATGAGCTATCATCTGCCAATATTGCTGCCAGTACCACTTGTGCAAACCTGTAATTTTTGTGCCTAAACTCTGAATCTTGAGGTCAACTGACCTTGTTGACATTCGGTGGTATGTTGTAAAGGCCAAGATTTGTTTATTTGCTGATTCACCTGTCATTTGTGCAACAAATTCTGCAATTTGTGTGTGACCCTGTGGTGCTTGAATGAGTTGTTGAGTGTCTAAGTTTGTATTAGCATCTCACTTGTATGCCACGCACAAACCCAGCACATGCTTCACCTTGAGTGAGCACATCCATTGACCCTGTGCACCATACACAGTTTTTATCTCTCTTTGTTCACCTGCCAATCTGAGCTGTGCATCAGCTCTGCTGTGTGCTACAATTTGTGGGTATTTACTTGTGCGTTGAGCCGCACATTACCTGCACTGTGCCTTGCCGCTCGGGTACAACTCGCCTCGCACAAGCCGTGGCCGTGTCAATTTTGAGAGGCCGTGGCATCACCGTGGCCGTGCCTATAATCGCTCGTGCATCTTACTTTCCTTGGGCTTTGCCAATCTGGTAACTCGCCAACCTTAGCCGAAGTCGCTGGGCTAATCGAACCCAAAATCGGGCTCGCACAAACTAGACTCACTCTAAACTCGGTCGTGCAACAACCTTCGCCTCACACAACTTAGCCTTCATAGCCGGG